>JZKD02S1973801.1:77715-95284 GCA_000966675.3 Picea glauca | reverse complement strand
GAGGCAAAACTTAGGCTTAATGACTTTTGAGGGTTTGGTGCACTGCTTCCCTTGAAAATAATTTGCAGAGATGGAATATTATTTGCAAACCTATACACCCAGAGTGAAAAAATTCCAGTCAACATATGATCCTATGAATTATCGGGTTATAACATGTATGATTGTTCATTGTTCATGGTTTATTTATTATGCACTTGTTGAATGATATTGGTAAACTAATCATAGAGATAACAACACTTATATATATTGTGGATAAAAGGATTAAAAATTATTATTATTGATTCACCGCCCCCTCTTAGTAATCAAACAATTGGTATCAGAGCAGGTCCTTCAAAATAAAGTTTAACCACTCGATGGAGATCATGGATCAATCTAATATCGGGATACCATAGTTTGATGGGAAGATTATTCCTTCTAGATAAGAATAACGAAGACACACATACAAGCACTAGGATCAATGTTCGGCAATCAACAGTAGATGGATACAAAGCACCAACCACTCCTCCAACAGATAAATATGTAAATAATATTGAAGAAAATAATTAAAGAGACACAAGTGCACTCCTGAATAGTCTAACTAAATCAATATACACCAAATTTATGCATGTTGATTCCGTGAAAGTGGGACAAATTGAAGAATATATACAAAGGAGATGAGAAATTCAAAGAAGCTAAACTTTGAATTTTCAGAGCAAAGTTCGAACAATTGAAGATGAAGGAAGATGAAGACATAGCAACCTACTTTCTACTAGTTGATGAAGTAGTAAACAATATCAAATGTTTGGGAGACGATATAATGTAATAGGTTGTTATCAAAAGGGTATTGAGATCCCTACCAATGAGATTTGATTCAAAGATTCTGGCATTATAAGAGAGATAATACCTATCTACAATGACCATGGATGAGTTGCATGGGACACTCACAACTTATGAGATGAGAACAGAGCAAGACAACCCGATTAAAAAGGAAGCAACATTCAAGGCATCTTAGAATACAAAGAAAAAGAACAAGAAAAAGGAAAAGTCAGATAGTAGCAGTAGTGATGTTTCAGAAAATGATGAAGAAGTAGCCAACTTCGTTAGAAGGCTAAAAAAGGGAACCAGAAAATATAAAGGTAAGCTTCCTTTGATTTGTTTTAATTGTGATGGTATTGGTCATTTTTATAATAAATTTCCCCATAAGAAAAAGAAAATAATTGAATAACATGACTCTAAAAGGAAACAAATACAAAAAGGAAAAAGAAACAAAAATAAAATTTTCAAGAAAAACCTTTGCTCCTAAGACGATAGTTCCTCATCAGACGAAGATGAATTCAATGATAGTAATACAGAAAGGGTATTATTCATGTCAATGGAAGACTCTGATGAAGAATTCTTTGAAGAAGAATATGAATAGGCAAAAGTTGATTACGGAGAAGAATTTTTGAGTGCCATAGAGGTTATAAAAAGGGAAAAGAAGAAAAACAAGTCACTTTGGGCAGAACTAAAAAGAAAAGAGGGATTTTAGAATTCCAAATCCAAAGAACTTGAGCAGATGATCACTAAATTAAAAATCCAAGTAGAATAAGACAAGAGAATTGAAGAAGCACTCAGAGAACAATTAAAAGAAAGAGACAAGATCATTGGAAGTTTGGAAGAAGAGATTGCCACATTGAGAAAAGACCTTCAGAATAAAAACATGCAGAACAAATATAAAGTTTTGGACGAGATTATTAGTAGTCAAAGGCCACATCATGACAAGTCTGAACTAGGATACAACCAGACAAAAAAAGGCTCAAGATCCAAAACAACAAATGAAGAAACAAAACCAAGAAGCTACACAAAGATAGTCATAGGATCTTCTGAGAACGAAGGAAGATCATAGAGATACTCTACCACTTAGAAGATTCAGATTTCAAAATCAACATAAGTCATAAACAAAAAGGCCTCAAGAAGAAGAAGGATTCAAAAGAGTAACTCCCTTTAGAATATCTTCAACTCCCAGGTATCAAATTATCTTCCTAGGACTTTCATGTAACAATTTTGGACATAAGGTTGTAAATTGCAGAAAAAATTGCAAGAACAGAAACAACCATGAAAGTTAGGCACATAATGGTTATCCAATAAGTCCTAGTGAAACACATAACAAAAGCTACAACATGTTTGAATATTTGAGTACTGAAGTGGAATGCTACAAGTGCAACAAATTTGGATAGAAGGACAAATATTGTAGAATGAAAGTTCATCCAATAGAATCGCAACAAAACAACAACACTTACAAACAAAAACCTCAAATAATATGGATAAGGAAGAAAAATCAGTACAACAATGAAGAATGCATACTCACTCTACAATTTCAACACAAGAAACTTGGTTGGTATGTTGACAGTGGTTGTTCAAATCACATGAAAGGTGATAAGGACATGTTTCTAACATTGAAAAAAGGAAAGAGATTGGTTGGTCTCTTTTGGAAATGATAACTCAACTAGAATCATTGGAAAAGGGACAATTAAGATCAGAAGCAAGGATGGTAAAGTAGAAAATGTTCTACTAATTGAAGACATTAAACACAATATTCTAAGTGTAATCCAAATGTGTGACCAAGGTCACAAACTTGTGTTTGATTCAAAAAAATGTGAGATAAGAAAAGCAGATTCAGGAAGAGTGGTAGCTACAGCCATGAGAACTCCAAGCAACATATACGTACTAAATGAAATTGGAAAGGAAAAGTATTTTTTAGAAAAGGAAGATGAAGGTTGTATATGGTACAGAAGAATGGGTCACACAAATTTTGATAATCTTGTCAAGGTCACCAAAAGTGAAGCAATCAGAGAAATTCCCCAAATCATGAAGCCAAAAAACACATTGCGCAAGCATTGTCAACAAGGAAAGAAAACCAAGACCAAGTTAAAATAAATGGAATACTCCACAACAAAACCACTGGAAATTGTACATACTGATCTAATCAGACCAACTAGAACAAAGGGGTTGAAATGTGAGTAGTATTTTATGTTATTGGTTGATGACTATACAAGAATGACTACAATTTGTTTTCTCAGAAAGAAGTTAGAGGCATTCAATAACTTCAAGATGTACAAAGAGATGGTTGCAAATGAAATAGATCTGAAAATAAAATGTTTAAGCTCAGACATTAGAGGAGGGTTTACTTCAAAGGAATTTATGGACTTTTGTAGTGAGCATGGAATAAAGAGGAAATTATATGTTTCTAGGACACCCCAACAAAATGGAGTCATTGAAAGGAAGAACGGGACAATACAGGAAATGGATTGAACTATGATAACAGATTCCAAGTTGACAGACGTATTTTGGGTACATGCATGACATACAATAGTTTGCATTCAAAACATAGGAATGCTCAGAAACAATAGTGATAAAACTCCCTACGAGCTATGAAAAGGAAGACAAGTGAATGTGAAGAATTTTAGAGATTTTTGAAGCAATTGCTACATCAAAAGATAAAATGGAAGAATGGGAAAGTTTGATTCTCATGTTGAAAAAGACATACTTGTTGGGTACTCAAGCACAAGGAAAGCATACAAATTATTCAATTTAAGGCTCAACAAAATTGTGGAAAAAAGCAATGTGACGTTCGATGAGACAGGTGGACGAAGAATGAAAGAAGAAGGCAAGGATTTAATGCAAAAGGTTCATGAAGAAGAAGTAAAGAAAGAATAAGTAGTAGAAGATAAAGATGAAAAAGAGAAGCCAGAAGAAGATCAAGAAAAACTAGATCTTCAAGTACCTCCAAAGACACCTAGCAGAAAAATACATAAGAATCATCCATCAGTTCAGATTATCGGGAATAAAGATGCAGGAGTTGAAACTAGAAGAAGAATATGTTCAACATAATAGCTATACCTAGCAGTACTATCCAAAATTGAGCCATGCAGTTTTGAAGAAGCTAGCAAGGATGAATTCTGGATCAAAGCCACAGATGAAGAGTTATATCAAATATATAAGAATGATACTTGAGAACTCATTCCAAGGCCAAGGAACAAGAATTTTATTGGTACAAAATGGGTCTTCAAAAACAAATTGAACGAATATGGATAGGTTACCAGGAACAAAGCAAGACTGATATGTAAAGGATACACTCAAGTTTAAGGTATAGACTTTCAAGAGATGTTTTCCCCAGTTTCCAAAATGGAAGAAATCATATTGACCCTAGATTATGCATGCTCCAAGAATATTAAAGTGTATCATATGGACATTAAATCAACCTTGCTTAATTGGGATCTAGAGGAAGAAGTCTACATTGAGCAACCAAAATGATTTCTATTGTCATAGAATTAAAATTATGTTTGCAAGTTGAAGAAGGATTTTTATGGTCTCAAACAGGACCCCAAAGCATAGCATTCCAGACTAGATAGATACTTACAGTAGAAAGGGTTCAGGAAAGGGAATGTAGACAACAACCTATACATCAAGGTAAATCAATATAGTATTTTTTTAGTTGAAGTTTATGTTGATGATATTATCTTTAGAAGTGATGATGATAGGACGAGATGGAAATTTGAAAAGGATATGTAGAATGAGTTCGAAATGTCATTGCTTGGAGAATTATATTTATTTTTGGGTCTTTAGATATGTCAAAGAAACCAAGGCATTTTTATCTCTCAAACCAAGTATATCATAGAAATGTTAAATAGGTTAGGAATGGAATATTGTAAACTAGCCAATACTCCTATGCAAACGAGTTGCAAGTTAAGTAAAGATGATGATTCAAAGGCTACAAATTAGATGCAATACAAGTCAATGATTGGAAGCTTACTTTATGTGACAAATTTCAAACCATATGTGATGCAGATAGTTGGATAGGTGGCATGATTTCAAGAAGCACCAAATGAATCACATGTTTTGGCAATAAAGAGGATATTTAGATATCTCAAGGGAACATAAGAGTTTGGATTATTGTATCCAAAAGGGAAGGATCTATCACTTGTTTCCTACAAAGATGCATTTTGGGAAGGTTTCATTAATGATCGAAGAAGTATAGGTGGAGCAATGTTCTACTTGGGTGGGTGTTTAGTATCTTGGCTAAGCAAGAAACAATCATCAATATTATTGTCTATAGCCGAACAAAATTATATTGCAACAACAACATGGTGTACATGGGTCATATGGATGAAACAAACATTGAAAGATATACTTGTTGAGTATGATCAACCCATTCTAATATTTTGTTATAACATAAGTGCCATCAGTATTTCAAATAATCCAGTGATGCACTCCAAGACGAATCACATTCCGATCAAGTTTCATTTTCTATGGAAATAGGTTGAAGAGAAGAACATTAGAGTTGAGTATGTTGGGACAAAAAAATAGATTGTAGATATATCTACAAAACCTCTTCCATGAGAATATTTTGAGTATATTCACCAAAAACTCAGAGTAGTTTCTACCCCACAATGATTTTTGAATGCCTTTCTTATATGTCATAGATTTACATGAGGAAGCACCTTGAAGAGGACATAGGACAATTCTGATAGGGGGGAGTAACCCCAAGGATATTTCAGTTAGGGGGAGCCTCCCATAAGGGATTTACCCTTTTCCATTAATGACAAAGGGGGAGAGATTAATCAGATGCATGGAGAGACAACACGGAGCCATGATTCTAGGGGGAGCGATGGTCACAGGGGGAGCATGAGCATCATGAATTCAGTGTTGCATCAGAGTTTTTTCAAAAATGTCAAACATGTATATTGTTGATTATTTGGGTTGGTTTTCATTGATGTCAACCTTTGAAGCAAGTTCAGTAGAAAAATTTGGTAGCCCCATAAGTGTGGATAAGGAAACCATGATTGTCAGAGGAATATTGTAATGAATATCAATGAATTTGCAAGAACGATTATCATAGATGGATACAACATGTCGTGTAGTTTCCAGTGATATGTGGTACATCATGTAGTTCCTCATGGTTGAAGAGATATGGATTAGTGAAGTTGGATAACCACATGAGTTATCTATAATCCACTAGAAGGTAAAATAAGTCAATTATTCTAGAATCTCCCAGAAGAAGTTTACTAGTCAAAGTGGTTGTAAGTAGGAGTTAATCATGGGTGAAGTTGTTGCAATAAGAAAATAATTAAAAATAAATCAGTTACAACAAGAAGTGTTACTAATTATGGATAAAGTAGTTACAAGTGGGTAAAGTAGTTGAATGTGGGTTGTCCCTAAAAGAGGGAAGTTGGGTAAAACAGTTAGAAGATGACCCCTAAAGCAAGCTACTTCGAGAGTATAAATAAGAGAGAAAGGGTCTCCCATTATCACCTATCGAGAACATTGAATATCTATTTTTTGAAATGCTATGAATAGGTATTATTGACAAATATAAAGAAGTGAGTCTGAAGCAACGATGTTCAGTGAAGAGAGAAGTTGCAGGAGTCAAAGGGTCAAGACTATGGTTACTAAACTAGGCTTTTACAGAAGACATTTGTAAGTTGCATAACTAGAAGGACGTGGACATCCATGGGCCACAGTGGGACAAAGCGTGGACATACATGAGCTTACTGAAGACAAGGCACAAATCTTTTGCCAAAGATGAAGAAAAGGAAGATCAGATCCATCATCAGTGACAAGTTGCAGAGGTAAGAAGAGGCTATAGGAAGATCTAACTGTGAGAAGGTACAACAAAGCTATCTACGGTAACAAAAGGTATGTTATATGATTGTATTAAGTAGGTATTTGGTGAATGCTTGGGGTATGGCCATGGGATATTGATCTTTTTCCCTTGAGGGACTATTGGTTGAATGATATATTATGTATAAGATAGATCTATAGAGATGTGTTGCTACAATATTGGTTGGTTGTTTTTCGTACACTTCATTAGGCATATTGTTAAGATATATCTTGTGTTATTTGGATCATGTTTGAGGGTTCATGGTTGAAACCTATTGTTATGATTACGGGTTTTGATTACATAAATTCAAGGTTCTAATGCATGGTTAATGTGAGGGTTTCATATATGACACATGATCAGTGAAGACATACTTTTGATCCTAGTACATGGTTTGTTCTAGACGTACTTGTGATCCTAGTACATGGTTTGTTCTAGACATACTTGAGTCATTAATATGAGTTATATTGTAATATTCCTTGGCCGAACCCAAATGTAAATATAATCCAAGTATATTTAAGTTAGTGAGTTGTTTAGACATCATTTTTGTAATACACCTTTCATGGCATGGTGTGCGCATATACTGCGTAGTAAAGGGATGTAATGTGCACATTTTTGAATACCGCGCACAATAACTAAGGTGCGCGCAACCTTAAAGACAGAGGATACAACACGCAGTAACTTAGTGCACACAATATTAAGGTCAACGAACCTTTGTGTATATAATATGCATTATAGGCTGGTGAGCCAGTATTATAAGACGAAATGCTTATGTCTTGGACTTAGGCCAACACTCCTAGATGTCAAGGGGCAATGCGCCTACTTTGTACATGACTCATGATTAATATAAAATACATCATTGTGCGTAGACCGACCAAGATAAAAGAGATGGGGGACTAAACTTCACTAGTTAGGGAAAGGGAGTGCCAAAAGTCAAGGAATATTATATTAATATTTCCTAAAACATAAAGTATGAATAATTAGTTTATCCTAAGTTTTAAAGTTGGGGACAAGTGGAAAAAAGTAACTTCTGATATGGCTAGTGTCAAGTTGGGGACATGCATTCATATCGTGGGGAAACTTATCTCAGTGGGGATTATTTGGGAGGGATACCTTACGAACAGACAAGAAGGGGGAAAAACCCATAGACTGACCATCGTTTAGACAAAGAGTTCATAGTGATTCCCAAAAACACACTCAGTTATCTAGTCAAAGAATCCATGACCATTTCACTCATACATTCTGTTATCCTTGAGACAACCATTCCACCTTTCCGAAACCTGTTTCCTCAACCCTTTTGGTTGGTGTACCTGGTTAGCTTGGAATGGGATTGAAGAAGTGGGTTTTCAAGCCCATGAGCATTTCTCTGGGTGAGAGAAATGTTGGGGATTGATTTCCGTAGGTGCTAAACTACAGCTATAGCGTTCTGAGACTTCCAATCCAACCTGTTGTTGAAGCCTTGGAAGGGAAGTGGTGCAGTCGAGGGAATGTTGAGCAAAGAAAGGGCACATTTTCTTGGGTGGGATAGGCATGTGGGGAATGAGAGGTTGTAGGCTATTAGTTGAGTGAGCACCTGAGACAGATTCTTTCCTATTGTCCATGAACCTTAGCCTGGATAGGAATCCCTTTACCCTGGGTGGAGTTCAGTCCCAACTCGAGGGTGATTCACTATTGAGAGTGATGAACAGTGTAATATATGGATGGGAGGTTCGTGGACAGTCTGTAAGTAGTTGGTGATAGTCCTTTCAAAGATAAGTATCAATTGTATGATATATGGATATGTTGTTTTGATATTTACATGTCCATGTTACGATTTTATCATATATGTGACTATGACTTCTTGTGTGCTTATGGGTAATTTCCTGTAAATGATGCATATCGGTAATTGTTGTTATTTGTAATATAAAAGTCCTGTTACAGAAAGTAATTTTTTTCTAATGTTAGATGTAAATCTTCCGCAAGCATGTTGTATGTATATGCTTTAGTTGCATGCATACTAAAGGGTAAATTTAGGTGGCATTGCTTAGTTGACTACTGGGTATGCTACTGTATGTTTCGCAGTATGGGAACGAAAGATGTTCCCTAGAGTAGCATGTACCAGCCTGATGGTTGGGAATGTTAGCAACTGGCGTGAGAGCATGAGTGGTTTCTCTGGAGTGGAGTACCCCAGCCTCAGTTTGGTCGAGGGGGTAGTTACAGTTTGGTATCAAAGCCTCAGTTCAACACTGATCTTGGATGGGCCAGAAGGGTGCAATTGAAGTGAATATTCACAAAAAAGTAACTTTGAAGTGACCATAATTAGAGTCATAAAATGTCCTTGGAAAAGGTTGGTGTCCTAGCGCACGTGGTAACTTTGGAACCGCGTGGGAAACCGTGGCATGCCAGTGTGTCCAGTAAATTGTGGCATCGCGCGAAAGATTATTATGTGTAGATGCATGCACTGAAATTAGCCTTGTACAGTAAGCACACACATAGTAAGGTGCACATGGGGTGTGCAATTATTGCTTAACACAAAGGAGTTTTGTTGGTACACGCATAAGTACGAGTATAAGTTGTTTCGCGATAGTGTATTTAGTAGTGTGCACAGATATTTGAACACGAAGGAATATGTTAAACTTGAGATGGTGCATGCATAGGAGGAAAATGCATGTAGAATATCGATGCACAGTATCAAAACTGTGCGCAATGGATATTGGCGCACAATGCCAGAATAGTGCACGTAAGTAGTCAGTACGACGAAGAAGAATTGCACAGTAGATTTAGGTGCGCGAAGAAGCGTTTACCTTATAATATTGCTATGTACGATAATATAAATGAATAGGTCAAGTTAATGTGGGCGAAGTCACTTGGAAGGTGAGGATTTTGAGTTTAAATTGCATAATAATAAAAGAAAAATAAACACATAACTCCATTGAAGCTTTAATTAAAATGAATTCCAAATTTTAATTTCTTTCGATTTAGACAGATGAAAATAAAATATAAGATTACAAGAAAAAATTATTATAAAAGAAAACAAGAGTCACAACATCACCAGATAGAAATTGTAATAAAACAGTCTAAAATCTGTTTCTGTATTTATATAATCATATTAATCACAAAATTACAAAAGGGTGATGACAACAGTTAGCCTGTTGTAAAAAGGGTCGTTGAAGAACAATCGTATCATCTCTTGTACTCTTTAACTCCGCTACCGGTTGATCAAAATTCGTTGAGACATTCTTATCTTAGTTGAATACTTACTTCAGCTTAGCGATCTCTGCCTTTAAAGAAGAGTCTAATGAAACCGGTTGATTTTCTCCAACACTTTCGACCGCTTTAACCATAGATTCCTCCTTCTTATGTCGCTTACTCCTTTTCTTCTTAGCAGCTGGCCTGTTGATGACTAAATCCTTTATAATGGGATTCGACCTAGCTTCCAATCATGAGTCTATAACCAACTCTGTGTGGAACTTAGTTGCTAGAAGGTACGCGGGGACCCTTTCCTCCTTATTCGCAGAAAAGCCTAGCATGTTGCTTGAATAACCAGTCTTACTTGACTTAGCTTTGTCCATGTATCTTAGGTTGGGGATTCCGAAATGTGTCTTTACAGAGAGCAGGAAGTCGAGCAGCTAAAGATTACTACGATTATGAATACGCAGATATCTTCATACTTGGGGAGTAGTAATTATAGAACTCCATTTATGAAGCACAGACAGATTATGTACAAAGAGCATTGGGTTTCCATGCTCGGCCAATCCATTTTGAATTATTAGCTTTTGAGTTCGTTACATGGCGGCGTTCAGTTGACGTCACATGGCTGCGAAGTACTGAACGAATGAAACAAGGTAATTTGACTAGACATCGCTCACTCCACGAGTGGTGGATTTGACATGTTGAGACACGTAATAACGCATCTTGGTGAAAGTGGTTTCGAGAAAATCACCTTCTTGCACAAGTGTGTCTCGGAAGGCACTATGCGTCAGTGTTCTTGAGACTTGGATATTATCTAGAATTGTTGTTGTGATAACACCAGAAAACTGGGAGTGATAATGTTGATGTGTATGTTGAATTGAAATGGTGCATATTCTCATGAATTGTTGATTGGTTAGTCTGATTAGTTTCGATGGCTAAACGTTTTGCAGAATTAACAACAACTCGGTCATAAAAGACCAGTGAAGAGTCCGTAGGAATGGAAGAGGCATAGGAGAATTACAGTCATAGGAGGCATTTGGGCATGGAAGGAACAAACTCCAACAGACATGGAGAAGAGAGGAATGAAGATATGAATATGGCCGAGACCATTAAGAATTTGCAGAAGTAAAAATTTCTAGTAGGCATCACCATCATTCCCATTGGCATTCCCATAAGAGAATAGGAAACAACTCAAGTCTATCCCTTGTCAGAAGCTATAAGAGATTTGGGGTGGATGAACTACGAGGAGAAATGAACAAAATCAAACCTCCTACATTTGATGGTGAGCACAAGAAGGATGAAGATGCCGAAACATGGTTTCTAGGCATGAGGAAGTATTTTCAATTGCATAATTATTCTTCTCATGTTGAAGGTAGAATCACTATCTATCAACTCAAAGGAAAGGCCTCCATGTGGTGGGATCAACTTGTGCAGGTACAACACATTGTAGAGAAAAGTGTTACTTGGGGAGAATTCAAGAAGTATTTTGAGAAGAAGTACTTGACCAAGAGATACTATGACAAGAAAATGAAAGAGTTATTTGAACTCAAGCTTGGAAGTACGACCATTGATGAATATGAAAGAAGGTTTCTAGAACTATTGAAGTATGTCTCTTTCATTAAGGATGAGACAGTCAAGATTCAACGATACTTAAGTGGATTTCCATCGTTCATCAGTGACAAAATATAGTATGATGATCCCAAGACATTAGAAGAGACCATAAGAAGAGATAAATGCTTATATGACCAGCTGAAAGCAAGACCAACTTTCCAAAAGGCTTAGGAAGACAATAAGAAATTCAAGATGGGTCAGAGGAAGAAGGGAGCTAAGACACCATTCTTCAAAAATAATCCACAATGGCAGAAAACGCATAAGGAAACCAGAGTGATTGACACAGGGAGTCAAGGGCCAAGACAACCACCTATGCAATGTTGGGGTTGTAAAGGAGACCATAGGTTCAGAGATTGTCCTCATAGAGGCAAAAAAGGTAAGGTTGTTCACAATGTACAATGAGATGAGATAGTAGAGGACATGGGAAGAAATGTGCCAAGGATTTATGCAGCCTTGGACAACAAGCAAGCAGAGTATCAATCCCACATGATTGAAGTGGAAGGTATGATCAACAACCAAACCCTTTCTATTTTAATTGATTCAGGAGCTAGCCATAGCTATATAGACCCAAAGATGGTGGAAATTTTGCAATTACCAATAAGCAAGCATGGGAAATCCTGGTTGGTGAAAATGGAGGCTCAAGAGGATCTTCTCCATTCCCATGGTTTACTGAAGCATTATCCCCTTATTTAGCTTTCTTTTTCTTCTCCTTTGCCACTCTCTTCTCATAATCTGCAAACAAGTTTTCTACCATATCTGACATGCAGTAGAAAGACTTGTGAAAATTTTGCTCATACTTTGTATGAAGTTCTTCATCTCCCATTTTACTACTTCGAGTTGCACGTCCAATCTCTAGGTTGAAAGTATTAAGTTTTCCTTCACCATATTTAGGCTTGACCCTGGTAAGCATTCACACTCGCAATTCAATTCAAAGAAGACCGCTCTGATACCAACATGATCCGAGACCTTTTCATCGATGACATTACATAAATTGCATTAAGAGTATGAATCAAAGCTTATATGCAAAATTAATTAAAGAATGAATAAATATGAAGAAAAGAAGAGAAATGAGACAATAACACAATAACGTGATAATGAAGTTCATCCAACATGGACTACATATCTGGACCCTGCTTCGAAGTGGAGAGGCTATATATTATTCTCAACAATAAAATTGGCACAAATACATCATTATATCTCAAAAAATGAAAAATGGCCTTCTGATATGTTTCCCAGATGCAAAAAGAAACATCATCGGTGGACTCATAGTGAGAAGACGTAAAGAAATGATTGACAAATCATGAAATTTTGGCACTACTCATCCCAGGCCCTCCTGGGCTCTTTGCCTCGATTTGTGTGCCACCAACCTGCAATTATTGCTCTTGTACCTGCATTGGAAAAAATGATATTATATTGTGCTAGGCGCGAACCCATAGGTTTGGCAAAGATTGAGTTTAAATGTTAAATTCGTTGCGGACTTTACAACTCATGTTGTTAGCTCAGTTGGTTGGAAATAATTTAAAATAAGTGGTTGGTTGGGGAGGTCCCAGGGTCGAACTCGCGGGCCTTCCCCCTTTGTTTGGTATCCATTATAACAATGTAATATGGTTATTAAATTTACCACCCCACCATATAATATTTGGCCTAACCTCCGACCAAATTAGTATGGGTGCCAACCATTTATCAAATGTCTGTCAACTTTAATCTCCTGCATTAAATTCGTCTGGAGGTCGTCGTTCGGTAAGACGCCAGCCGACCTAATGATCGTTAATATATTTTTTTGATTTTTCGTTGCCCAACCCTCATTGGGCATTTTTGGGGTTCCATGTGATGCCCTGTGACTGGGTTGCATGGCGAACTCTCATTCACCGGGATGGTCTAGTCATCTACTTCCATGTCATCCGGTCAACAGCCAGTTGTCCTACTATCAGGAGGCCTCTGGGTGGTGCCACGTGGCGTCACCTCAGGTGCCACGTGGCACTCACCAATTGGCCCAAGTGGTCATCAAAAATGTTGATTTGGCATGCCACATGGAAGCCTATCATGCTGCCATGTGTCATGTTGACGTCAACATGTATGGTCACTGATGACATCAGTTGTACGGTTAATGATGTCAGCAGTTTACTTTGACTAGGTTCACTGCCTACTTTGACTGGCCATATCTTTTTTATTCTAGCTCTGTTTGAGGTTTCGTTTGTGCTGTTGGAAATCTTGCAATGAACATTTCGACTTGGAGATTTTTTTACTGAGATTTGAGGACTTTAATTTTTTTTCCCTTTTAGATCCTCCTAGATCATTCTACCTTTACTTTTCTAAGATTTTAAGAATTTTCATAGTATACTAAGAAGCTACAAATTTATCTCTTAATTTAGTGACCATCTTCTCTTAATGATGGATTTTGACTGTGTCTCTTCTTTTGTAGAGAGTCATATTCTCTCACCGCACATTAATGGGTTAGGCGTTAGGGACCTCTTAGAGGTTAGGGGTCAAAGAGTTAGTCATAAGTTAGGGTTTAGACCACATTGAAGTCAATGGGTCAATGGTAACTAGCTTAGTGGATTATGGGACAAGGGTTAGGGGAGTTAGTATGTTAGTTGTTATTGTCTAGATCAATAGCAAGGCACGTGTTAGTGGGTAGTCCTTAAGGTTTGGGGGTTAGGTTTTCAAGTGATTAGGAAGTTAGGAGTTAATGGGCCAGTTAGGGATTAGGGAGCTAGAGTTTAGTATTAATTAGTTATGAGTTCGTGGAATAGGGGTGAGGGGGATTAGTGGGTTGTTGTTATGGATCTTTTCATTAAGGGTTAGTGGGTTAATGATTAGTTAGAGAATAGGGTTGGATATTGTTCTTATAAGAGTTAGATCATTTAGGGCTAGTTAGGAGTTGGGGTTAGGACTCTATAAGGGGATAAGGATCACACATGCTTAATGGGTTAGGGTAAGTGGGTCAATAGTGGTTGTTTAAAGTTTAGAGTTATCGATTATGGATATGGAGGTTAGGACATTAGGGAAACTGTGTTAGTGGCTAGTTTGTAGTTATAAGTTAAGGTTATTGGAATAGAGAGAAGTCATCTAATATTCTAGCCAATATCCCACTTATTTTCGAAATATAGCAATACTATTAGTGAAAGTTCCAATTAATCTAGACTTTTAATTGAATTTTATATAAACCGTATCAATTTAGAATTGTAATAAAAAGAGGTAGCTTACTCTAAATATGAATTAAGGGAAATATTAAGTCACTACTTGATGTATTTGTTCCATGATGAATAATGTGCCGAGTAAATCATTAACTCRCTGCATGGTGATTAATATTTCAAATACACTAATTGATYAAGTGCAAAAATGCAATGCTTAATATTTCCATGTATTAATGGGTTAGGTGCAAGGATTTGATGTAAGTTAAATGCATGTGGACATTGAARTCTAGGTGGTACTAGTACAACAAACTCTTAATTGCAGGAAAGGAAGGAAATTCAGGCACGGATGTCTTTTTAGGATAAGTTCATRAGCAGGATGTATAATAATGCGGGGAAGGGAAAGGAATGGAATTTGTCTAYAATGGAAAATAAGGCATGGCATGTCCGTATGGAAATTCAGAAGAAGGATGTATAATAATGCAGGGAAGAGAATCTCTYTGTAATGAAAATTCAGGTGTATCATTTCTTYTTKWAGYAGTYTAAGCGTTTTATTTTTTTGGTTGTTTTCCTGTAATTTTTTTTGTTTGATTTTGTTTGAAATTCGGTGATGAATGGTTRGATTTGCATATTTGAATAGTTAAGTTTGTATAATYTTAGTGTCCSKAAKYTTTTCAAYASGCTGAATTCATTTATGCATTCARAAATGCAATTTAAAYAACATAAAATATRGATTTTGTCCAAATTTACATCACCARATTCCCACCAAAAAAACCCTAAAAAATAGAACYGTTAGCCAACRCCTTTCTTCTTACGATAAGTTCATAAGAAAGATAAATAATGCAGGAAAGGGAAGAGAATCTGTACGTAATTTCTTATTCAAATCCAATTTCTGTACGCTTGTTTCAACATCTGCCCTTTCGTCGCTGCATCATTCGCTCTGATTCACTCTTAATATTCCGTCTATTATTAAGAGCAGTAGAACAATTATACGAGTATGGCAGGCTAGTGATGGGAGAGGTAGCAGAGGAAGTACAAATAAGGGAGAGATGGGTATGGGCACTGTAGTCCAATTGGATTTGCATTGAAAGACTTCAGCGCTTGTCACTTCATGAAGCTATTTCAGAAAACTGTGCTGTCAGAGACACAGAAGTGAATGTGCGCACGTTATGAGGCCTGAGTTAAGGTTGGACCACCAATGTATAAAGAGCGAAAGATTTAGAAGTTGGTCTCTGTCATTGTGTGGCCGTCCATCTCTGAAACGCTTCCATATGTGACCATTATTTCTCTTTCTTATTTTCATTATTACGAATAAAATGAATGCGCTGAGTACTAACGAAGCTTCCATCAATCTTCAGAAAGCTTTCATTTGTCAAGCTCATTTTTTTTGCTCTCGTTTCAAAATGAAACAGTGCGCTGAATACGAACTACATGTGGATATGGCCCACGCCCGCGCAGTGCTTTTCTTCATATTTTTCGGATGTTTCAAATCGATCGCTATACACTACTCTGACAGAGATACCATCCATATCAGACAATTGCGTAATTTATATATCACGTTTCACCACCTGAAAGTGTGATGTAAATAAGATCCACGGCCATTGGATGACACATGACATATATTTAAACAAAAAGAATTAAGTGACACTGTCCCATACGGAGTGGCATCGTCACTCGCCATTGTTCATCCAAATCAAATTTGAAATGCCATTGAACAATATCATGTACCCACTTCTTCCCAATTTCATGATTCCCTGTTGAGAGAGATTTCACATCAACTTTCTCGTTTCTTGAAGTAAACATTGCTTATTATCATTAAACTAGCAACAAGCACATTTATGTAAAAAGTGGTTAATATACGCCAATGGGCCCCATTAATTTTAAAAAGGTGAAAAATGGGGCCGACGTATATCAACCACTTTTTACATAAATGTGGTTGTTGCTAGTTGACGGCCCGCCATGCCTAAAATAACATTAATACATATGTATTTATTAATAATTAATAATAATGCTTTAATTTATTATTATTTCAAAGTGTTAATATGAGTGTAAATCCATTTTAATTTCTGATCTCTTTGCATATAAGTTTTGTTTTTACTATCAGTTACTTTATATATATATATATAAAGTAAGCGTTAGTTTATTCAAGGTGTTTTTACAATGAATTCTAATATGGTGTAAGATTAAAAAATGTAGAAAATTGAATTAGCTTTCCAAATATACAACTTTTATTCATAGAAATTGTGAATAACTATATGAAATTTGATTTTTTCCAACAATCTTATGTTACTTTTCCAACAAATTATAAGGTATATGTTTTTTCCAGCAAAATATAAGGTATATGCCTTTGTTGGTGAAGGTGTTGAGTACCATAACTATAGACTTTCATTTCAAAAACTTGTATAATTGTAGAGAACAGGTTGTTTTAGTGTGGTCTATTTTTTGGAAATTTAGAATATTTATTTTATTTTATTTTTAAATTATGAAAGTCAATATATCCTTGAAATTACAATGTCTTTTGTTCGTGTTGGCTAAGAGGGTCTTAACATAATCAAATTTTTTTTTTTTAAATCATAGATATCAATCTCCTTTAATACCACATATAACTCATTCTAGAAATGGTTAAGCCGACAAAATGTTATAGCAGAAATAAAGAGGTATGTAAACAATAGATTAAAAATAGTAAACAATATTAATTAAAAAAAAAAACTATATATTTGGAATCTACATAGCTGACTCTATCTATATCTGTAGGTTCATCAACATATGAATTATGTTGTCTATAGAGAAATAACGTAAAAAAATAGAGATATATAGAGGTATTCACAAAAATTGAAGTTTTAAGCAAAACGAACCACTAGGTTTGTCATCTCGAATCTAAATCTGAGGCAACTAAGTCAGCATACACGTACGCTAAAGTGTTCAATCCCGCCCCCAAAAAATTGAATTTAAAAGAATGCACATGTTCTCTAGTAACACACACGTGTTTCTATCAGCATGTGTGTGTTCCTAAGAGCGCACACGTGCTCTTATATCC
>JZKD02S1973801.1:62888-75024 GCA_000966675.3 Picea glauca | reverse complement strand
TGGCGCCCTTATTTGGGACCTATCCTATTGGATTTCTCTCTTCGCATTGATCACAATGGTACCTATCATGTTTAAGCCCGATTGTTTTGTGGACCTGACCCCCTTCCCAACAATCTTTTTTGCAACCCATCCCATTGGACTCACATTTTCTCCCTGATCGTTGTGTTACTTATCACTTATAAGCCTTTTATTTCTGTGGTCCCACCCACCCTTCTCAATACCCTTATTTAACACCTAACACCTTCACTTTCTCTTGTTTTCCTAATCATAGTGATATATATCACCTATTTATTTTTTCAGTGGACCCACTCCTCATTCGAGGAAAACCCACTTTCCACATGGCCAACACTCCCACCCAAGACTTGTAGGCTGAAATCAGACAAAACAAGGCCTAGTTTCAATGTATCGAGGACCAAGTCTGGTCTGAATTGTCCAGAGTTTATGGCCAATTTTCCAAAGTTAACACCTGATTTGACCGATTAGAGGGAAATATTGACACTCTCACTTCCACTCTCCAATCATTTCTAAACCGATCCCAGGACTCCCCCTTCCCTAAAAAATCCTCCCAAGTCGATGGTGTTGACTCCTCCCATACTATGTCCTTTCATTCCAACAAATTTCATTGTGACTCTCGTCTTCCCCAAGTTGAGGTCAATAAATTTGATGGCTCTGATCCCACAGGTTGGGTCACCCATATGGAGAATCATCTTTCTTTGCATGGCATTACGAATGAGTTGGAAAAACTCTATTTTGTTGTTCTCTATCTAGATATTGAACATTGGAGATGGTGGCAATGGCGTAAAAATGCACACTAGGGATATGTTTCTTGTACCCAATGTTGGCGCAAAAGTGATTAGACTAGGGTCCTCGTACAATTACCAACAAAAGGTACCGATGTAGTCTAGAGTGTTGGCATTGTCATATTCTCGGGAGGGAAGAAGTCTCACCTAAAGTGAAACCGAGACGAGAAAGAGAGGGAAGGGCAAGGAGAATACTTAGACAAATCTCTGAAGTATCAAGATCCATGTTAGTCTTGCGCAAGATAGATTAAACTTGTGTTAGTTTTGAACATTTCCTAATTGAGAATAAAGAAACAGAGTTCCATTGTCATTCACAAGGAATCAATTAAACATATCAGACATAGAAGATAATACAAAGTAGCATTCAAGAGAATCAGAAGACTAAATACATAAGATATATTTAAAATTTGGGCCTCCAATTGTATTAGCATATCATGTTATTCTTATAGCTTGAGTCACATATACAGATAATCAGTAAATCCTTCCCAACTAATATGAGACAAGTTTATCTCAGTCCCTTGCTCTTTCCAACTCTACAATAATACACAACTCTATTACATTGATAGTATGGTTCTTACCCAAATCTCAAAACTCAACTAATCTAACAACATGAATGATAACAACAATGACTCTAGAAACAACAACAAAAACCCAAAAACTTCCAACAACAACAAAAATGACAATGACAACAAGCCCATTACAACCATATCGATCCCATATATATAATATGATCTAGGTCTTCTAGTTGAGAACCCGAGAGTTATCTCTTCTTCTTGATCTTGTTGCAACTTTTTTCTTCAAAACTGATGTTGTGTTGTCCTTCCAACCACTTTTTGTTTCTTCATTTAGTCCATTGTCCAGCTCCTCAACAGCTTGTGCAACTTATATTCATAAAAACAAAGGGCCCAACACCCAATTTGTTGTTGAGCTTTATGAATGCTTTGACACAAACACCCACTATTTAGGTTGTTTGGCCAATTTGAAACATGATGGTATGACCTATGCTTTTTTTTTGGTTAAGTTCCCCTTGTGGATAGGTGAAACACCCCTTGGATCAATACCCCTTATTTGATCCAAGATAGAATGAAAAAAAATGGTAACTACTTTCCCTTTAGACCTATTTCAACAATCATAATAAAAATTAAGAGATATATGACTCACCTTTTCACGATGGTTTTCTTCATTGCTCTAGCCTTTGAGATTCATATCCAAGCTCCTAGGCACAAGAAAAGACCTGTAAAATAACAAGACGAGATCCCTTTCTTCCACACTATAATATTGAGTAAAAATATATCTATCTATGATGATTTTCACAACAATATACACGTAAATACTTAAACCATAAACATGAAAGGAAATTTCCAAGTTATATGTTAATGGAAAGCCATAGTGAAGAACTTATAGTCCAACATTGTTGTTGCAACAACTCCTCCAAGATCTCCTATCCATCCCTCTCCTGAATGTCTCAAGGTTAGAATTATGAAGCTCTTGTGGATTCTCCTCCTTTTCACCTTGGAATGCACTCATTATATAGGAGTTGGAGGTTTAACCACCATGAATTATTTTCAGAAATAGTTGAGGATTTAGCTCTATAAGTTGGGATTTGGTGCCTAGGATGGAGAAAAAATATATGGCTCGAATCCTTGACTTCATCTTCTCATAACTAACCCTTAGAATAAGGTGGGATAGACATAACTCCCTGTAACCACTTCAACACTCCCCCGACATTGAGCATAGGTCATTGACAACACTCCCTATATAGGGGTAGGGGAACATTGACAAGATTTCAATGCTCTCTATACATGGGCAGGGGAGCATTGACCTTAAAAAATGGTCAAAATCTCAAGGTAAAAGTCATTTTTTCGACCTTCTCATGATGTGTTTTTCTCCTCCACAATGACTAGGGATTATGAAAAATGTTCTCACGTGGTAATAAAATTACAACACTTAATAAAGTGCATGTGACATTTAATAAAGTTCATGCGACACTTAGTAAGGTGCATACAAAACTTGATAAAGTGCATGCAACACTTAGTAAGGTGCATACAACACTTGATAAAGTGCATGCGACACTTAGTAAGGTGTGTATGACACTTGATAAAGTTCATGTGACACTTAGTAAGTTGCATATGACACTTGATAAGGTGAATACGACACTTACAACACTTAAGTGTGACATTTAGGTGTGTATCAGAGCCCCCTAAAGTGTGAGGTCAAAGAATAAACTGATGGCCGAAACAATTTACAAAAATATTAATGCAAGGGAAATGGAGTAGGAGGGCCTGGTGGAAGATGCAAAAAAACATCAAACAATATTTATGTATCATCCCCAAGGAAACCATACCTATGCTTAGAATAAACTGATTTAAAACATGGTTACCGACCAATACACCACGAATCTATGAAATCATTTACTAAGGATATGTCCACCAAACATATATCGTGGATCCATACCTCCATGAATCAATTAGGTCGTACCCACAAAATAATACACAATGGAGCTATGATATGACAAAATCATATCCACATACCAATACAAAGTGGATCTATGTGACAACATATACATCAATGAGATTTCCAATATGATTATTATATTGGAATATTTTGCATACTCAAATGATTTCCAATGTAACTTGGGTGAAGCACATAATAGAGTGAGCACCCAACCCAAGGCCTTCATCCTGATTTTGAGACAATACAATTCTAGCCATGTGAATAGATGTCTTGATGTTGAACATGGTAGAAACCACTTGATTACTGGTCATTCATGTATATTGTTAACAAGTGTGAGGGAAATCACCAATGATGAAAATGACTCCCAAGGTACCCTAGTACATTCCAACGAATGTGAGTAAATGAGCTGAGGTCAAACATCCATAGAATAATTCGATCAAAGTTCAATGGTGTAAACCTACTTTCAAAGGTGAGAAAACCTTTCATTGAGGCATGCAAGTTCTAAGGTACTAATTGGTTTCTAATTATAATTCTCAGATAATGTGTTGAAGTCGATAGGAACAAACTTATCGAAGGAGGGCCATGATGTATCCCCCATCATCGAAATGAAACTAACACAGGAAAGTGATGTAATATGGTGGATTAAATGAGTATGTACTGACACAGGAATGAAAACTATTAATACTGTAGAATGGTTTTTTTGAGGTGAAACTTCCATTGAAAATTGTGAGGCACGACAAATGACTTGGCAGTATTGACTCAACTGAGAGATAAACCAAAACATAGTGCAATGATCACCGAGAAACTCTTCGAGTGAGATGAAGGAGTATGAAGATTCATAGGATTGGTATGAATCAGAGACAAGAAAATTACCCAACTATAAGACAAGACTCAAACATGTGCCATGTTCAAGGGTGAAAGAAAAAAAATTCCATAATTCTTTCCAAAAAAAGACACACTTCCTTCAATTTTTTCCCCACCAGGATTGGCGAGTACCTCTTTGTTTTTTAACGATCTTGAGAAGGATAAAAAATGATCAATATAGATCATCTTCTATGAGTCCCTCATCACATGTTTAACGAACCTGAAGAAGGAGGGGTTCGGTCCTATTATCGCACAATCTGTACTTGCTAAAATCCTGGGGCAACTGAGGCAATATTGGTGTAACAAGGGGGTGACCTATCACTGTCACCTTAATAGGAAACCCCTTTCATTTTAGGAGTATGCTGAAATTACACCAAGGGAGATGTCCCTAGTGACCTAACGGGTTGATGAAACTAAGGAAAGGATGCAATAATACCCCCCTCTCACTGGTCACTCAAATCAAAATGTCTTTATGTCTTAAAGAGATGAAGCAAAAGTAATGGATGAGGTTTGTTAGCACTCTGTAATTTCTCAGGCCGAAGGAGGAATTGACAGAGGTAACCAAAAAACCACTTGGAGTCAAGTACCTAGCCTTCCCAGACTCAGAGAGGGATCTCTCTATATGTTTGAACTTTGTTTGGATTGGATATTAGACTAGTTATGAGAGTAGGAGGTTTGTTTTTTGATTTTTTGGTTGAGACAACAAAAGAGGGCCATTGGAAAAAATGGAGTCAAAAGGTCAAAGGTGGTCCAATGAAGAAATAACTGAGATCACGTGAAACAAGAAAAGCAAATAATGTCAGTGGATCCTTGTAATTTGTAAGACGGAAAAGAAGAAGAGATTAAGGTTCATTTCAAATGCAGAGCAGTGCTACCTGAATTCTACATCCAAACTTCAGAAGAAAAACATGAATATTGTTTAAATCTAGAACAGGGTGTTTGAAACAAATCTTGAACATAATATTCTTATAAACAATAATGAAAGATAACATAATGTGAAACTAGAGAGAAAATATATTACATAAAGGAAACACTTCACCACATAACAATGACACATGAATCCTGAAGCATAAGTGTCTTTTTATTTATCAAAAAGAGTCCCTTGAAAACATATTGACAATCTTTACAATGAATGGTAATTTTTCAATACCATTTCTCCCTTTAGGTCCAACCCCTATGCCATACTGTGTTCTATTTTTTATAGTTTTCCATTACATTCATATCCTATAGACTAGGGGATCGAATCCATTCTCCAACTGTTTCTAGATATTTCTGCAAATACCTAATTAATATTTTGTCAAAATAGATATTTGATCTCTTTCAAAATCATACCTGATATCTTGAATTCATTACAATACATTCGATTTTTACCACTGAAAAGGTAAAAATAGCAATAGCTTCCTTCTGACTATGAACATCAAACTAGAGAAAATAAAACAAAATCTCAAGAAAAAGGGTTGTACTTTGAATTTCTTCAAAAACCAAATATAATTTGATCTGATCTTGACAACAGCATATTGAGGATGAGTCATAGCTAGAAAATCGTTCTAGAAGACTTCGAGATCATTGAATAATCTGTTTGCCTTGATCTGAGGAGATGTCTATGTTTTTTGTTGATAACAGAACTTTCGGTAGCTAACGAGGCCAAAGTAAAGTGTATTTAGTTGTCGATTTACTAGGAATGATTTTCGACAGCTAATTATGGGTTTTGAAACTGATCTTAGCTGGCGAAACTTGTAACTTCTCCCGAACTAGTAAAAAAAATTGAGTTTGGTCATTTCCCCTGCTTCACCCATCACCACCTTATCTCATATCAAGGGAAACTTCTGCTAGAGTATCAAGGCTGAGGTGAGCTCTAGGATTTATCTTTTTGTGGACAAGCTTAAACCTCAACACTTTATTCATGTCCTATAGTCTGTGATTCTGCTTGAGGAGTTTTTGATTCTTGTGCTTTACAGTTTCATATTAAATGGCCAACTGATCCAACACAGAACCAATTTTTAGAGATGACATTCTAAGGGTTTCATTCTCTCTTTTCATATGTCTCTCTAGCACTTTTAACTCATAAATTTCTTCTTTCATTTTCTGGATCTTAGTTTTCTTGCTATCCTTTTTCTTTGATGATGTTCCAGGTGTTCTTTCTTCTGGATTTTCCTTTTCTACAGCTAATGGTTGAGAATCCATTTCTACAGCTAATGGTTCTGAGACTGAATCTGAATATGGCAGGTTTAGGACATTTGTTGTTGTTTCTTTCCCTTGATCCTCTGCATTCTTCCCAAATAGTAACTTCCTTTTTGTTTTCTGTGATTTTGATGGAGAAGCTTTGGTGGCAGTTTCTATAGGAGACGATGCTTTTCTCTTTCTTTTACTAGTTTTTGGGAAAGTTAATTCCTGTGAGGGAGTTCCTCCTTTCTTAGGCGGAACTTCTTGCCCATATTCTCCCCAAAATAGAAGATAGTCCCAAGTCTTGTTCATTCTGTTGAGCTCTTCTAAAACTATCAATTTGATCAACCCATGATGAAATAGACTGCTACTAGCTTTTTGAGGTTTGGCTTGAACTTTGGATGCCATTTTGGTAAGACTCTTAAGAAGGTAAAAGGGCATATTCAGAGGTTGCTTACCAGTGAAATGAAAAATTAGTCTGAAGTGGTAGAGCATGGTCCTTCCTTATCTCCCTTCACAAGTGATGTAAACATGAATCATCTTTAGCAATGCTTTCCATTTCTCCTCCAAGTAGCTCCTGGGAATTTCCTTTTTCCATTTCATATTTTGATGTTCTTCCTTGAGAAATGATATGAAGTCAATATCCTTGATTGAGGTAGTCTTAAACCACCTTTCTCCTTCACCATACATCTTTGTGGCTCCTGCTACACTGGCTTCATCTATCTGCATCATAACAGGCCCAAGATGAACCTTGAATCCATCAAAACTCTTCGAAAATGCCTTTGTAACACCCTGATGGTACCCATGTAACTTTTGGCAGAACCTATAGCATCCAACCTCTTTGAACAATTCACAAACCTAAGGGTGTGCCTCAAGATATGAAGCATCCTGCAATTCATTCCTCAGAAGGGCACCTCCTGTTGAGCTCTTCATCACCAAAACATGTTAGAAATGATTTAAAACTAGTAAGATGACAAAGGATCTAGGGTATGTAAGGCGAGAAGGTGGATTCAAATGGAGGAGAGATAAAAAAGTGAGATTTAGGATAGATTCAAAGGATGAAAGAGTTTGGGTGACTATGGGCGGATTTAACACAGCCACAAACTGACAATCGATCGATTCAATGTATGGGAAAGCTCATGACCATTTTTTCAGGATCAATCGAATTGGGTGGACACGATCTAGAGTTATGATTGCTTGATTTGGACAAGAGATAAAAGAATCATAATCCCTTATGAAAACTAGACAAATGATCACCGAAAGCGATTTTGGCAGCATATCAACAAATCATGACTTGTGTACAATCGTCGATATGGGAGTGATAAGACCCTTTTTAAACATTGGCGAGATTCATTACTTTTGGCAGCTTATGACAGGAGTGAATAAGTCGATTAGCTACCGAAAATTTTAACTTTTGGTAGCTAACGGCTATAAGATTTCAACCTTTTAGCTACCGAAAATCAAACTTTTTGCCATAATTAAAATATAACCAAGTTCATGAAATCCACTGATTGGGCCACTCTAAACCTTCACCAAAATCATGTGGATGTATCATAATTCCAACTTATCATGTGAAAACATTGGATATACCTGGATAACTGTTTGAAACATTGGATATACCGTTGGACCATTACCCCTGAGCATCTTATCATGAAAACATTTTCAACCTAATTAGAAACATTCCCAACTAAATGACTGGAGAATAGATGACTATATTATAGGACCCTAACAAGGTGTACCTTCCCAGAAAAAGACAACAAGCAAAAATATGGTAGTTTTCAAGTAGAAAATGATGTCAGTGCTTCAATAAGACAATGAGCCTTTGAACTATAAGCCGGATAATATAAAATTGCATTAATATGAAAGTTTGCAACAACAATAACTATTTTATAATAGTTTCAAGAAATATGCCTCATAATTTCTTAAAAAGACAATGAAAAATTAGCTTTTAATAGACAAAATGATAATCAATTGTCACATGCAATTTTTGAAGTGTATAAATAGAATTAAAGGTCAGTTTTAAAGAGAATTTGTTGTAGTTAGATGGTTGTAGCAATATTTTGTAACAACAACAAATAGGTTAGTGATCTAGGCTAAACTAGGGTTAGAGATAGTTAGTAAAATATTAGGAGAAGATTATTTGAGTGTTTAATTAATCCTTCAATAAGAGAGAGGCTAGAACTAGTGCCTTCTAGGGATTATGGAGTCAAGTGGACAACTTCTTCTAAGGCTACAAATCAATTTTGATAGTGCACAAAAGTCTAAGAGGGAGAATGAATAGGAGAAGTAGTAACTTAAGTCCCCTTATGCATTTTCATCAAGAAACAAGATACTAGGGTGTAGGAAAATCTAGGCCCTAACACCTTCCTCTCCTTAGGTTTCTTATGGGATAAAAACTTAGGCAAAGATAACTAGTTCAAAACCTTAGAGTGCTAGCAAACTAGGGCTTTAGGATTTTACTAGTAACTAGATCAATTCAATGAAAATCTTGGCAAATAGAAAGTAAGAAAGTAGCAATTTAAGTTCCTTACTTAAAGCATTAAGTATATCATGCAATTTCATAATCTTGTATGAACAGATAAAACCATACATAAACCATTCAATAGATGAAAAAAAATGTTGATTTTACATACATGTACCAAGAATAATCATGAAAATACCATGCAAGATCACAATAAAATCTTCCAAGATTGATCCAACTTGCAAAAATCAACCTTATACAAGAGTGTGCCTCACAATTTTAGCTCATAGCCCTTACTAGTGCGCAAATTTCAGACCTCTCCTCTTGTGTGAGGAGTTGTGATGTACAAATGAATGTACTTTATGTTTATTTATACAAAACTGGTGACCTTTAATTAATTTTATGTCAAAATAAGGATGACCTGGCCAATTTACAAATAGATTCAAATTTTACATAAATAAAATTAATTAGCATCTAAATACACCTCCAAGCGTGATGCCATGCCCTTCTAGGGTGGCATTAAGGCCCTAAGGTGAAACGTTGGGCCTAGAATGTAGAACATTTGGCCTCCAAAGGCCCCAGATGATTCCCACATGTGCCACCAAGCTCACAACTGCTTCGAAAATGAAAACCCTAGCTCTAGATGACGTCCCAGGCCTTCAAGGGGCAACGTCCATGTGGAAGATAAAGATCCCCCTAGGTCTAGGTCTTCTAGGGTGCCTACAAAGGAAACATCCTTCTTTCTTCCTAGTGCAAATCTTTGATGTCTTATTTCCCCTAGTTGGGGTTACAACATCCATCTATGGGATATAAGCCCCCATGAAGTTCCCAACTTATCATTCCCTCACGTGTACCTGTCCACCAAGCAAGGTTCTACAACAACAACAAGTACACCCTCCTCAGGTTCATAAGTCACAAGGATCATAGCATGTAAATCACATACAATAATTGAATTACCCAAACATGTGCATCAAACCCCCCTTAACCCAAACAAAATCTCAAAGAAATTATGCAATTTGACAAGTTAAGTTTGGAGAAGGCCTTAAGGTGTCCTATTGGGCTAACCTCTTTTAAGTTTGGGATGTTTCCCAGGTGGGAGCCAGTCCAATTCATGTAAGTGTATGAGGTGGCATGGGGTAAGTGTTTGGGCACGGGGTTTAGTAATAGTAGGGAAATATAAGTCTTACATGCGAGTTCCTCTGTATAGGTCGAGTTGCACCTTGTCATAAATGCAATTGTTTTCTATCCCATTCACTGCCTTTTCTTATTAGCTTTAGTTATTTTGATCTGTTTCTTTTGTGCTTCAAGGGAAAAGTTGAAGGTCATTGTCTTGGCTTGATGACCAAAGGTGACAGTGTTATCCACAAACACTTCATGGAAATAAGAAGGTTGGATCGTGATGAGACCCCCTTTCTCTTGGCTATGCCACCAAGAGCCACTATTCTAGTTTGGTGACTAGATAGGTGGTAGTGGCATACCACCACATGCCCATGGTCATAATAGGCCAGCTAGTGATGAGACCTCCTATCCACCAACTTACCTTGAGTTTTTATGTATCTTATGGGTTCCCTTTTCTTATTGAGAAGATTTTTACTGCTTTCTTGAGAATCCATGAGCAAAGCATCTCAAAGTTTTCAACATTGGATTTTAACTCTTGCCAGCTACTTTTACCCTCTGGGTCTTTATCCCCTTCTTCCCACAAGGCAAGTTACAACCCTTCCTAGCGTGGTCAATCCCAATACCCAAAAAAGGGTAGGGGGAGATGAGAGGAATAGAGATGGAAAGTGGTAAGTATGGATGGAACATATGACGACCTTTCACAGAACCACCCAATAGAAAGCCATCCTAAAGGGAGATCAACTTACTAGGGCACCATGTCACCCTTTGAGGTATGAACAAGTCAAAGAGAATAATTTCCAAGAAAACATTAAGAAATGAAGGAGAATTCAATGCAACATATTAAAGTTCTTAAAGAATCAGAGTGACACATACCATGATACCTGGACTCATTACCTCATGGAGCAAGACTTACTGCTACTTCATGGAACATGTTGGTGGGATGGATATTATTGTTGTTGATAAATGGACTGCACTGAAGAAAAGAGGGGCCCTTCGGGGCCATGCTCAAGTCGTTCGGCTCTAAATACTCTATGTCTAGGACCTGTGGGCCTCAAGACGTGATCTCCTTAGTTATCCCTAAGGTAGGAGATAATAGGTCTGGTATGGGTCCTTCGACGCATAATTTTATGATCTTAAAGAAGGAAATATCGGTTGTATTTTCATTTTTAGAGAGTTTGAAAACATATTAAAGACAACTCCAAGGGTGTTCTTTTTTATAAATGTAGTCCCCCAAGCCCTAAAAAGTAAAAAACTACAAGGGATAACTCTTCTAGTCGAGGTTGACTAGAGTGCTTCTTTTTCGTAATTAGTCCATTCAGTCCGAAAAGGGTTAAACTTATACTGAATATATGCCCTTTAAAACCTTTTAACGAGTGTGAAAGGAAACAATCTCATTCAACAATCTTTTCATGTTTAGGGAGTCTGAAAAGAGTTTAAAGGAGACACCAAATATTTCCTTTTTCATATAGTTTTTGTGTGCCCAAAAAAGTAATAAAAGTATGCTCGGTTGTACTCCGAAGAGTTCCTTTTTCATATAGGTTTTACGAGCCTGAAAAAGTGATAAAAATATGCTCGATTGTCTACATTTTTTAACGAGCTTGACATAGAAAGTGAACCATTCTCGGGGTTGGTTTCATTTTTTAATGAGCTTAAAACCAAAAAACGAACTATGCTTGGGGTTGGTTGCATTTTTTAACGAGCTTGAAACTAAAAGCGAACTCTGCTTGATGTAGGTTTAATTTTTACACAAGCTTGAAAAAGACAAAAAAATATGCTTGGGGTAGGTTTCAATTTTACATAATCTTGAAATAGAGAAAAACTATGCTAGGGGTAGGTTTCATTTTTACACAAGCTTGAAAAAGAGAAAAAACTATGCTTGGGGTGTCTATTTCATTTTTACATGAGCCTGAAACAAAGTTTGAAACTGTGTTTGGAGTGATACCCCTTAGCGGGTTTTCTTCCCAGCACGATGTCCATAGTGTTATCCTCATTTTTGGTTATCAAGATGATGACATGATAATGACATGGTGATAGAAGATCTAGCTCTTTTTTAAGATCATTTTCATGAAGAAAGTTACACTTGTCAGTTTCTCAAAATCACTCTTTTGGAGACAGTACGCAGGCTGCACATATATTGCCTTGCGGAAGTACTTTGTTTCTGCATGCTTCATTCAGTCTGACTGCGGACCTTCCGCACTGTGTTAAAGGTCAGGGTGCGGAAATGATTCTTAATGGAGAAAACGATAAAGTTCTCGATCCTTCTAGAAGGAATCTT
>JZKD02S1973801.1:23823-53322 GCA_000966675.3 Picea glauca | reverse complement strand
TTGGGACATCATTATAATACCGCTCCAACCACGAATTGCATTGATCACAGGGTGACACTGTAGGTTTAGACAGAGCAAGAGAGGGTTTGGGTAAATGACCAAGGGTTTCACAAGGCAACTTAATGCCTGGGTAGTTAGGGTCGTCCTATAGGCAGGGGGGTAGGTTTGACACAAAGTCATACGAGGGTTTGGCACACAAACCTTGCGAATAGGGGTATTCGCTAGCCAAGAAATGTTCCACTTCTAAATCGGAGTCCTCACTCAACATGATAGGGTTTGGCTCAATAGGAGGTTTTGGCTTGTTCCTTTCCATTCGTGAAATCAAACGTGCATTCTTCTTCCCTTTAACATTCATAGTAAGGTTGGCTTTGGACTTCTTGGTCATAGGATTAACAGTCTCAACACTCTTAGCCATAGCGTGGGGTAAGTCGATAGGAGGGTCAGCCAAGGGTTTAGGTAGTAAGATATGGTAGGGAATTGGAGGTACAACCTTGACCTCGCTCACCACAGGTTTGTCAACCTGTGGAGGGTTTGAATTCTCGAAACCATTCCGAGCAATGAAATTGCTCCAACAATCCCCGAGCATACTCAAATGACAGACAACAATAAGCTTCACCAACCCATAATGAAAAAGGATACTATTAGCCTGGTTTCTTTTGTGCTTCTTCGACATTTTAAACAGGCTTCTATGCAAATAATAGGGCATATTGAGCTGATAACCCATAAAAACCATAAGAAAACGCAGGTGGTGTAGGAATACAAACCCTAATCGACCCTCACAGGTGATAAACTATTTGATTATCATTAATAAATCATGCCAACGTTGTTTAAGCATGGTTGCTGGCACACCTCTATCATAGGAGGTGATTTTGCGTGACTGGAAGAGCAATGTCCTTGGGACCTCTTCGACTTTGCAATTCTTGGACCATCGTTGTCTAGTGACAGGTAAACCCATAGCAAGGTTGATAAACTGCTCATCAATTTCCAATTGTATATCATCGACCTTGGATCGACAGCCATCGAAGGTCATGGCAAACTGTCGAGCCACGCAAAGGTTAAAACCATCGAAACGTTCCACAATGGTAAGCCATCCATTGTCTGCCAAATCTTGGCAGGCATTGTCAAACATCAACAGGGCCTGCTTGCCATTGGGTTCAACTCGCACGACTGGTGCCATGGAGTTGAATGCATGGTAAGGAAGGGTTCGAACACACAGTAACAGATCTATCTGAACCAACAACAATGAATCAAGCCAAAAGGGGGTAAGTATTAACGCAAGCATGTGAAGGTGGTGGAGTTATTTACCGCCATGCAAAACAATTATGGTCAAAGTACAACCGCCGATATAGCTGTTCAATTCATAATAGTGGATCATCCATTAAGTCAGGTGTACAACTAATCAAAATCAATGGGCACACAAATACGCGCTAACACTATGCCATAGTGTTTAAACACCCAACATACAAATCAACACCCAAAATCAAATATGCACTAATGTATTGATTCATAAGTTTAACCAAGGTGCCAAATAATTGACATGCCAAACAAATATAAAAGATTAACATAAGGATCCTATCATACATATATAAAAATTAAATCAAAACCCTTATGTAATTCATAGAATCAATGATTAGGCAAGTCATAAACAGTAAATCCAAATGCTCAATGTCTTCCAAACTTAATAAAATCAAGTTATGCAATCAATATAAAAAATGTTCAATGAGCATAGTTTAAGTGTCCTTTCAGCCACACGACGATAAACAAAAGGTAAGTATAATAGAAAATATCGACAAAAGATCATAACAGTTCAGATAGTGATCAAAATGTGACCTTGAAAGGAGAAGTTTTCACGCTTACAGTGGTGAAAACTTAATGGAGACAAATTTGCAAATGTCGCAAAAATGAAAGTGTCGTCTATAAAAAAAATGCTATGAAAAACTTGATGTTTGCAAGACACAGGTGTAGGCAGCTTATAGGATCATAAAAAATTGATTTGGCTGCCAACATCAGGTTAGAGTATAACTCCGTAGAAGTGAAAAAAAGGTATGGTGGTCCCGTCGGCACCCTTATTTGGGACCTATCCCATTGGATTTCTCTCTTCACCCTGATCACAGTGGTACCTATCATGTTTAAGCCCAATTGTTTTGTGGACCTGACCCCCTTCTCGACAATATTTTTTGCAACCCATCCCATTGGACTCACATTTTCTCCCTGATCGTTGTGTTACTTATCACTTATAAGCCTTTTTATTTCTGTGGTCCCACCCACCCTTCTCGATACCCTTATTTGACACCTAACACCTTCACTTTCTCTTGTTTTCCTAATCATAGTGATATATATCACCTATTTATTTTTTTAGTGGACCCACTCCTCATTCAAGGAAAACCCACATTCCACATGGATAACACTCCCACCCAAGACTTGTAGGCTGAAATCAAAAAAAACAAGGCCCAGTTTGAATGTATCGAGGACCAAGTCCGGTCTAAATTATCCAGAGTTGATGGCCAATTTTCCAAAGTTGACACTTGATTTGACCAATTAGAGGGAAATCTTGACACTCTCACTTCCACCCTCCAATCATTTCTAAACTGATCCCAGGACTCCCCCTTCCCTAAAAAATCCTCCCAAGTTGATGGTGTTGATTCTTCCCATACTATGTCCTTTCATTCCAACAACTTTCATTGTGACTCTCGTCTTCCCCGAGTTGAGGTCAATAAATTTGATGGCTCTGATCCCAAAGGTTGGGTCACCCATATGGAGAATTATCTTTCTTTGCATGGCATTACTAATGAGTTGGAAAAACTTCATTATTTTGTTCTCTATCTGGATCTTGAACATTGGAGATGGTGGCAATGGCGTAAAAATGCACACTAGGGATATGTTGCTTGTACCCAATGTTAGCGCAAAAGTGATTAGACTAGGGTCCTCTTACAGTTACCAACAAAAGGTACCGATGTAGTCTAGAGTGTTGGCATTGTCATATTCTCGGGAGGGAAGAAGTCTCACCTAAAGTGCAACCGAGACGAGAAAGAGAGGGAAGGGCAAGGAGAATACTTAGAAAAATCTCTGAAGTATCAAGATTCATGTTAGTCTTGCGCAAGATAAATTAAACTTGTATTAGTTTTGAACATTTCCTAACTGAAAATAAAGAAACAAAGTTCCATTGCCATTCACAAGGAATTAATTAAACATATCAGACATAGAAGATAATACCAAGTAGCATTCAAGAGAATCATAAGACTAAATACACAAGATATATTTAAAATTTGGGCCTCCAATTGTAAATCCTCCCCAACTGATATGAGACAAGGTTATCTCAATTCCTTGCTCTTTCCAACTCTACAATAATACACAACTCTATTACATTGATAGTCTAGTTCTTACCCGGATCTCAAAACTTAGCTAATCTAACAACATGAATGATAACAACAATGACTTTAGAAACAACAACAAAACCCAAAAACTTCCAACAACAACAAAAATGACAATGAAAACAACCCCATTACAACCATGTCGATCCCATATATATAATCCGATCTAGGTCTTCTAGTTGAGAACCTGAGAGTTATCTCTTCTTCTTGATCTTGTTGCAACTTTTTTCTTCAAAACTGATGTTGTGTTGTCCTTCCAACCACTTTCTATTTCTTCATTTAGTCCATTGTCTAGCTCCTCAGCAGCTTGCGCAACTTCTATTCATCAAAACAAAGGGCCCAACACCCAATTTGTTGTTGAGCTTTATGAATTCTTTGACACTGACACCCACTATTTAGGTTGTTTGACCAATTTGAAACATGATGGTACAATGCATCACTTCCTTTGAGCACTTATTTTTTAGAATAGAGGGAATGACAGATGTTTTTTTTGTGGTTAAGTTCCCCTTGTGGATAGGTGAAACACCCCTTGGATCAATACCCATTATTTGATCCAAGACAAAATGAAAAAAAATGGTAACTACTTTCCCTTTAGACCTATTTCAACAATCATAATAAAAATTAAAAGATATATGACTCACCTTTTCACGATGGTTTTCTTCACTGCTCTAGCCTTTGAGATTCATATCCAAGCTCCTAGGTGCAAGAAAAGACCTATAAAATAACAAGATGAGATCCCTTTCTTCCACACTATAATATTAAGTAAAAATATACCTATCTATGATGATTTTCACAACAATAGACACGTAAATACTTAAACCATAAACATGAAAGGAATTTGCCAAGTTATATGTTAATGGAAAGCCATAGTGAAGCACTTATAGTCCAACATTGTTGTTGCAACAACTCCTCCAAGATCTCCTATCCATCCCTCTTCTAAATGTCTCAAGATTAGAATTATGATGTTCTCATGGATTCTCCTCCTTTTCACCTTGTAATGCACTCATTATATAGGAGTTGGAGGTTTAACCACCATGAAGTATTTTGGGAAATGGTTGAGGATTTAGCTCCATAAGTTGGGATTTGGTGCCTAGGATGGATCAAAAATATATGGCTCGAATCCTTGACTTCATCTTCTCATAACTAACCCTTAGAATAAGGTGGGATAGACATGACTCCCTGTAACCACTTCAATGCTCCCCCAACATTGAGCATAGGTCATCGACAACACTCCCTATATAGGGGTAGGGGAGCATTGACAAGAGTTTAATGCTCTCTATACATGGGCAAGGGAGCGTTGACCTTTAAAAATGGTCAAAATATCAAGGTAAAAGTCATTTTTTCGACCTTCTCATGATGTGTTTTTCTCCTCCACAATGACTAGGGATTATGAAAAATGTTCTCACGTGGTAATAAAATTACAACACTTAATAAAGTGAATGCGACATTTAATAAAGTTCATGTGACACTTAGTAAGGTTCATACAAAACTTGATAAAGTGCATGCGACACTTAGTAAGGTGCATACAACACTTGACAAAGTGCATGCGATACTTAGTAAGGTGTGTACAACACTTGATAAAGTGCATGTGACACTTAGTAAGGTGCATATGACACTTGATAAGGTGAATACGAAACTTACAACACTTAAGTGCAACATTTAGGTGTAACAGAGCCCCCTAAAGTCTGAGGTCAAAGAATAAACTGATGGCCGAAACACTTTACAAAATTATTAATGCAAGGGAAATGGAGTAGGAGAGCCTGGTGGAAGTTGAAAAAAAACATTAAACAATATATATGTATCATCCCCGAGGAAACCATACCTATGCTTAGAATAAACCGATTTAAATCATTGTCACCGACCAATACACCACAAATACATGAAATCATTTACTAAGGATATGTCCACCAAACATACATCGTGGATCCATACCTCCATGAATCAATCAAGTCGTACCCACAAAATAATACACATTGGAGCTATGATATGACAAAATCATATCCACATACCAATACAAAGTGGATCTATGTGACAACATATACATCAATGAGATTTCCAATATGATTATTATATTGGAATCTTTTGCATACTCAAATGATCTCCAATGTAACTTGGGCGAAGCACATAATAGAGTGAGCACCCAACCCAAGGCCTTCATCCCGATCCTGAGACAATACAATTCTAGCCACGTGAATAGATGTCTTGATGTTGAACATGGTAGAAACCACTTGATTACCGGTCATTAATGTATATTGTTAACAAGTGTGAGGGAAATCACCAATGATGAAAATGACTCCCAAGGTACCCTAGTACATTCCAACGAATGTGAATGAATGAGCTGAGGTTAAACATTCGTGGAATAATTCGATCAAAGTTCAATGGTGTAAACCTACTTTCAAAGGTGAGAAAACCTTCCTTTGAGGCATGCAAGTTCTAAGGTACTAATTGGTTTCTAATTATAATTCTCAGATAATGTGTTGAAGTTGATAGGAACAAACTTGTTGAAGGAGGTCCATGATGTATCCCCCATCATCGAAATGAAACTAACATAGGAAAGTGATGTAATATGGTGGATTAAATGAGTATGGACTGACACGAGAATGAAAACTAGTAATACTGCAGAATGGTTTTTTTGAGGTGAAACTTCCCTTGAACATTATGAGGCACGACAAATGACTTGGCATCATTGACTCAACTGAGAGATAAACCAAAACATAGTGCGATGATCACCGAGAAACTCTTCAGGTGAGCTAAAGGAGTATGGAGATTCATAGGATTGGTATGAATTAGAGACAAGCAAATTACCCAACTGTAAGACAAGACTCAAACATGTGCCATGTTCAAGGGTGAAAACAAAAAACTTCCATAATTCTTTCCAAAAATTGACCCACTTCCTTCAATTTTCCCCCCACCATGATTGGCGAGTACCTCTTTGTCTTTTAACGAGCTTGAGGAGGATAACAAATTCTCAATATAGATTAGCTTCTTTGAGTCCCTCATCACATGTTTAATGAACCTGAAGAAGGAGGGGTTCAGTCCTGCTATTGCACAATATGTACTTGATAAAATCCTGGGGCAAGTGAGGCAATATTGGTGTAACAAGGAGGTGACCTATCACTGTCACCTTAATAGAAAGCCCCTTTTTGTTTAGGAGTATGTTGAAATTACCCCAAGAGAGATGTCCCTAGTGACTTAACGGGTTGATGAAACTAAGGAAAGGATGCAATAATACCCCCCTCTCACTGGTCACTCAAATCAAAAGGTCTTTATGTCTTAAAGAGATGAAGCAAAAGTAACGGATGAGGTTTGTTAGCACTCTGTAATTTCTCAAGCCGAAGAAGGAATTGACAGAGGTAACCACAAAACCACTTGGAGTCAAGGACCTAGCTTTCCCAAACTTAGAGAGGGATCTCTCTATATGTTTTAACTTTGTTTGGATTGGATATTAGACTAGTTATGAGTGTAGGAGGTTTGTTTTTTGATTTTTTGGTTGAGACAACAAAAGAGGGCCATTGGGAAAAATGGAGTCAAAAGGTCAAAGGTGGTCCAATGAAGAAATAACTGAGATCATGTGCAATAAGGAAAGGAAATAATGTCAGTGGATCCTTGTAATTTGTAAGATGAAAAAGAAGAAGAGATTAAGGTTCAACTCAAATGCAGAGCAGTGCTACCTGAATTCTACATCCAAACTTCAGAAGAAAAACATGAATATTGTTTAAAGCCAGAACAAGGTGTTTGAAACAAATCTTGAACATAATCTTCTGATAAAAAATAAAGAAAGATAACATAATGTGAAACCAGAGAGAAAACAGATTACATAAAGGAAACACTTCACCACATAACAATGACACATGAATCCTGAAGCATAAGTGTCTTTGTATTCATCAAAAAGAGTACCTTGAAAACATCTTGACAATCTTTACAATGAATGGTAATTTTTCAATACCATTTCTCCCTTTAGGTCCAACCCCTATGCCATACTATGTTCTATTTTTTATAGTTTCCCATTACATTCAGATCCTATAGACTAGGGGATCAAATCCCTTCTCCAACTGTTTCTAGATATTTTTGCAGATACCTAATTAATATTCTGTCAAAATAGATATTTGATCTCTTTCAAAATCACACCTAATATCTTGAATTCATTACAGTACATTTGATTTTTACCACTGAAAGGGTAAAAATAGCAATAGCTTCCTTCTGACTATGAACATCAAACTAGGGAAAATAAAACAAAATCCCAAGAAAAAGGATTGTACTTTGACTTTCTTCAAAAACCAAATATAATTCGATCTAATCTTGACAGAAGCATATTGAGGACGAGTCATAGCTGGAAAATCGTTCTAGAAGACTTCAAGATCATTGAAGAATATGTTTTCCTTGATCTGAGGAGATCTCTATGTTTTTTGTTGATAACAAAACTTTCGATAGATAACGAGGCCAAAGTAGAGTGTATTTAGTTGTTGATTTATTGGGAATGATTTTCGGCAGCTAATTATGGGTTTTGAAAATGATCTTAGCTGGCGAAACCTATAACTGCTCCCGAACTAGTAAAAAAAATTGAGTATGGTCATTTCCCTTGCTTCACCCATCACCACCTTATCTCATATCAAGGACAACTTCTACTAGAGTATCAAGGTTGAGGTGAGCTCTAGGCTTTATCTTTTTATGGACAAGCTTAAACCTCAACACTTTATTCATGTCTTGTAGTCTGTGATTCTGCTTGAGGAGTTTCTGATTTTTGTGCTTTACAGTTTCATATTTGATGGCCAACTAATCCAATGCAAAACCAATTTTTAGAGATGACATTCTAAAGGTTTCATTCTCTCTTTTTAGATGTCTCTCTAGCACCTTTAACTCAGAAATTTCTTCTTTCAATTTCTGGATCTTAGTTTTCTTTCTATCCTTTTTCTTTGATGATGTTCCAGGTGTTCCTTCTTCTGGATTTTTCTTTTCTACAACTAATGGTCTAGAATCCATTTCTACAGCTAATGGTTCTGAGACTGAATCTGAATATGGAAGGTTTAGGAAATTTGTTGTTGTTTCTTTCCCTTGATCCTCTGCATTCTTCCCAAATAGTAACTTCCTTTTTGTTTTTTGTGATTTTGATGGAGAAGATTTGGTGGCAGTTTCTATAGGTGACGATACTTTTCTCTTTCTTTTACTAGTTTTTGGGGAAGTTAATTCTTGTGAGGGAGTTGCTCCTTTCTTAGGCTGAACTTCATGCCTAAATTCTCCCCAAAACAGGAGATAGTCCCAAGTCTTGTTCCTTCTGTTGAGCTCTTCTAAAACTATCAATTTGATCAACCCATGATGAAATAGACTGCTACTAGCTTTCTGAGGCTTAGCTTGAACTTTGGAATCCATTTTGGTAAGACTCTTAAGAAGGTAAAAGGGGAATATTCAGAGGTTTCTTACCAGTGAAATGAAGGATTAGTCTGAAGTGGTAGAGCATGGTCCTTCCTTATCTCCCTTCACAAGTGATGTAAACCTGAATCATCTTTAGTAATGCTTTCCATTTCTCTTCCAAGTAGCTCCTAGGAATTTCCTTTTTCCATTTCATATTTTGATGTTCTTCCTTGAGAAATGATATGAAGTCAATTTCCTTGATTGAGGTAGTCTTAAACCACCTTTCTCCTTCACTAGACATCTTTGTGGCTCCTGCTACACTGGCTACATCTATCTGCATCACAACAGGCCCAAGCTGAACCTTGAATCCATCAAAACTCTTGGAAAATGCCTTTGTGACACCCTAATGGTACCCCTGCAGCTTTTGGCAGAACCTATAGCATCCAACCTCTTTGAACAATTCACAAGCCTCAGGGTGTGCCTCAAGATATGAAGAATCTTGCAATTCATTCCTCGGAAGGGCACCTCCTGTTGAGCTCTTCATCACCAAAACTTGTTATAAATGATTTAAAACTGGTAAGATGACAGAGGATCTAGGGTATGTAAGGAGAGAATGTGGATTCAAATGGAGGAGAGATAAAAAAAAGTGAGATTCAGGATAGATTCAAAGGATGAAAGAGTTTGGGCAACTATGGGCGGATTTAACACAACCACAAACTGACAATCGACCGATTCAATGTATGGGAAAGCTCATGATCATTATTTCAGGATCAATCGAATTGGGTGGCCACGATCTAGGGTTATTATTGCTTGATTTGGACAAGAGATAAACGAATCATAATCCCTTATGAAAACTGAACGAATGATCACCGAAAGCGATTTTGGCAGCATATCAACAAATCATGACTTGTGTACAATATTCAATATGGGAGTGATAAGACCCTTTTTAAACACTAGCGAGATTCATTACTTTTGGTAGTTTATGACAGGCATGACTAAGTCGATTAGCTACCGAAAGTTTTAACTTTCGATAGCTAACAAGTATAAGATTTCGACCTTTTAGCTACTGAAAATCAAACTTTCTGCCATAATTAAAATATAACCAAATTCATGAAATCCACTGATTAGGCCACTCTAAACCTTCAACAAAATCATGTGGATGTATCATAATTCCAACTTATCATGTGAAAACATTGGATATACTTGGATAACTGTTTGAAACATTGGATATACCGTTGGACCATTACCCTTGAGCATCTTATCATGAAAACATTTTCAACCTAATCATAAACATTCCAAACTAAATGACTGGAGAACAGATGACTATATTATAGGACCCTAACAAGGTGTACCTTCCCAGAACAAGACAACAAGCAAAAATATGGTAGTTTTCAAGTAGAAAATGATGTTAGTGCTTCAATAAGACAATGCACCTTTGAACTATAAGCTGGATAATATAAAATTGCATCAATATGAAAGTTTACAACAACAATAACTATTTTATAATAGTTGTAAGAAATATGCCTCAAAATTGCTTAAAAGACACAATGAAAAATTAGCTTTTAATAGAAAAAATGATAATCAATTGTCACATGCAATTTCTGAAGTGTATAACTAGCATTAAAGGTCAGTTTTAAAGAGAATTTTTTGTAGTTAGATGGTTGTAGCAATCTTTTGTAACAACAACAAATAGGTTAGTGATCTAGGCTAAACTAGGGTTAGAGATAGTAAAATATTAGAAGAAGATTATTTGAGTGTTTAATCAATCCTTCAATAAGAGAGAGGCTAGAACTAGTGCCTTCTAGGGATTATGGAGTCAAGTGGACAACTTCTTCTAAGGCTGCAAATCAATTTTGATAGTGCACAAAAGTCTAAGAGGGAGAATGCATAGGAGAAGTAGTAACTTAAGTCCCCTTATGCATTTTCCTCAAGAAATAAGATACTAGGGTGTAGGAAAATCTAGGCCCTAACACCTTCCTCTCCTTAGGTTTCTTATGGGATAAAAACTTAGGCAAAGATAACTAGTTCAAAGCCTTAGAGTGCTAGCAAACTAGGGCTCTAGGGTTTCACTAGTAACTAGATCAATTCAATGAAAATCTTGGCAAATAGAAAGTAAGAAAGTAGCAATTTAAGTTCCTTACTTCAAGCATTAAGTATATCATGCAATTTCATAATATTGTATGAATAGATAAAACCATACATAAACCATTCAATAGATGAAAAAAAATGTTGATTTTACCTACGTGCACCAAGAATAATCATGAAAATACCATGCAAGATCACAATAAAATCTTCCAATATTGATCCAACTTGCAAAAATCAGCCTTATACAAGAGTGTGCCTCACAATTTCATCTCATAGCCCTTACTAGTGCGCAAATTTCAGACCTCTCCTCTTCTGTGAGGAGTTGTGATGTAAAAATGAATGCACTTTATGTTTATTTATACAAAACTGGTGACCTTTAATTAATTTTAGGTCAAAATAAGGCCGACCTATCCAATTTACAAATAAATTCAAATTTTACATAAATAAAATTAATTATCATCTAAATACACCTCCAAGCATGACATCATGCCCTTCTAGGGTGACATTGAGGCCCTAAGGTGAAACGTTGGGCCTAGAATGTAAAACGCTTGGCCTCCAAAGGCCCCAGATGATGCTCACATGTGCCACCAAGCTCACAACTACCTCCAAAATGAAAACCTTAGCTCTAGATGGCATCTAAGGTCATGATGGTGATGTCCCAGGCCTTCAAGGGGCAACGTCCATGTGGAAGAGAAAGATCCCCCGGGGTCTAGGTCTACTAGGGTGCCTCCAAAGGCAACATCCTTCTTTCTTCCTGGTGCAAATCTTTAATGTCTTCTTGCCCCTAGTTGGGGTTACAACATCCATCTATGGGATTTAATCCCCCATGAAGTTCTGAGCTAATCATTCCCTCATGCGTACCTGTCCACCAAGCAAGGTCCCGCAACAACAACAAGTACGCCCTCCTTAGGTTCATAAGTCACAAGGATCATAGCATGTAAATCACATACAATAATTGAATTACCCAAACATGTGCATCAAACCCCCCTTAACCCAGACAAAATCTCAAAGAAATTATGCAATTTTACAAGTTAGGTTTGGAGAAGGCCTCAAGGTGTCCTATTGGGCTAACCTCTTTTAAGTTTGGGATGTTTCCTAGGTGGGAGCCAGTCCAATTCATGTAAGTGTATGAGGTGGCATGGGGTAAGTGTTTGGGCATGGGGTGCAGTAATAGCAGGGAAATATAAGTCTTACATGTGGGTTCCTCTGTATAGGTCGAGCTGCACCTTGTCATAAATGAAATTTTTTTCTATCCCATTCACTGCCTTTTCTTATTAGCTTTAGTTATTTTGATCTGTTTCTTTTGTGCTTCAAGGGAAAAGTTGAAGGTCATTATCTTGCTTGATGACCAAAGGTGACTGTGTTATCCACAAACACTTCACAGAAATGAGAAGGTTGGATCATGATGAGACCACCTTTCTCTTGGCTATGCCACCAAGAGCCACTACCCTAGTTTGGTGACTAGATAGGTGGTAGTGGCATACCGCTACATGCCCATGGTCATAATAGGCCAGCTAGTGATGAGACCTCCTATCCACCAACTAGTACCTTGATTTTTTATGTATATTATGGGTTCCCTTTTCTTACTGAGAAGATTTTTACTGCTTTCTCGAGAATCCCTGAGTGAATCATCTCAAAGGTTTCAACATTGGATTTTAACTCTTGCCAGCTACTTTTACCCTCTAGGCATTTATCCCCTTCTTCCCACAAAGCAAGGTACAACCCTTCCTAGCGTGGTCAATCCCATACCCAAAAAAGGGTACGGGGAGATGAGAGGAATAAATATGTAAAGTGGTAAGTATGGATGGAACATACGATGACCTTTCACAGACCCACCCAATGGAAATCCATCCTAAAGGGAGATCAACTTACTAGGGCACCTTGTCACCCTTCGAGGTATGAACAAGTCAAAGAGAATAATTTCAAAGAAAACATTATGAAATGAAGGATAATTCAATGCAACATATTAAAGTGCTTAAAGAATCAAAGTGACACATACCATGATACCTGGACTCATTACCTCATGGAGCAAGACTTACTGCTACTTCATGGAACATGCTGGTGGGATGGATATTATTGTTGTTGATAAATGGACTGCACTAAAGAAAAGAGGGGCCATTCGAGGCCATGCCCAAGTCGTTTGGCTCTCGATACTCCATGTCTAGGACCTATGGGCCTCGAGACATGATCTCCTTAGTTATCCCTAAGGTAGGAGATAATAGTTCTGGTATGGGTCCTTCGACGCATAATTTTATGATCCCAAAGAAGGAAAGATCGGTGGTATTTTCATGTTTAGAGAGTTTGAAAACATATTAAAGACGACTCCAAGGGTGTTCTTTTTAAAAAATTTAGTCCCCCAAGCTCGAAAAAGTAAAAAACTACAAGGGATAACTCTTCTAGTCGAGGTTGACTAGAGTGTTCCTTTTTTGTAATTAGTCCATTCAGTCTGAAAGGGTTAAACTTATACCAAATATATGCCCTTTAAAACCTTTTAACGAGTGTGAAAGGAAACAATCTCATTCAACAATCTTTTCATGTTTAGGGAGTCTGAAAAGAGTTTAAAGGAGACACCAAATATTTCCTTTTTCATATAGTTTTTGAGTGCCCAAAAAAGTAATAAAAGTATGCTCGGTTGTACTCCGAAGAGTTCCTTTTTCATATAGGTTTATGAGCCTGAAAAAGTGATAAAAATATGCTTGATTGTCTACATTTTTTAACGAGATTGACATAGAAAGTGAATCGTTCTCGGGGTTGGTTTCATTTTTTAATGAGCTTAAAACCAAAAAATTAACTATGCTCAGGGTTGGTTTCATTTTTTAACGAGCTTGAAACTGAAAGAGAACTCTGCTCGAGGTAGGTTTAATTTTTATACAAGCTTGAAAAAGAGAAAAAAATATGCTTGGGGTAGGTTTCAATTTTACACAATCTTGAAACAGAGAAAAACTATGCTTGCGGTAGGTTTCATTTTTACACAAGCTTGAAAAAGAGAAAAAACTATGCTTGGGGTGTCTATTTCATTTTTTCATGAGCTTGAAACAAAGTTTGAAACTGTGCTTGGAGTGATACCCCTTAGCGGGTTTTCTTCTCAACATGATGTCCATAGGTTGGTACTTTTCCCCCAACATAATCAACCAAGGCTAGCGGCTTAACTCCAACATGATGTCCAAAGGTTGGAGACATGCCCCCTAAGGTTCATTTTGTTTGCCAACTATTATTCAACACCCAATCATACTTATGGTTACTAATATTAAATGGTTTATAGGGGGGGAGGAATAAAGAGGATCAATTGACATGGGAGGAAGAAATGAAGGTTCAATTACGAGATCTAGTGAGAGACTCAACTCAACATTTACGAGATCTAGCAAAAGAATTGACTCAATGTTTACGAGATCTAGTGAAAGACTCAACTCAAAATTTATGAGATCTAGTGAAAGAGTCAACTCAATCGAAGGGCGGTCTGTTTCATTTTTTAATGATCTTGAAACAAAAAATGAACAATGTTGATGGTTATCTGTTTCATTTTTTAATGATCTTGATAGTGGAAAATAACTATGCTCATGGGTATTTGTTTCATTTTTTAATGACCTTGAAACATAAAGTGAACTATGCTCGTAAACCTTGACCATGGATTCCAAGAGGTCTTCATCAGATGACAAAATAATTCTCTGGAAGGAATACATGTCAAGAGACTCACTTTGATCAATAGGGGGAGAACAAGTTCCAATGTCCCTAGAGACAGAGTTACCATGTCCATTGTTAGAACTAAATCAAAATAAAATGAGCATACAACGAGAGGTTCCTTCTCATTAGCAATCAAAGGCATGGGAGATAATTCCACATAATGAACTTGTGGCGGGGGGGATACTTCTTGCATATAAAGAACATTCAGGGAAGTTGGGTGCTCGACATTTAGATCAAGACCAACGAATGAAAGCTAGTCAATGGTCGCAATGTTTCCTTTATGAGGGAAATGCACCACTCGAAAGAGTGTGGACATGAAAAATTTCATATTATAAACATAGTCCCACCCAATGAGTAAATTAAATTCCAAGGGGCCTTGGACTACCATAACATCGACATAGACATTTTTCCCTCCTAAGGTGATGAATAGTCGAGGAAGGATCCCTAAAGGTTCACTATATCTTCTATTAAAAGCTAATAGATAATGGGTCACCGACACATGTTGAGGGGATCCTATAGCTTTCCAAGTGGTTTAGGATAGAATAATAACATAATCTCCTTCATCTATAATATATCAAGATATGAATAGATCATAAACCTATACAGTGATTTGGAAAGGAAGGTAGGAATGAAGGTGACACTTCATCATACTATTCCAATAAAAGGAAATGACCTCATTACTTGGAGGAGGTTCCATGCCCCCTTTTCTGGAGAAATATGAAGTGACAAGAAAAACTCAAGTGATATCCACTTCACTCTCCAAGGGAAGAGTGGGATCAACCGAGGATTGAATCAGACCAATCACTTCATCAACCAATGGTGGGTTGGGAGAGGACTCATGGGAAGTAGTTGAAGGTTGTTGATGGGAAACAAAAATGCATTTCAACAATTTTGAAGCTTCATCCATATGAGGGAAAAGGTAAGTGCGGTGCATTTCCCCACATAGCCAACAAGGAATTCTGACTTGACTCTTTTTTCCCCCAAACTAATGATTACTAGTTGATGGGTTGTCAAAAGCATGACCTGCAATGGCTAACGATATGGGTTGTTGAGAACCTTGAGACCACACAAAACCTTTGGAATACTAGGTAAATCCTTAAGAAGGTGGTCACCCTTACAAAGCCTACAAGGGAATTTGGGATTGTGACGTATGTTGGTAGACTTGTCAATATCACCAACACTCCCATCATGATTATTAGTGGTTGTTTGATTTCCCCCTTGCTTATTTTTCTTCTTCTACTTATTCCTTTTCTTCTTCTTTTGAGCCTCATGGTTACTAACATTAATAATTTCATGAGGCGAAGAAGAAGAAAGGGAAGAATATGTGACGGGCGAAGAAGGAAAAGGATTAAGATGAGGTTGATGTTCTTGGGGTGGAGGGATTGAATTCAAAGCACTAGGAGCATTTGGGATCACTAGAGTGGAAAATTACCATACCAATAACCCTATGGTGAATCTAGTAAGACTCAATGTGGTAATGTAAGGAGGACAAATGTTTCCAAAAGAAGGAAAAACATAAGGTTCCCCGTGAAAATGGGTTCCTTGGTTGGCAGTCCTCGAAAATGTCGTCATAGACACAAAATTATCCTAAGGTCGCTAAATCAAAGAGAACACACTACCAAAGTCCCTATAAGATAAGATAAAGAAAAAAACTCCCTTGTGATAGGGAAAAAATGGAAGTAAGGATCTTTTGGAGACAGGAGATGAGGCCGCCAACGAATATATGAAAGAAAAATATCCCAACCTCCACGTAACAACCCTTCTCAATGCAAGCAACCCTCGCTTCGTGGGGTCACCCTCCAAGGGTACTGAAAGTGTGATATGATTTCTACCTAAGTCACCATTGGAAACACCCCACAATCATCTTTGTAGATACCTAGGAAATGTTGCTAAGGTTACCAACTTTCAATTGGCCTCCAGGGGGGTATAGTCAACAATCAGGACCAAACGTATGGTCACGATAACAAATTATGAAGCTCTTCGAGAGGTATGAAAACAAGTGGATCAATAATACTCCTAAGGACCTTGAATGGATTCAAGATTCATGAAGAACCGAGACCAAATGAACCAGTAACACTCAAGAAAAACCCCCAATATACGCTCTTTCCACTATGATTGGTTAAGTTTTGGAGGGGTAATCTCCATTTCTCTTCCGCATGCAACCTCATGTTTAGCCCCTATGTTATAGGGGGTTCTTGACTATGCCTATAAGACAGTTGTAGTTTTTCACTCATTAGTGTTCTACAGTCTTGTTTCAGTGGACTTGGAGAATTTACTCTCCACCCAACAACCAAGGCCCTAAAATCCTAGACTTATTGGTTTTCTATAAAAGAAAAAAGTATTATTGATTTTTGATTATTTGCTTGTTATTTTTATGATTTTTGTCAATCAAAATGGTAAATGGAAGTGAAACTATATGGTGTTATCACTCTAACTCCAAGAATACTTCAAAAGAAAAAATGAATGGAATGCAATCTTTAGTTTTGATGAAACCTATCTACAAAAAGGAGAAAGAGGTTTCAAGCAAATAAACAAGTGTAACATTCAATGCAAGAAACATGAACTACTCTTTGAATGAAAAATGTATTTCATATATGAGTCAAAGAAACTGTAGGATACACGATTCCTGGCAATTAAATGCAATGTAATTAAAATGCAATTTACTTTTATTTAAAATGAAATCTCAAAAATGATCCACCCACTAACTAGAATGCAATAATTATTGTTTGTTTTTAAATGCAATGAAATGAATTCAAATGAATTTTTTCCTGCTTCCTTTGTTTCAATGAAAAATTTCAATGTCGAGGCAAAGGATTACGAAGCAAAAAAATCAAAACAAAACATGCACTCAAGAAAGAATTGAAAGAATCCAAATTTCAGAATTCTTCTAACACAAGTTCAAACAAGAACACATAGATGGAAAGTAGAGAATAACACTCTGTGTAACCTCATAAATTGAGTGGCGTGAATCAAGTATTAATTCCCAGTTGAAATAATTCCAAAATACTTCAAGAGTATGCTCAAAGGATCAGAAGACCAAGAGACTCAAAAACCGAGGGTTAATGCAACACTTGCAATCCCAGATCAATGAGGAAAACTTCAAAATCAATCAAGTGAAGAACTTAGAAAGTATTGAAGTCTAGATAACAAAAGTTTGGGAACCTTCGTGATGAGGATCAAACTAAGGGCAAAGAAGACTTTGACCAAAGGATCAAGTTAGCCCAAGGTAGTCATGCACATTTCAAAATTTGATGGATTTGCAAAATCAAAAGAGGAAAGAAAAGGTGGTAATCATTCAAATTCAATCAAGCAAAGCCAAAATCAAGTTAAGAGGACTCTAATTCAAGTATTTGAGTCAATAATATGAGAAAATAGTGGAAAATTGAGCTCAAAATGGACCAAGGAAGGAGATCAATGCTCCTATAAGAAGGTAATCAGGGTGTTGAAAAGAGGTCATGATGCAGACCCCACCCTCTCCAAGGATCTGTGCGACCTCCCGGTCTAGGATCGTCCTAGTTGGTAGATGAAATTATCTCACGGGCTCCCTCTGAGCCCAAAATTTCAATACATAGGTCCGTAACCTTCTTCTTGAATGAAAATTTTATTTTTCGGGAGTCCCTGAGCACTGGTAAAGCCTCCCCGGAGACCGAGGGAAAATCTTTCAATCCCTGAAAGTTTTAGGACTTCAAGACCTTTTGTCCCTTTTTATTTCTCAATGAAAAATTTGCAAACTCCTAAACACTAGACAGAAAGAACAACGATATTCAACGAGCATCGAGATCGATGGCTCAAAATTCATTGTTTCAAGCTTCGACGATTTTTGGCTACACCAACACACTCACAACACTTGCAAAGTGTCAGGTGTCAAAAAAGAGCAAATCTGACAGCTGGTATTCCATCACCAGATTGACGAATCTCCGCCTCTTTCGCACTTCTGGCTTCGACAATTTCTCCACAACCTTTTTTTCACAAATCTCCTAGATCGCTGAAAAGAAAATTATGCCCAAGTATCAAATTGACAGTCCTCAGCTCAGCCAGATGGATGACCCATATTCTTTCTCTTTCGGCTTTGGCGATTTCTTTTGGTCGTACACAAGACATGACCCTTTGTATCTCTCGACACTGAAACGCGGAAAGGCTACTCTGTCCTCCATGCATCCCCTTCCTAATCGATGGCTAGGATGCCTTCGAGACTTCAATGATTTTTCTCCCTGTCTGCATGACGACTCAAATCTGCCAAAGTGCCACATCCCCAAACTGTGGGATTCTTCACCATGTGTCCTCCTCCAATGGACAGTTGGGATGGACTCTGACCTTCGGGCCTTCATGAGTACTCACAACACTGCACCCTATTTAATCTCGAGTGTCAGACCTCTGGACTTCCATATCTGCTACCACCTGTCCTTCCTCTGATCAATAGTCTATATCAACTCCAGACTTCAGGACGCTGGAGAGATTTAACTCCTCTTCTCTCTATTCTCCTGGAGTGTCTATCCTACAGATCTTTCCCATTTATGATCCTGTACCATTCAACTAACTGGGCCATTCCTCTGGCATTAATCATAGTTCAACCTGTAGAGAATGAGTCTTCCCTAGGGAATGCTTGTCCCTGATTTTTGAACATGGACCATTCACCTAACTAGGCCATTCCTCCAACACTAATCATAGTGCAACCTGGATAGAATGAGTCTGCCCTAGGAAATGACTTACCTGCACCAACCTCCAAAACATACCATTCTTCGAAACTGCTCACAACTGTGAACGTCGAAAGAATGACTGCATGGCGAGGCAAACCATTCTACTTGACCACTGCTCAAAGTGACTACCAAGAAGAATGATTGTCCTAGACCATTCCCCCACACTAGCCATAAGGGGAATCACTGTCTATGGTACATCAACAATCTATCGAACCATTTTCATTACGAAAATGACTATCTGATCTGGACCATTTTACGAACTGGAAAATGGTTGTCCGTTAGAAATCTCAAACCACTTTCAGAACTGGAAAGGAACTGCTCATCCTGGACAATTTTTCGAATTGAAAAATGATTATCCATAAATCAATAACTCATGAGTTCTCCCTCACAACCTGTGAGTAATATCTTCTTTTTTCAGTAAGGAAGTCATCTCCACGAGCCCCAGCTTGTTTCTTAAGTACACAAAATTTTCATCTTGGATAGAGGATTTACCAAAATATCTTCTATCTACTCATCTATGGAGATATATTGGAGAACAAATTCTCTTTTATGAACTTCATCGCGGAGAATACAATGCTTGATCTCAATGTACATTTTTTCATGGAACACTAGTTATCTCTGAAGGCTTCATATAGCTCTAATAATTACAGTATATCATGGTCAAATTCAACACTTATGTTTCCTGCTAGCTCATGACATCGTGGCAAGGATTAAACTGAAACATATCCAAGTAGCACTTCTTTTGTCATCATGAGATTTTTCCATGGATTAGCAATCCATCATCCCAGACTTCTGAGTAACTATTTTGACACACTATCTCTTTCATAGAAATTTTTCACCACTCTTCTGCTGTATATGAGATACTCTGCATAAAGTTGTTTGAATCCATACAAGGTCTTCTTATATCTACATACATGGGTCTCTTTCTGGTATAATCTTCTTTCTCACTTTCTTTATTGGGAAGAACAATCTTTTACATGTAAATTTCAATTAATGGATACTTCAAGAGGTATATCTAGAACAAGTTGTTGTCATAGTCTTCTCCCTCCTTTTGGAAGAACCTATTAATCTTGCAATTCTTCCATTCACAAGTCTTTTTTTTTCACATTTTCTTACATACATGTTCTTTATCATAACTCCCATTTCTTCTGCTCAATTTCTTCTTAGTGAGTTCAAACCAAGCTTGTAGTCTTGTGATTCTCGGTATAATAACTGGTTGTTCTTTCTTTTCTTTCTTTCTTGGAATCTTCATGTTCTTCCTCATGTCTCTCTTTAGATATTGGGTCCATGGGGTCTTCTATATTCCCTGAATATTCCAAATTCTTCCTTTCATCATAGGATCATGGATGTAGATGGACAACCAAGGATACTTTAAGTCTTGTTTTTGAAGAAGACTTCTTCTAGAGTCAGATTGAACATGTGTTGCTTATCATTGCTTCTACTTTCAATGGGAACATGGATATATACTTCATAATCCTCAATGGATCATATTTAGTATTAGATCCCTCCTAATCCTTGATTCATATATGAATGCATGCTCTTCTTTTGGAATTATGTAATCAACTCCCTCCATCTAAGATAGTCCACACTTCCGTCTACATCCTTATTGCCTTCTGCAAAGTGTCACAAGTCTTTTTCTAATTTCTTCTTGATTATTGACTTCTTTCTGTTTTGACTTCTTCTGGGTGTCTTCAAGTTTGATTCTGATTTCAACTTATCTGGTAGTTGTTACTTATATAATAATATCTTCCACGAGAATTGTTACCAAGGATTGTCAACATACTTCATCTTTTCAGATACATTACTTGACTAGTAATCATCATAATATTAATCCTTATCCTATTATTCTTCCATAGGTGTCATTTCACTGACCATCTTATCTTCTAAGAAATATATGGGAACTATGTAAACATGGTATGTACAAGGACTATGTTACAAAATAATATTGTTACCTTGACTAGAAGAAGAAATTTGCTTCATCTTGTTTGACTTTCTTTGAGGGTTCCTTTTCTTCGGCAACTATTGCTTCATGTGTTTCCTTCCTTTTCTTTAACTTGGGACAGTGATTCTTGTAGTGACCATATTTTTTACAGTTGAAGCATTTTTTTTTTTATGTATCCTTCTCTTGATTTGGTTTCTTCCATGAGTCAAACTTCTTCTTATTCCTAAATTTCTTGAACTTTGTTGTGTAGGCTTGATCATCATCTTTACTTTGGAATTTATCTTTTGTGCTAATCCTTAATTATTCTTGTGCACAACAAGTCCAAAGTTATTCAAATGTGGGATATTCCTTTCTTATGTTCACGCTTGTGGAAAATGCATCCCATGTCTTAGGAAGGCCATTGAGTTCTATATTTACCAGTTCCTTCTCTGAAATGATTTCTTCAATAGCTTGTATTTGATATATTAACTGAGATATTCTCGCAAGGTATGATGTTATGCTGTCATCATCATTCATTTTCATGTCACATAGCTCATTCTTCAGACTCATTACTTGTCCGATGTTTCTGACTTAGACTAGGTTAGTTAGGGCATCTCACATCTTCTTAGATGAGTCAAGATGAGAGTTGTAGGGTATCAAGTGGTATTTTACAGAGTCCACTATGATACTCATGGAATTGATGTAATTGTCCTTGAACTTCTCCATAATTGCAATGTTTCGAGGTTCATTCTCTTTTCCTTCTTCAAACTGTGGTTCCATGATCTTTTCTTTCATGATATCCAACACTTTATTCTTGGAAAGGATAAGGTCAATACTTGTCTTCCATGCTCTGAAGTTAGAATCCCCTTCTAACTTGTTTTTTGACTTCATAGAGTAAGTCATGACTGCTTTGACTTGGTCAACCTTTGACTTTGACCAAAAACTCAAACTTAACGTCTTAGCTTGCTGAGAGTACCAATAAGTGCGCTAGGTTAGGGTGCACTAGGATATCCATAAATTAGGTCAATATCTTCACTTAAGGTGCCTCAACAAGAGGGTTAGGGTTTCATTGCTGCAACAAAAACTTTTACTGCAACTACAACTGTAACTGAGAAAATCCTCCCAATCTATCTTCCAGTGGTTAGACTTTCCAAAGATAGTGTGGGCCCATAACCTGTTAGAAAAGTAGGTGTGCTCATTTAACCATAGACAATATAGAAATATTGTCACCCAACCATAGGCGGAAGCCACCTCCGAGCACCTTAACCTTGACAGAGAATAATTCTGGAAGAAAACCCTAGACATAATATTCAATCAATGTAGCATACCTCTCTCCAGAGCTAGCACACAAGGAAGAGAATCCAAACTATAACCAAGGAGAAATTCCAAGACAAAACCAAAAATACAATTTGCAGTAGCTACAGCTGCAACTACTCTCCATACTTGCACACTTACTAAATTTATGTAGTGCGCACTAGATTTTTGCAGTTGTGAGATGTGTGTGTCCAAATGAGCTCTGGCATCCTGTATTTATACTGCTCTTCCTTAGCTTTCTGGGCTGACTTATCTTTCTGGAGGATAAAAACTCAATATTAATTATTTTCTTTAGCCGAATTGTCTTCTAGGGTTATGTTCAATGCTTTAGGGTTTCTTCTTGCTTCCCGGAATATTGTATTCTTGTTAGGGTTACATGTGGAGATTTAATACCTCCTGCAACTACCATAATATCAACACTTGGAACTAGAAATCTGTAGAGAAACCGTAGATTGGGACAAGATAACTCAAAGGTTGAAGGTAAAATTTACTTTTTAAGATGAATCTTCATTAATAGATGCAGCTTTGCAGGACATTAGAAAAAATATTTTTTCAGAAGAAGGGTCGATGGGCCTAGTACTTGTGTATAGTGCACATAGAACTTCTATGACAATTCACAAACTATTGGAATGCTATAATGTGGCTCAAGGAGATCAGGAGAAGGAGGATCCAAGAAATATACAAATACTTGAAACTGAGGGGAAACATGCAGTGGAAGGTCCAGGGATTGAGTTTTTTGTGTATGCACAACCACTAAGGACGTGTAAGGTAAATATTGAGACAAAATAGAATCCAAAGTTTGTGTAGATATGAGAATACTAGAATGATGAAATTGTGGAAAAAATTATAGACTTACTGTGCGAGTATCAAGATCTATTCTGAACCACATTTTTAGAAATGAAGGGGATAGATGGTGAGCTAGGAGAAATGAATATCCCTTTGAAACCATATGTTAAGCCAGTAATAAAGAGACCCTATAGACTGAATCTGAAGTATAAAGAGAAGGTAAAGATAGAGATAGACAGAATGTTAGAAGCAAGAATTTTTGAACCTATGGTGGAGTCAAAGTGGATAAGTCCAATGGTAGTACAAGATAGGAAAACATGAGGAATCATAATTTGTGTAGACCTATTAAATATAAATGATGTATATCTGCATGATCCATTTCTAACACCTTTTAGAGATGAAGTATTGGAGAATGTAGGGGAGTATGAGGCATATTCCTTCACAAATGGATTCTCAAGATATCACCAGATAAAGATTGTGCAGGAAGATAGATATAAGACTACTTTTGCAACATAGTGAGGAAGCTACCAGTACATAGTGATTCCTTTTGGTATGAAGAATGCACCTGCAATTTTCTCAAGAGTAGTGGTCGCAACCTTTTAAAAAATTATTCATAAGTTCCTTGAATTTTATTTCGATGATTAGACCATGTTTAGTCTCTTGAAGAATCACAAAGAAGTACTAAGATTATTGTTGGATAGGTGTAGACAATGCCATATTTCATTAAACTTGAAGAATGTATTTTTTGTTCATCTTTTGGAATTTGTTGGGCCATGTGGTATGTAAGCAAGGCTTACTAGTGGATCCTGCCAAGATTGTAGTGATCTTAGGCTTACAACCACCTACATCAATAATACAATTAAGAGAAACCCTGGGCCATACATGATACTATGGGAAGTTCAACAAGGGATATGCACTGATTACAACACCCATGGAGAAGTTGTTGAAGAAAGAAACTAAATTCCAATGGAATGAGGACTGTCATAAAAGCTTGGACACATTATAGTAAAAGTTAGTGATTGCACCAATTTTGATATTCCCATATTGAAAGAAGGAATTTCATGTTCATGTGGATGCATCGTCCATAGATTTGGGCATCGTATTATCTCAGCCAGGAGAAGGATAGTTAGACCATCCAATTGCATTTGCAAGTAGGAAGTTGTCAACAACAAAAAATAACTACTCTACGATAGAACGAGAGGGATTAACCATGGTGTATGCGCTACAGAAGTTTAGACATTATTTGTTGGGTTCTCATTTCAAGATGTATACAGACCATTCCACACTAAGATACTTAGTGAACAAGCCAATGTTGGGGGGAGAATTTGCAGGTGGTTGCGATTGTTCCAAGAGTACGGATTTGAAGTTATCATTAAGACAAGTAAATTGAATGTAGGACCAGATCACTTATCGTGCATTCTATTAGGAGAGGATGCACGGAACATAGATGATAATTTATTGGATGCACATTTATTTGCAATTTGAATGGTGGATGACTACTCCGTAGACATTATGCAATTATTAAGTACAAGAATGGCTCCATTAGACATGGCAGTTGCACAAAATAAACAATTAGTGGTTAAGGTAGCGGACTATCATCTACTTCCAGGGAACTTATACAAGTTAGGTGCATATGGGATATTAAGATGATGTGTGTTAAAGAATGAAAGTCCAATGATACTATCAAAAGCACACAAAGGTATTGCAGGAGGACACTACAGAAGTAAAGTGATTGTGCATAATATTTTGTCCACGGGGCCCTGGTGGCCTACACTTCACAAGGATGCTCAAGAATATTTCCAGGCATGTGATGTTTGTCAAAGGGTTGGAAAGCAATCCAAAAGGGATGAAATTCCTTTGCATCCACATGTTACAATGCATGATTTTGGAAAATGGGTGATAGATTTCGTAGGACCAATCAATCTTTCAGCGATGAGATCAGAAGATAGACATATCATCACTACGATGGAGTATTTGACCAAATGGGCAAAAGCAACACCAGTCACAGACTGCAGTGTAAAGACTATTGCATTATTTTTGTTTGATATTGTAGTGACAAGATTTGGGTGCCCACACATTTTATTGAGTGATCAAGGAGCACACTTCCAGAATAATATGATTGCAACATTGACTGAGGAGTTTCAAATTCACCATCATAGGAGCATGTCGTATCACCCTCAAGCAAATGGGACAATAGAAGCCTTTAATAAGACTTTAGAAAATGCGTTGACAAAGATTTGCAATGTAGAAAGGGATGATTGGGACTTAAGGATCCCTGCAATATTGTGGGCATATAGGACTACAAGCAAAAAGTTGAAAAGACAAACACATTTTAGGTTGGTATATGGGAAAGAAACAATAATTCTGATGGAATTTATTGTGTTGAGCCTACGCATTGCAACGATTACTGATCTTGTGGATTATGGCGCAATAGAGGAAATACTCTCACAATTGTTACAACTCAAAGACCGATTTGTGGTTGGATTCCATCAGCAAGTCCAGAAGGCAAGAGAAAAAGCATGGAATGATAAGCATATTAAGCAGAAAAAATTCCAAGTGGGAGACTTAGTATTGTTATATGACAACAAGTTTATGCAGCATCCGGGAAAGTTTTGAATGCATTGGTTAGGTCCATACGTCATTAAGTATGTGTCGGAGGTAGGTGTTGCACAGTTGCAAATGTTGAATGGAAAAGTCCTGGGAGGAATGGTGAATGGGAGTCGGTTGAAACTCTAAAGGGATGATCGACCGTCTGCACGCCAGTCTGACCTGCACAATAATATATGTACTATAGTAGTGTATTATAAGAGGAAAAAGAAAAAGAAAAAGAAAGAAAAAGTGGAAAAAGTAAAAGAAAAAGAAAACAAAGGAAAAACAACAAAAAGTAGCTAAGTTTCAACAAGATTCAATATGCAAAAGGAGGGAGTGTTGCGAAGATAGAAGAAATCGCATAGAAGAAGCGAATTATGTGCATAAGCACAACCTTTGTAGTGAACAAACAAGTAAGATAGGAAAATTGCACGAATAAGGACAGATAAAGACCGTTAAACGACATTAAAGAGAGGAATGACGGTTCAAAATCTGTAATGACAACACAACATGGAGACGTGTCATCATAAATGGAAAAATCCAAAGGAGATCATGATAGCCTGGAAACTTGAGGAAAAATATATAGTGAAGTATTTGGAATTAATGCAAATTTAAAGCAAGTATTGAATGAACAATACTAAGGGATTAGATAGTTAATATAGGCAGGAAGGTAAAGGGACAACTGGCGAAGGGGCACAAAAGTTACGGAGGATTGACAAACATTGTCCATTGTTAGTTGGAGTTGCATGCGAGTAAGAGAGAGTCGAGAGTCATGTTGCAGAGATTGAGAAAAACCATAGAGTTGAAGCAGTTGTCCCTAGTAACCGGATTACAGAGATGGCCCCACCAAAGGCATCAACATCTGCACCAAAGAAATCCCGAACGAGAGAAGAAGACTCTCACACAACGATTGGTACCCATGTGGGATGAATCAATCACGGTCATAGGGGCATTGGAAACTACGTAGGGCATGGTGAAGAAAGAAACACAAAACAATGAGGAAAATCTCATGACCCTGACTGTGCAGATAGTAGAGGAGATTTTGGAGAAAGAAGCCGAGGTAAAGAAGGAAATCGCTACAACAAGAGAAACCCTCCAAACGTTCATGGAGGCATGGAAGGGCACGATGCAATAGGCTTAAGTGGCTCAAGACAAGTCGTAGGTGAGTGTTGGGGGCATGTTGGACAAGCATTTTGAATAACTAAGTTTTGAAGAGCATGCACAAAAGATGAAAAGGGAGCAGTTTGCGAGGTTAAAACAAAAGTCAGAGCACACACAAAAGAAGGAAGGACAACAATTAGGCATGCGGAAGCAACATGCTGGCAAAAAAGAAGGGAAAGGAACATGCTAGCGAAAAAGAAGGAAAAACAACACACTAGTGAGAAATAAGGAAAACAACTAGGACATATTAGGGTTTTGGGATAAACTATTAGGGTTATGAGCCCTAATTCTATGTATAAATATGTGATGGGTTGGGGAAGAATAAGCGACTGAGAGTAAGAGGTTAGGTTGTGTATGAGTGAGAATCCTTACTGAAGGGTTTGGAAAGTTTTTGTAGGAGAGAGAGGCTTGCACTGCAGAGTGGCTAAGCATGTTTGGATAGTATTCTATGTTATATCTATTTTAAGCGAAGTGCACAGGCATGAGATGGTGATTTCATGAAGAATAATATAGAATACAGTCGTTGTGGACGTAGCCTAAAGATTGTGTGAACCATATTAAAATCATTGTTTCTATGTGTTGGGTTGATGTTTTTGTTCATGGATGCTTTGTTTATGAATGATTGGTATAGATCTATTTATTATATGATTGATGTACAATAATAATGAATGATACAGTGGATTACTTATGTTGCAATCTATGTTATAAGGGTTCTGCACATCAAAGTTTGCTAACTAATCAAAGGATATGAATAAAGATATTCTGCACAGGGTAGATAAATAGTAATAGATATGATGATAGCCTCGCATCCCCTCATCCCTTCAAAAACTTGGCTCCTGCAGCCCCATTAGATGCTTCAGGTGAGACTTCACTTGCATGCAAGTGATGCAGAAAGAGCCACTATCTAAAGGGTTTTGTTGGTTGAATAAACTGAACCTAGGGTCTTATAATCGCACACCAAAACTCCCATGTGAGAAAAGCATAGGTAGCTCCCAATGTTATTCCAGACATCTACACGAGTCCTTAAAGCCTTTCCAAATGTTCGTCAGAGTGTTGTGCCATAGCAAACCTTGTGTATATAGAAAAAAAATCACAAAAATGTTTAAAAGAAAATAGTATATTGAACCGATTTGTTTTTTTTTTTTTTGGCTATAGATCGATATATAAAATCTCCCTCACAACACTCACAACACTCGGATCACTACCAACTTGGACAATCATACTCTTCTCTTCTACATTGATTCATTTCCAAGGAAGCAAAATGTAAAATAATTTATTTTATGTTAAAATGTGACAAGCCATAATCATTGCACAAATGAATGTTGCAATGAAAGGTATGATAAGGTTCTCTATCAAACAAGTTAACAAAAAAAAATACTCCATTGGTCTCGTTCTCTAAAGAAGTGCTGAGACACCTTGACGGTTAGAGGGCCTACCAAAGCTGAAGGTTGAAATTGTTTGGACAATAAATCATGCCTAACAACTTGCAAAGCATTTTAATCGACATGATTGTTCGATATAGAACAAAGAAACTGCATCATCGAATTGAATAAGCAGCTTTTGTAATTTAGAAAGTATATCAAAACCCTAATAATGGGCATATTTGACCATTTAACCCCCACACATCACACAGCACGTAGAAGTAAAAAGAAGTTCCATGACGCCTATGCTAACCTAAGGCAAGGTGGAATTTTGTCTCATGGTGGGATGTTTGGGTCAGATATTTTGGCTTCGTCGTTGATGTGATTGATAACAAAACTCCCAAGCACGACATTTTGTTTTGTGTGAGCGAGTGCGTACTAGAATTATTACTTAAACAGGGTGGAAGTGTATGCGAGTGCGTGCTAGAATTATTACTTAAAAAAGATGAAAGGTAAAGGCCATGATGACATATGGAAAATAATGCTCAGCTTTTCTTCTAAATTCCAAAAAGGACTTGTACCGGAAATGGAATATACACGTGAACGGTTAATATGGATTGACCAGAAAGAGTCAGGAGGAGGACCACCCTGCAAAACCGGTTAAAATGGATCTACCAGAGAGCATTGAGGGGGACTGAGTGAGTAAGTAAGGAGGAGGACCACCCTGTAAAACCGGTTAAAATGGATTGACCAGAGAGAGTAAGTACTAAGGACCACCCTGTAAAACCGGTTAAAATGGATTGACCAGAGAGAGTAAGTACTAAGGACCACCCTGTAAAACTTTCTCCTCACGCCGACACCACACTCCACTCGCCACGGTCGTCGTTTGGCTTTCGTAGCAGCCATTATAATAATACTTTCCATCTGCCATGCGCAGTGGTGGTACCATGGCTTCGACACGACCTTCACTGGTCCAGTCACGACACTTTTCTTGGCCGTCGACATGCTGAGTAGACAACGACCACTGAACAAATATTCGACGACTGGGCGGGGTTGTGGTACTGGCCCATAAACCCCGCGTTGTCCGACATCACATTCATATCGCAAGTCTATAAAAAGGATGATTGATCCGACATCACCATTCATGTTCCCAGTCTAAATATGGATGACTAATCCGACATCAT
>JZKD02S1973801.1:0-21415 GCA_000966675.3 Picea glauca | reverse complement strand
GTGAGATAATGCATTGATGATAATTCTTTTATGTTTCATGAATTTGATTTTATGCATATTTGTTTAATTTTCTTGACTTGATACTTGTAACTAATGTAGAGTGTGTAATGTTCCTGACTTGGCTAGTCTAGGAAGACTGCTAATGTGTGTGTAAGATCAAAGGTTTATAGCATATAAATGATCATACAAATAATAAACGCGACAAAGGACTGCAAATTTTGTATTACGATATCTCTGTGGATTACAAAATGGCCGAATGCGACTGAATAAACTGACAATACTCGACTAGATCAATAGAAAAAGGATCTTACCAGAATACAAATAAGAAACTACGGCTGAATAAAATAACAACACTCGGCTAGATCAAAAGACAAAAGGATCTTAACCGGAATACAAATAAGCAACTAAAAGATAATACCCAGAATATGGGAGCACAAAATCAATGAAGAATGATGGAAGACCTGAATGATCTTCCTGGTTACAAGGGTGTGTCTTTCAACACCGAAATCATCCAACTGGTGTCTTCCTCCTGGAATACACTGAACTATCTCTCCTGAGATGCACCTCTTCTCCTCAATGACAAGTCATAATCTGCATAATGATGAATTAGGTCGCTGACCCTTCCTTTATAGCTTTCCAAAACCCTAAATCATGCTAAAACCCTAATTCACTGTTGATTTTCAAAACCCTAAATCACTGTTGAAACCCTAATTCACTGTTGACTTCTATTTTTAGCTCATAATGACTTAAAAACAATTTTAACCCTTTTTAGCTCAATGCCACTTTTCGAATATAACACCTGTGACCAGAGTGACCTCTAGTAACCCTGTTTACCCCTCTTTGGCCCTGGCTATAGTCTAACGAGGCGATTTAGACCATTAAGCCTCCTCTTTGGAGCTCCTATTTGGAAAGGGACATTACAGTCCCTCCCTTCCCAAAATTGCTTGTCCTCAAGCAATACTAGTCCAGGGTGCTACAACACCTGCTCACTCTCCCAAGTAGCGTCCTCTACTGGAAGCCCTCTCCATCTGATCAAACACTCTCTGATGACCCTCCTCCTCGGTTTCCGCTCCCGAAACTCCAAAACCTCCTCCATAACTAACTCCAATTGTCCCTCCTCATCCAATGAGGGAAGCTCCTCTGATGTGCTAATGAATTGTCCCACTGCCGTTTTTAGGCAAGAGACGTGGAACACGTTATGAATCTTGCTCCCCTCTGGAAGATCTAGCTCATAAAAAACCTCGACTACTCGGCACATGATCCTGTAAGGACCATAAAATCCAGGCTTGAGCTTCTCGACCCCACTCTTCTTCAGAGATGACTATCTATAGGGTTGGAGTCTCAAGAAAACCAAATATCCAACCTCAAAGCTACGCTCTATCCTGTGCCTATCTGCACTTATCTTCTGTCAATTTTGCGACATCTGCAGGTTCTCTTTCAACAACTTGAGAATCTCCTAACTCTCTATGATCCAATCCTTGGCCTTGGGATCTCTGCTCTCCCTAAATACCAAGTCTACCAAAGTGGGAGCATCATATTTGTACAATGCTCAGAAGGGTGTCATACCAATGGACATTTGGAAGGTGGTGTTGTAGCAATGTTCTCCTAAATGTAACCACTTTACCCAAGTTCTCTGTTGTCTTCCTACATAGTCCCTCAAATACCCTTCAACCCACTTGTTGAAAATCTCAGTCTGTCCATCTGTTTGAGGGTGATAGCTGGTGTTAGGTGTCAACTCTGTCCCCACCAACCGAAACAACTCTCTCCAAAATATCCCTTTGAACCGACTGTCCCTGTCACTAATGATGTTCTTCGGCAACCCATGAAGTCTGAAGACCTCCTTGAAGAAAAGCTCGGCTACCTGAACTGCATTGTACTCTGTCGGTATGGCGTAGAAGTGAGAAAACTTGGTCAATCTGTCGACCACTACATAGATACATTCCTTATCCTGGACCTTGGGTAGACCTGTGATGAAGTCCATAGATATATTCTCCCATTTCTGCTCTGGAATGGGGAGTGGCTGAAGTAGCCCTGCTGGAAGAGCATGCTCTGACTTGTTCTTCTGGAAAGTCACACACTCATTGACGTGTCTCATAATGTCTTGTTTGAGGCCCTTCCATGAGAACCTCTCTCTAATCTGTCTGTAGGTTTTGAACAACCCCCGATGGCCTGCTAGAGGTGAATTATGAACTGCGGTGAGGATCTTCTTCTTAAGCCCTGAATCTGGCACCAAGTAGACTCTATCCTTGTAAAATATGACATCGTCAATGACTCTATATCGGTCATCCTATATTTTCCCATCCATCACCTCACAAGCGAACTTGTTCTTGGAATATTCCACTAACAAGTGGGATTTCCAATCTGCTGAAATCTCCATCAAAGAACATGCCGCAAGTTTCCTCGATAGTGCATCAGCCACAATGTTCTTCTTCCCCTTGACATACTCTATGTCAAATTCGAATGCATGTACCTTCGTCACCCATTTATGTTGGTGCTCACTAAGGTCCTTCTGCTCAAGGAAATACTTCAAACTGTTGTGATCGGTCTTGACCACGAATTTGCTGCCCACCAAATATTGTCTGAACTTGGTCAAGGCATGCATGATTGCCAACATTTCCTTGTCATAAATGGAGTACAACCTCTCAGGTTGACTAAGATTCTGGCTCTCGAATACAATGGGGTGTCCTCCCTGCATCAAAACTACATCGATCCCTTCGTCGGATGCGTCACACTCTAGTACAAATGGCAAGGTGAAGTTTGGTAGTGCCAACACTAGAAAAGTGCCGATGAATTCCTTCATGTGATCAAAGGCTTCTTGTGATTTCTCGGTCCATATGAAGGCCCCATTCTTGGTAAGATCTGTCAGCGGTGCTCCAAGTTGAGAAAAACCCCGAAGGAACCGCCTGTAATAGCTGCACAACCCAAAGAAGCTCCTCAATTCTGTCACGTTCTTGGGCGTCGACCAATCCAGAATGGCCCTGATCTTATCTTGGTGCACCTGTACCCCCTGTGCACTGATGATGTGGCCTAAGTAAAGCAACTCTATCATACCGAACTCGCACTTGGACTCTTTGGCATATAATGACTGTGCCTCCATGATTCTCAATACCTCATCCAGGTGCCTCATATGCTCTTTCCATGACCAGCTATAGATCAAGATGTCGTCGAAGAAAACCAAGACTGATTTCCTTAACTAATCCCTGAATATATCATTCATACAATACTAGAATGTAGTGGGTGCATTGGTTAGCCCAAATGGCATAACCAGGAGCTCTAAGTGTCCAAAATGACATCGAAATGTCGTCTTCTCTATGTCCTTCTCTCGGATGTTGATCTGATGATATCCATAGCGTAGATCAATTTTTGAGAAGAAAACTGCCCCATGCAGTTCATCCATCAACTCATCAATGCATGGGATAGGGTACCGGTTCTTGATGGTTTTCTTGTTCAAGGCTCAGTAATCAATGCACATCCTCATGGTGCCATCCTTCTTTAGAACTAAGACAACTGAAGAAGAAAATGGGATGTTGCTCGGTCTGATGTGTCCCATCACCAACAATTTCTTGATTGCCTTCTCTATCTCATCCTTGAACCTCCTAGGATGATGATAGGGGGCATGATCATAGGTTTTCCCCCCTCCTCCAACTCAATGGTGTTCTCAAACCCCATGTTAGTTGGTCTCCCAGGTGGAATTGCCTCAAAGACCTACGGATGTCATCCCAATAAATTCTTGATCTCTATATAGTATTGTTGACAACAATATGAATCCTTCTGAGTAGTGATCAAGCATTCTGCGGCATATGCTACTATTGGCCCTCAACCAAGTTTTGAGGAATACTTGGTCATAGTTGATCGTTTGGTACTTCGACTGCTTATCGAAGACAGAGCGCATAGCGAAGTGGAGATCATGGGATCTCGCCACTTTTTGTGGAACCTTTTTTGTTTTTTTTGGGAATATTGTAACGGGAAAGGGATGTCGACCCTTGTTTAGGCCTTTTTCTATGTATAAATATAGGTCTAGGCCATGTAAGAAAAGAGGCCATGTCTAGTCGATGGCTTAGTGCATAATTTGGATCTATGTGATCAGAAGTCTGTGTGACTGTAAGAGCTCTGTGCACAGAGTGTGAGAAGGCTAAGTGCACAGAGTGTGAGAAGGCTTAGTGCTTGGATCTACCCAGGGAAAGAGGATCTAGCGAGCTGCACATATCTCTTGTCCTGTGCGGGGTAAGGGGCATTGAATCTCCGTGTTGTAACTACTTGACCAAGATAATATAAAGAAGACTTTGTGGATGTAGCCCTAGGGTGGGGGTGAACCACGGTAAATCTGTGTACTATGATGATGTGTTTGTCTCTCTCTTGCTAAGTGCTCTGATATGTTTAGATAGATTTATTGATGCTTTGTGCTTATGAGATATGAATGCATGCTAGATACGATACATAAGATGCTAAGTGCTTAATCTATTGAGTATAACCTGTTTATCATTGCTAAGTGCTACATCTAAGTAATTACTCCGGTGCTCTGTGCTTTCTGCGAAGTGTATTAATGAATGTATGTTAGGAAATAACTGATGCTAAGTGCGATGTAAGCAAGATAATCATAGATCTGTGTCCCAGCTAAGTTTGCAGACACCTGAGTCCTGCAACCACCCCCGCCTCTACCTCGGGTGAGACTTCATTTGCTTCATAGGTGTTGTTGAAAGGGCCGGTAGTTAAGGCTTTGTTCGTGTCCTCTTAAGCGTTGAACCCTGGGTCTGCCCCTGTGCCAACAAATGGTTTCATTTCCGAGACCTGGAACTATGATTGCTGGGAACTGAAGAAGAAGAAGCTTTGTGTGAAATAAGCTTTGTGTGTAGATCTGTTGCCCTAGTGTGCAGTATTCTGTTTGACCTGTGAAGCTTTGTGACGAGAAAGAAAGGTCAGATCTGAAGAAGAGAGGTCAGATCTAAAGAAAAAGAAGTCAGATCTGCGAAGAAAGAGGCCAGATCTTCAAGAAAGAGGTAAGATATGTAATCTCTGTGCTTTGATAAAGGTAAGAATAGTTAAAAGTCTTATATATGGAAGCTTTGTGCTCTGTAGAAGTAATATAAGTGATTTTTTTTTTCTAAAGCATGGATCTAGGTATGTTTGATAGATTCTATCCTAGATTCAAAACCAGAGCATTAATAGATGAAAGAAAGTTTGATATGAATAGATATGATAAGTATAGTGATTGATATGTTATACCTATGCATAGAAAGAATTTTGGGACTAACCAATGGATGCAGGATCCTAGAAAGAAATTTTTGCAGGCTAACCATTATGATCCTAGCACACAGTACATGAAAAGTTGGGGATCATTGAAGAGAAAGAGAGGATTAACTCTTTGTTACAATTGCAGAAGGCCCAGACATCTTGCTAAGGAATGCCATGGGCGAAGACCCATTTGTCTTTGTTGTAAGGCTATGGACCATGAAGTACTGGATTGCCCTAGAATGATTTCTAGGATTGAAAATATGAATATAGAGCACGTAGGAGATAAAGAGACTCAAATTATAGAGGAACCTCAAAAAAAAAAAGAGAAAGTATTGATGAAAATGCAAGAAACCGTTAATGATCACAGAGACCTCAACTTATTAGAAATCTTCAAGAAGAAAGAACATATCGAAATGAGAATAGGAGACTTCGACATTGACTGTGTTTTGGATGAAGAAACACAGGTGAACATTATGACAGAAGGAACCTAGAAAGCTATAGGAAGACCTGACATGAACCCTTCATTAGGAGGAATAGGGTTATTCAGAGGAAAGCTGGTAAACCTATGTGGAAAGATCACTCAGATATATATGAATTCTCATGGAGCTTCGATAGAAGAAGATTTTGAGATTGTTAATTTCATGGAGGACAACGCCCCATTTACTATGTTACTTGGTAAACCATGGATTGAGAAAGATCAAGCCAGAAAATAGGAAGCAGAAAAGGACCTAGAACAACAGAGACAAGAGTTAAGAGACTTCATGAATAGAAGGATCTCGCAGTTGATTGAAGAACAAGAGAATAGATCAAGGGTTCTTGACCCCAGGAACTTGGATGACGAAGTTGACAGAATGCTAGAAGAACCATAGAGGACTGAAAAATATGTTGTACAAGTAATACCCGTGGATTTGAAGAAAGAATCTCATCACTGCGAAGTTACCATTCCAAGAGAAGAAAAGAATCAGAATGAAAAAAGGATGACCGAGACGAAGCTCACTGGGAAGAAGGCTAGAAAACTCATGAAGAAGAAAGTGAAGTTGGAGAAATTACAGAACATTCCAGAAGAAACCCTGCAGAAGGAAAACATGCAGAATTTGAGCTTCGCCGGGTTAGTAGAACAACGACATATGGCACTTCTCCATGTCAAAGTAATATAACCATTAGAAGACGATATACCCATTCCACTGATGGCCCGAATGGATTGAAAGAAAGTTATGACCTGTTACCTGACCATTAGACTACGCCATAACAAACAGATCAAGAGTTAATGGAACCTCCTATCTGTTGCAAGCAGTCCATTACAACTTTACTTACTTATCCCATCGCGCCATGCCCATAAGACACTTTTGCCAATTGATATATTGAGCTCACAGAATACCCACATTGTGGAATAGTGACTACCCCACCTTGCTCTCTACTTGATTACGGTACCTTCATCCCATTGCCAACCTGAGAAAGTGATCCTGAGCTTACATGTCCGACAAGATTAGCGCAACAAAAGAATCGGTGAGAGAAGTACTCACTAGGTTAAGAACCGAAAGAGTTATGTCGGAAAGAGGAATGTCCACCGTATTCCAAGCCTCATCGTCAAGAGTAGCAGCTTCTCCATCCACTGCTCGAGCTAGACCATCCTGATAGACCGCCGAGAAATGTACTAAACATAGAGATGACATCATGAATGCCAACCTGATCCCGAGCATATTGCCCTCTTACATACCTCCTCTGAAAGGTGAAATCAACCATGACAGTGTGCCCTGAGATTACGACTATCCTATGATCACTATGTACCTACCAAAGGGTGTGCACACAGTTCGCACTGAATAGACCAAGCTCGCAGCATTGAAGTTTTGGGACTTCAACCTTGGTGACCGGAAAGCCTACAGTATGCTTTCCCCACACAAGTATCTGAAGATGACAAAGAGGAATAATTCCAATATCGTCCCTCAACAATGGATGATGAACCTCGTGCAGTCCACCTTACTTAATGTAATGAAGATTCCACACTTTGGCAGGCACTAGGAGGTGAATGCTTGCGTTAAATTTCTACTGGCGAGCTACCACGAGGGATATATTTGGTTGAATCGACATATAATGATTGATCTAGCACTGATCAATCAGATCACCATGATGAGCATGTAGGGCCCTGACCCGCAAGACTATTACCCTTGGAAGACTGCAGATTGTGCTCTTTCACAGAAGATTAAAGAGCCCTATGGAAATGTTGAAAAAGGCGTGTGAGGTTACAAGGTAACCTCTATTGACAGTGGCACAGTGCACCTCACCTGTTAGATGATCATAGGAAATTTAGTCCGCAAGAACAAACCGATGCAAGTATTTGGGTTTGTTTTTGATCTTGCAGGAAAATGCGTAGAAGGAGTCCAAATGAACTAGTCGAAGTACTTAGCAGATCAACTCAAATTGGATTGCAGAGAAGTGCAAGACCAAGGATATGAGTTCCACTTTAGCTGGCTTCTCATCCTGATCACCTTCATAGCATGGGAGATGCTGGAGGATGCCACTTTTCTTGAAACCCTACTGTTTGAACCATTGGCTGCAAAGTTCAGTACATTATGGTACACAACAGATATGAGCAGGCAATGGCAGTTGAATACCTTCTTTCATAGATACTACATCCAGTTGAAGACCGTGATACAAGCCACACCTCACATTACTCTGAACACACTCCACAGATTCATACCCTTAATGAAGTTCAACGCAGACCACCACTTCATATAACTAACTCCACGCGTTGATGAGCACCAGGAACAACTGCAGTCCTATTATAAACTGAAAGAAGAAGACCTTGAAAAGATCACCAAGGAATGGTCGGCAAACCTCCTCGTTGCAGCAGATCCAGTGGATATTTCATATATCACCAACCCAGAAGCTATGCAGGACACACTTGGGCCCAGTAAGACATAGAAGACACAAAAGACAAAGAAGACAAAGGAGACGAAGAAAACTAAAGAGGTTCAAGATGTGGATAGCCGCTCTGTAAGGACAACTTCTGTCACACTAGATGAAGAAGGTAACGATGAAGAACTAGAAGAATTTGAACAACAACCATAAAATGAAGTCGAATTTCTAAAGAAAAGAAAAGGGTCACCTTAGAAGTCTTCCTTTAAGAAGAATGCCAAAGCGACCGTGACCAAGATGAAGACCACACTCAATCTAGATGACTTCATCTTTCTCCTTGTGACTTTGATTGAAGCTATAGAAGAGATCACAGAAAAGTAGGAGGCCAAGAAATAGATGATGTATGATAGAATCGAAGTTGAGCTCCAAGGAGTACAATGAGCCCTCCAGTCTAACTGTGCAGTCTCCACTGTGCCTATGCCAAAAGGAACACCCGAAGCAGGAGACGAGTTAGTTCAACTTCACAGGATTGCCGACCTAGTCGAAGTACGCCTTTGGAAAGTAGAACAAGTAATAGTGCATGCCACCCATGCCCTAAATCACACACATGAGGAAATCATAGAGTAGCACCAAGTTGCACAGCAAGAGAAGGAGGCCATCCAAGAGAAGTTTGATAAAGAACACGCAAAGATCCAAAAGGAGAAGGAGAAACTTCTCACGAAGAAAATCAGGATCAAAGAAGCTGTCAACAGAGCATTTCTCTCTGTGACTGGCTTAGAAAAGAAGGTAGAAGAACCCATAGAATGCCAAGTAATGAAGCTTGTTGAAGTCATTCAGCAACTACAACAAAGAGTAGTAGAAGTAGAGCTCCAAGCTATACTGAGTACTCCACAAGAAGAACGTGGCCAACGAGAAGTGAATGACCGAAGTACAATAGAAAGGATTAAGGCACTCACTGAAGAATGTAAGAAATTAAGTAGTAAAAGTGCGTAGATACATGAGAACCTATCTGAGAACCCTGAATTGCATAAATTGGATTCAAAACTCCAGGAGGTGAAGTACCAATCCAAGAAGTTATAGGTACAGCTGAAGGCCCTACCGACCATAGAGAAAATGAAGAGGTATCACAAACAGTGCATCATGCAGTAGCAGATTCATATGATCCAGAGAAAGGTCATGGAAGTGACACAACAACTTCAACCTTTGCAGGATAGGGCATGTCAACTATTCTTAGAGATTGAGAGCCAAGGTACAGACCTGGAATAGGTCGTGAACATAGCAGAGCAGCGCTTAGAAGGACCAGTTAGTAACACACTCATTCAGGAGTTTGCTGATCAAGAAGCAGTAGAAAAGAAATAGGTCGAAGTAGCTCGAACGAAGCTCGAGGTCCTCGAGGCAGAGTTGCCCAGAGAAGAGTGACTCGGGACGAGTCACATGTGAGTGTTGGGGGCATGTTGGCCCTCGACCAAGTTTTGAGGAATACTTGGTCATAGTTGACCATTTGGTACTTCGACTGCCTGTCGAAGATGGAGCGCATAGCGAAGTGGAGATCACAGGATCTTGCCAATTTTTGTGGAACCTTTTTGGGTTTTTTTGGAAATATTGTAACGGGAAAGGGATGTCGTCCCTTGTTTAGGCCTTTTTCTATGTATGGACCATGAAGTACTGGATTTCCCTAGAATGATTGCTAGGCTTGGAAAGCTGAATATGGAGCAAGAAGGAGATCAAGAGACTCAGATTATAGAGGAACCTAAAAAAAAATAAGAGAAAGTATTGATGAAAATGAAAGAAACCCTTAATGATCACAGAGAGGTCAACTTATTAGAAATCTTCAACAAGAAAGAACAGATCGAAGTGAGAATAGGAGACTTCGATATTGACTATGCTTTGGATGAAGAAACATAGGTGAACATTATGATATAAGGAACCTAGAAATCTATATGAAGACCTGACATGACCCCTTCATTAGGAGGAATAGGGTTATTTAGAGGAAAGCTAGTAAACTTATGTGGAAAGCTCACTCAAATATATATGAATGATCATGGAGTTTCAACAGAAGAATATTTTGAGATTGTTAATTTCATGGAGGACAGGTCCATGTTTACTATGTTACTTGGTAAACCATGGATTGAGAAAGATCAAGCCAAAAAACAGGAAGCAGAAAAGGACCTAGAACAACAGAGACAAGAGTTAAGAGACTTCATAACTAGAAGGATCGCGCATTTGATTGAAGAACAGGAGAACAAATCAAGGGTTCTTGATCCCAGGAACTTGGATGACGAAGTTGACAGAATGCTAGAAGAACCACAGAGGACCGAAAAATATGTTGGAAAAGTAATACCCGTGGATCTGAAGAAAGAATCTCAGAACTGCGAAGTTACTATGCCAAGAGAATAAAAGAATCAGAATGAAAAAAGTATGACCGAGACGAAGCTCACTGGGAAGAAGGCTAGAAAACTCATGAAGAAGAAAGTGAAGTTGGAGAAATTACAGAACGTTCCAGAAGAAACCCCGCAAAAGGAAAACATGCAGAATTTGAGCTTCGCCGGGATAACAGAACAATGACATATGGCATTTCTCCATGTCGAAGTAATATAGCCATTAGAAGACTATATACCCATTCCACTGATGGCCCGAACGGCTCGAAATAAAGTTATGACCTGTTACTTGACCGTTAGACTATGCCATAATGGACAGATCAAGAGTTAATGGACCCTCCTATCCATTGCAAGCAATCTGTTACAACTTTACTTACTTATCCCATCGTGCCATGCCCGGAAGACATTTTTTCCAATTGAGATATTGAGCTTACAAAATACCCACATTGTGGAATAGTGACTACCCCACCTTTCTCTCTATTCGATTATGGTACCGTCATCGCATTGATAACCTGAGAAAGTGATCCTGAGCTTACATGTCTGACGAGCTTAGCGCAACAGAAGAATCAGTGAGAGAAGTACTCACTAGCTTAAGAACATAAAGAGTTATGTCATAAAGAGGAATGTCCACCGGAGTCTAAGCCTCATCATCAATAAGAGTAGTCACTTCTCCATCCACTGCTCGAGTTGGACCATCCCGACAGACCATCGAGAAACGTACTAAACATAGAGATGACATCGGGAACGCCAAGCTGATCCTGAGCATCTTTCCCTCTTACATACCTCCTCTGAAAGGTGAAATCAACCATGACAGTGTGCCCCAAGATTATGACTATCCTATGATCACTATGTGCCTACCGAGGGGTGTGCGCTCAGTTCACACTGAACAGACCAAGCTCGAATCATTGAAGTTTTGCAACTTCAACCTTGGTAACCGGAAAGCCTACAATATGCTTGCCCCGCACAAGTATCTGACAATGATAAAGGGAAAGAATTCCAAGATTGTCCCTCAACAATGGACGATGAACCTTGCGTAGTCCATTTTACTTAATGTAATGAAGATTCCACACTTTGGCAGGCACCAGGAGGTGAACGCTTGCGTAAAATTGCTACTGGTGAGATACCATGGGGGATATCTCTGGTTGAATCGATGTATAACGATTGATCTGCCATTGATCAATCGGATCATCGGGATGAGCATGCAGGGCCCTGACCCACAAGACTATTACCCTGGGAAGACCGTGGATCGTGCTCTTTCACAAAAGATTAAAGAGGCCTATGGAAATGTTGAAAAAGGCGCACGAGGTTACAAGGTAACCTCTATTGAAAGTGGCATAGTGTGCCTTTCCTATCATATGATCATAGGAAATTTAGTCCGCAAAACAGACTGACACAAGTATCTGGGTTTGTCGTTGATCTCGCAAGAAAATGCGTAGAAGGAGTCCAAATGAAGTAGTTGAAGTACTTAGAAAATCAACTCGAATTGGATTACAGAGAAGGACAAGACCAAGGATATGAGTTCCACTTCAGTTGGCTTCTCATCCTGATCACCTTCATATCATGGGAGATGCCGGAGGATGTCGTTTTTCCTTAAACCCTACCATTTGAACCATTGGCTTCAAAGTTCACTACATTATGGTACACGACATATATGAGCAGGCAATGGTAGTCGAATACCCTCTTTCACAGATACTACATCCAGTTGAATATCACAATACAAGCCACACCTTGCATTACTCCGAACACACTCCACAGATTCAGACCCTTAATGAAGTTCAACGCGGACTACCACTTCATATACCTAACTCCACACGTTGATGAGCACCTGGAACAACTTCAGTCCTATTATAAACTGACAAAAGAAGACCTTGAAGAGATCACCAAGGAATGGTCGGCGAACCTCCTCATTGTAGCATATCCAACAGATATTTCAGATATCACCAACCCAGAAGCTGCGCAGGACACACCTAGGCCCAGTAAGACAAAGAAGACAAAGAAGACAAATGAGACAAAGAAAAATAAAGAGGTTCAATATGTGGATAGCCTCTCTGTAAGGAAAACTACCATCACACCAGATGAAGAAGGTAACGACAAAGACCTAAAAGAAGTTGAACAACAACTAGAAAATGAAGTCGAAGTTCTAAAGAAAAGAAAAGGGTCACCTTAGAAGTCTTCCATTAAGAAGAAAGCCAAAGCGACCATGACCAAGATGAAGACCACGCTCAATCCAGATGACTTCAGCTTTCTCCTCGCGACTTTGAATGAAGCTATAGAAGAGATCACAAAAAAGCAAGAGGCCAAGCAACAAACGATGTATGATAAAATCGAAGTTGAGCTCCAAGGAGTACAGTGAGCCCTCTAGTCTAACTATGTAGCCTCCACTGCGCCTATGCTAAAAGGAACACCCGAAGCAAGAGACGAGTCAGTTCAACTTTGCAGCATTGTCGACCTAGTCAAAGTATGCCTTCGGAAAGAAGAAGAAGTAACAACGCATGCCACCCATGCCCTAAATCATGCACACAAAGAAATCATAGAGAAATGCTAAGCTGCACAACAAGAGAAGGAGGCCATCCAAGAAAAGTTTCATAAAGAACACGCAAAGATCCAAAAGGAGAAATAACAACTTCTTGCGAAGCAAATCGGGATCGAAGAATCTGTCAACAGAGCATTTCGTTGCTTAGAATAGAAGGTAGAAGAACCCATAGAATGCCAAGTAATGAAGCTTGTTGAAGTCATTCAACAACTGCAACAAAGAGTAGTAAAACTAGAGCTCCAAGCTATACCAAGTACTCCACAAGAAGAACGTGACCAATGAGAAGTGAATGCCCGAAGTACAATAGAAAGGATTAAGGAACACACTGAAGAATGTAAGAAATTAAGTAGTAGAAGTGCGCAGATACATGAGAACCTATTCGAGAACCCTGAATTGCATAAATTGGAGTCATAGCTCCAAGAGGCGAAGTACCAAGCTGAGAAGTTACAGGTACAGCTGAAGGCCCTACTGACCATAGAGAAAATGAAGAGGTCCCACGAATGACGCATCGTGTAGTAGAAGATTCATATGATCCAGAGCAAGTTCATGGAAGTGATGCAACAAATTCGACCTTTGCAGGATAGGGAATGTCAACTATTCTTAGAGATTGAGAGCCAAGGGACAGACCTAGAACAGGTCATGAACATGACAGAGCAACACTTAGAAGGACCAGTTAGTAACACACTCATTCAAGAGTTTTCCAAGCAAGAAGAGTAGCAAAGAAACAGGTCGAAGCAGCTTGAGCGAAGCTCGAGGCCTTCAAGGCAGAGTTACCCAGAGAAGAGTGACTCGGGATGAGTCACAGGTGAGTGTTGGGGGCCTGTTGGCCCTTGACCAAGTTTTGAGGAATACTTGGTCATAGTTGACCATTTGGTACTTCGACTGCCTGTCGAATACGAAGTGCATAGAGAAGTGGAGATCACGGGATCTCACCACTTTTTGTGGAATGTTTTTGGGTTTTTTTGGGAATATTGTAACGGGAAAGGGATGTCGACCCTTGTTTAGGACTTTTTCTATGTATAAATAGAGGTCTAGGCCATGTAAGAAAAGAGGCCTTGTCTAGTCGATGGCTTAGTGCATAAGTTGGATCTATGTGATCATAAGTCTGTGTGACTGTAAGAGCTCTATGCATGCTGTAATAGTGTTGAGTGCAGAGAGTGTGAGAAGGCTTAGTGCTTGGATCTACCTGGGGAAAGAGGATCTAGTGAGCTTCACAGATCTCTTGTCCTGTGTGGGGTAAGGGTCATTGGAGCTCCGTGCTGTAACTACTTGAGCAAGATAATATAAAGAAGACTTTGTGGACGTAGCCCCGGGGTGGGGGTGGACCACGGTAAATCTGTGTACTGTGATGATGTGTTTGTCTCTCTCTTGCTAAGTGCTCTGATATGTTTAGATAGATTTATTGATGCTTTGTGCTTATGAGATATGAATGCATGCTAGATACGATACATAAGGTGCTAAGTGCTTAATCTATTGAGTATAACCTGTTTCTAATTACTAAGTGCTAGATCTGGATAATTACTGCGGTGCTCTATGCTTTCTACGAAGTGTATTAATGAATGTATGTTAGGAAATAACTAATGCTAAGTGCACTGTAAGAAAGATAATCACAGATCTATGTCCCAACTAAGGTTGCAGACACCTAAGTCCTGCAACCACCCCTGCCTCTACCTTGGGTGAGACTTCATCTGCTTCGCAGATGTTGCCGAAAGGGTCGGTAGTTAGGGCTTTGTTGGTGCACTCTTGAGTGTTGAACCCTGGATCTGCCCTTGTGCCAATAGCTACCTCCCCATGTCTAAATATCCTCTCCATCCTCTTGGTTGAAACTGTCCTGGGTGCTCCTGTCGACATACCTCTTAGAACAACCTTCTTCCCATCCTGATCTCTGAAACCCATTTTTAAGGTTTGTTAGTTGGTAGTTATTTTTCCCAAGGTAATCATCCATTGAACTCCTAACACCACATCTGTGTCTGATAGGTCAACCACATAAAATTTGTCTCTCATTGTGTAGTTAACTAACTTAATCTCTAAGTTTCGAACTCTGTCTAGACACTCCACTGTGTGGCCATCTGCTATCGCAACATCAAACCCCTCAAACTCCTCTGTCTGAAGTGCCCTTATCGATACTAGTGAAGCGTCGATGCAGTTGTGGGTGGCCCCACCATCTATCAGGGCGATTTCCCATTTCCCACGAATAATCCCTATGATATGGAGGGTATCATACCTGGGAACACCAGAAAGGGTCACTATGACACCTCCCTTTGCTGGTTTCCTCCTGTTAGCCTGTTCTGGTGGTTGTGGGACTACTGGAGGATGGGATCCTGCTGGTGTCGATGATCTATGGGAAGGCTGCTCCTATGCTAGTGTTGACTCCTCCTCTAAAGTAGTGGATCCATTGTCCTGCTCCTCCTCCTCACTATCCATGCTATCTGCTGCTACCTCAATATAATGAATCTCTCCCTTGCCCATGCACCTGTGGCCTGGGACCCAAGGATCTCTGCAGCTGAAGCAAAGCTTCTTGCACATAATCTCTTTCCTAGTCTCATCATCCAATTTCTCCTTGCCCTTCCATTCTCTCTGGAATGGCTTCATGTCTAGATCCCTCTAGGGCACAAATGGTTTGGAGAAAGTTTTAGTCTTTGGCACTGAGTTTGCCATATCTCGAGTGTGAAGGATGGCATCCTGCACAGTGGGAGGCCTGTATGACTTCACCCATCCTCTCAAAGGATCTATGAGTCCTTCTGTGATTAGCATGATCATCATGGGCTTTGATATATCTGTCACTGCCACGACTACCCACTGAAACTCTGTGATGAATGCCTCTACTGTGCCAGTTTGTCTCAACTGGGATAGATCCCTGAAGTGTATATCAGGATCCTTCCTGTCAAACCTGTCCATGAGCCTATCTGTAAACTCCCTATAGGAGGTGATGCGATTGTGACCCAATGTCACCAGTCCATGATACCACAACTCATGTGCCTCACCCTCCAAGTGTAAGGTCACGAAATTGATGGCCTCTGTCTCGGTCATCTGGTTGAGCTTGTAATACGTGTCTATCTTCTGTACCCAAGCTCTGGTGGTTTATTTGGATGATCCATCGAAAGAAGGGATGGTGAGTTTCCCAAATTTTCGGATGAAATCGAGGTTATGCCCCTGCTACTGTTGTGGTCCTCTCCTCTGTGACTCTCTGGGGCAGTTCCTGAGTATGAGTCCACAGTACTCGACTAAGGTCATGTTCTGATGGAAGTCACGACCCAATGATGCATACTCCCTCCTATACTCTGCAATGTCATCTACATGAGTGGGTGGCCTCTGTACTATCGGTGGTGGTGTTTTTACTGGGGGTGCCCTCTAGATACTGGGAAACAAGGGTCTGGGAATCCTACTCGCAGAGGTGTATGTGAGAGAGGGTGACTAGGGTCTACTTACTTCTCCCGATTTCCCCTGTGCTGCATGCGAGACTTGTGTATCTGGGGTGCCCACTCTGGCCAATCTATCAACCACCTGTGCCAAGGAATGAGACATGGTCCGTTGAATAGCTAACATATCATTGACAACCTGCATGAAAGCTGCCTTTGGATCTACAGGGGCCTTACCACTTCCCTCTGGTCGCTCATATCTGTCTCCTAGAATCCTCTCTGCCTCGTTCTCAGCCTCACGCTCTTCCCTTCTCTCTGCTTCTCTGTGTGCCTCTTCCTCTTCCTCTGAGCTAGGAGGAAAAGGGGGAAAATCAAGCCTATGCTTTCTTTCCTGATGTCTGTTGTAAGTGACATATTCATCACCTACGTGTTCACGACCCTCTGGGTATTCTGTTGCACTCATTGTCTTTAGTCATAGGCTGGCAGGACTAAAGCTTTGATACCACTGTAATGTTCCTTACTTGGCTAGTCTAGGAAACGTTGCTATTGTGTGTGTAGGATCAATGGTTTATAGCATATAAATGATCATACAAATAATAAACGCGACAAAGGACTACAAAGTTTTTATTATGATATCTCTGTGGATTACAAAATGGCCGAATGCGATTGAATAAAATGACAATACTTGACTAGATCAACATATAAAAGATCTTAGCCGGAATACAAATAAGCAACTATGGCTGAATAAAATAACAACACTCGACTAGATCAAAAGACAAAAGGATCTTAGCTGGAATACAAATAAGAAACTAAAAGATAATACCCGGAATATGGGAGCACTGCGAAATCAATGAAGAATGATGGAAGACCTGGATGATCTTCCTAGTGACTAGGGTGTGTCTTTCAACACCGAAATCAACCAACTGGTGTCTTCCTCCTAGAATACACTGAACTATCTCTCTTGAGATGCTCCTCTTCTCCTCAATGATAAGTCATAATCTGCATAATGATGAATTAGGTTGCTGACCCTTCCTTTATAGCTTTCCAAGACCCTAAATCATGCTGAAACCCTAATTCACTGTTGACTTCCAAAACCCTAAATCACTATTGAAACCCTAATTCATTGTTGACTTCTATTTTTAGCTCATAATGAATTAAAATCACTTTTAACCCTTTTTAGCTCAATGTCACTTTCCGAATATAACACCTGTGACTGGAGTGACCTCTAGTAACCTTGTTTACCCCTATTTGGCCCTGGCTATAGTCTAACAGGGTGGTTTAGACCATTAAGCCTCCTCTTTGGATCTCCTATTTGGAAAGGGACATTACAGAGTGGCATCACAAAGATATTAGGGTCGCGAAGGAGGGTAACACCCTCCTGAATGACAACAACATATGCAGTGAGTTGTCTTAGGTTAAATTACAAAGTAGCATTTTGTATGTCTATTAATTCATTGAGTAAAAACACTTATAACACTATTTATTCTTTACGCAGTCTCGAGAGCGTCAAAGCATTCCCAAGCCTAGAACATCTCAAGGTGCTTCCTCAAGCAAGAGAAGAAAGATAGATTTACAAGATGCTCCTGAGGGTGTCTAGGGTGGCTCCTGAGGGTGGCTAGGGTGGCAGTGGTCAATGATTGACCAACTACTGCCATTTTGTATCTAGACCACCATATGGATGTTTTTTTATTTTATGTTAGGGAACTTATTGTCTATTTGTATATTAGGCACAAGTTGTCATTTTGTAAAAAATGTACAATTTAGATGATGTTGAATATATATATATATATATATCATGGCATGTTTTTTTATGAATCTCATTGTTTTTGCATTTTATGTTGATGAATATATGAATTTCAAATTGTTTGAATGTCAAAGTGTATGAATTTTGGGTGTATTAATCCCTTGATTTTTTATAAAGTGATTATAAATACTTACATTATGTATTAAGGAATATATTATTGTGGAAAAGATTGTTAAGTGCTAAATCCATAAGCAATTAATGGTTCTCAAGTAACATTGCTTGTTAATCAACCATGTACCTCTACATCATTGATAGATCATTCCTTCTAAATGATTTGCATGAATGTTGTGGATATCCATATTCTAACTCACAACCAACAATATGGACTACCTCTTGAATTATATCCATCTAAATCCAATGTCAATCCACATTCGAATAGTGGTCACTTGAAAATAATGTGACCTAAAAAATGACATATTACAAAAATTTATTATTAAAATAAATTTTCTCATTTATCTTCTACATAATTGTAAATCACTTAACAATCTCATCTCAATGTTATGTCAAATTAACCTCCATAACTAGTACTAGAATTACTCAATTACGAAGATTACATAAGCTAAAATTCAATTATGAAAGTACACAACATTTGGATAACCCAAACACTTCATATATATTTAGAATATGAAGTACATGCACCTACCAATATCTTATTACGATTTGTTAGAAGTCGGACTCTTCAAACCCTAGCGATGGAAACCCTAAGATAACTTTAGCCAATAGCTCACTCCATTAAACATCATCAACAAGGTAGCATACACAATGGTAAGTCCTTTTTGGAACCTACATTTGTATCCCACACTTGTACAATATCAACTCCCTCTATCTTCTCGATAATAAGCACATTAGGTAGCACTAGTGTTTTCAAATTCCACAAAACCCTTACTTCTTCTCTTACCAGAGCTACATGATAAAAATATTTTTTTTCTCCTCTAGGTATAAGTCCTAGTATTCCTAGTCTCCTTAGGACAAAACCTTGACCCTAGTCTTCCGTTGAAATTCCTTTGAGAAGCCTAGTTGTTAGTTTCTTAGTTGAATTAATCCATAATTTGACCATTTTATAGGGCAACACATTATTCCCCTGCTTCTATGCATGACATATACAAAATCATTTATTTATGTGTAACCCTTCATAAATGCCAAAAATACCAGTCAATGAATCATTAATGCACTCATGTTTGTTTAGATTGCGTAGTGGGTATATGTAAATTTTGTTAAACCCATCAATTATTAATAACATTTATTGTCTTCCATGATATCCACTAAACTTATTGATTTTGATCAATAGAATAAGAGAGTTCACATGGAAACTAGATCTTAGAATGGGTATTATTTTCCACCTACAAATAAAGGTTTGGAGGTTACATTTCATGACACACCATAGAATGTAATGCTATTCTACTGAAATTCCTCCAGAGAGACTTGAAACCATTATTCTTTTCCCTTCACCATCTATGAGAGTTTATTGCACATTCCTACCCAATTTTTGGGTTGGAGCACACAAGGAGACAAACGACCCTCCCAAACCCAATCCCACTATTGATGCCATGTGATTGCCATGCCTTGTCATACCATGCCATTTCCATAACCTACCATGCCATTCCATTTCCATGTCATGTCTTACCTTTCCTTTGCTTTCCTTGCCATGCCATGCCATGTCTTACCTTTCCTTTGCATGCCTTGCATTTCCTTGCCATCTCATGCCTTTCTATACCACTCCTTTCCTTTCCATTCCATGCCATGCCTTGCCTTATATTTCCATGCCTTGCCTTTCCATGCCATGTCATGCCTTTCCTTGCCATGACATGCCATGCCATGTCATGCCTTGCCCTTCCTTGCCATGCCATGTCATGCCTTGCCCTTCCTTGCCATGACATGCCATGACACGGCATGCGTTGCTTTGCCTTGCCTTTCCTTTCCATGCCTTGCATTTCCTTTTCTTGTCATGCCATTCCATGTCATGCCTTGCCTTGCCATTCCATTCTTTTCCTTTCCATGCCATTCCATGCCTTACCTTCCATTTCCATGTCATGCCATGCCTTGCCAAGCCATGCCATTTCATTTCCATTTCCATTCCATTGTCATGCCTTGCCATGCCATGCCATTGCCATGAAAATGTTATGCCATGCCAATCCATACCATGACATGCCATCCGCATGTCATTTCCATGCCAATCCATACCATGGCATGCCATCTGCATGTCATTTCCATGCCATGCTTTGCCTTGCCTTTCCTTGCCATGCCATTCCTTTCCTTTGCATGCATTGTCATGCCATGCCTTGCATTTCCTTACCATGTCATTCCTTTCCTTTCCATGCCATGCCATTCCTTTCCCTTCATTGCATTACCTTTCCATGTCTTGCATTGCCTTACCTTTCCATGCCATGCCATTTCTTTCCCTTCATTGCATTACCTTGCCTTGTCATGCCTTGCATTCCCTTACCTTTCCATGCCATGCCATGTCATGCCTTGCATTGCCTTACCTTTCCATGTAATGCATTTCCTTTCCTTTCCATGACATGTCATGCCATGCCATGCCTTGCATTTCCTTGCCTTTCCTTTCCATGACTTTCAATGTCATTCCATTTCCATGTCAATGAAAATTTTATGCCTTGCCAAGCCATGCCAAGCCATGCCATGCCATGTCATTCCTTGCCTTTGCATGCCTTGCCTTGTCATGCCTTGACTTGCCTTGCCTTGGTATGGTATGGTATGCCTTGCCTTGCCTTGCCTTGCCTTTCCTTGCCAATCCATGGTATGGTATGGTATGCCTTGCATTGTCTTGCTAATCCATGGTATGGTATGGTATGTTATGCATTTCCTTGCCTTTCCTTGCCATGGTATGGTATGGTATGCCTGGCATTGCCTTGCCAAGACATGGTATGGTATGGTATGGTATGCCTTGCCTTGCCTTTCCTTACCATGGTATGGTATGGTATGGTATGGTATGCCTTGCCTTGTCTTGCCATGGTATTGTATGGTATCCCTTGCCTTGGTATGCTATGGTATGGTAATCTTCGCATGGTATGGTATGCCTTGTATTTCCATGCCATAGTATGGTATGTGTTATGAACATAAAAATACACATAAATAAGATATTAATAAATATAATAATTAAATGATAATTAATAAATAATAATTATTAATAACGAAAATACATGGCTATTAGTTATGGGAACCCTTGCGTGGGTATATAAGCAAGCCCTCATTTCTCAATTGTAATCATCTAATTTTAATTCATTATTCAATATAC
>JZKD02S1973790.1:24392-36243 GCA_000966675.3 Picea glauca | reverse complement strand
AAGGAAGCACCAACTCCCTGGTTTCTCTAGCACCAACTAGAAGGAAGCACCAACTCCCTGAGTGTTTCCAGCACCAACTGGATGGAAGCACCAACTTCCAATCATACAGACACCATTTTGTATAACAAAGAACAAGAGTTCTCCCTTGCACCACCCTGCCACCCTGGTTTCTCTGGCTGCAACCAGATGGAAGCTACAACTCCTTGTGTTCAAGCACCCACTTGAACCTATGATGACAACAATCCTACCTAGCACCTCCCAACCTCCCTGGAATATAAATATTTTCTACTGAAACTTATTACAGTTATATGATGTTCAATAATGGCTTACCAGACTCATCATTGTTCTGTTGCATTTCATTGCTCTGTCTGCCTCATTTCCTTTCTGCACACATGACTTGTGTTGTTTGTTCTTCTGCTTTTTATGCGCTGTGCACCATGTCCATTCCCTCCACAGTTCCTCTTCTATGCAATTCAGCTGCTGCACTCTCCTCCTTCTTCACACATGAATCACATTCACCAACAACAACCACAACAAACTCCAACAACAACATCAACTCCTTCTCTTCTTTGTACCATGTATATATATAGCTTCTGTGCATCTTGTGCATGCAATATTCACCATTCCTCTGCATGCTCATACCATGCCAATCTCCTCCACCTCTCGAGTGCTCTTCCTGATCATCATCGTGACTCTTCAGCTTCTTTGGTGGTTCGACCCATGTGTCTATAATCACTAGGTGTTATGCCGAGATTCATTTTTCTCTCTTTCAGTTGAGACTCTCCATCTTCTCTGTTACAGTCGAGATCACCCTCTTTGTTTCAGCTACAGGCTTCAACACTCATCCATCTATCAATCCCTTCTAAGAATAGTCTTCCTTCATTGGACAAAGCTTGGAGACTCTTCATCTCCTCTGGCGATTACACAAAGGTCTCTTCGAATTCTCTAGCAGACGCCATCAATGGTTTATGGAAGTTTCACTGTGTCGTGCATCAGTAGCCCTCTAATCTCCTTTAGTTTCATTCATATCCAGAACAACCAACAACACACAGTCTGTCTTATTTTCTTTTATACACACCTCCACGGTGATTCCACTTCACATTTCCTTAGGCAAAAGAAAGACAATTGTCCCAACAACTGAAACACCAACTGATTCACAATCATGAATCCGTTTCACTAATAGATTTGTAACTGAGAGGTTAACTGTGAGAAAGAAAAGTAACCTTCCGATCATATTCCAATTTATCTGCATCGTTGGATGAACTTTATTGACATTGCCTTTAAATCGAGTTTCGGCATTTCAGCAATCTTGTGCTGAGTGTCTCCACACTTCATTTCACGATCTCCGATGTTTCGATACATAACTTTTCTGCACTATATCCTTCCCCAATATGACCATGGACATGACCAAGCGCTTATGCTTGAAGTGCTTTTGCGATTTCTCATTTCGTGATTTTCAACACTATGCTCCGTTGACCCCAAGTCAGTGAAATTTCGATCACTTGCCACATGTCCTGTGATTCGATGGTCCAGATGTGATCTTGATTCAATGGCTATGATTGAATCGTGATTTCACGATTTCAGCATTCTTGTTGCATTGGGTTCTTTGCCTCTCCATGTCGCGATTCACGAAACTCCGATATGGAGTTCGATCAATGGTCCAGATCTGATCTTGATTCAATGGCTGCGATTGAATCGCGATTTTGCATATCGCAATTTCGACACTCTTGTTGCATTGAGTTCTTGCCTCTCCAAGTCGCGATCCCCGAAAACGATCTTGGTTTCTCTAGATCTTTCCTCCATCTCTCGCTGATGTGACCAAGGGCTGTGACCACAGCCTTATGCATAAGGCGCTTTCGCGATTTCGCATTTCGCGATTTCGTGACTCTTGTGGTAGGAGTTCTTGTCATCTCCATCTCCCGATTTCTAAAACTCCAAAGTGGTGTAAACCTACTGACGTCACATGTGGATTGACACGTGTTGAATACTGCCACATGTCACTCTGATTCGTGACTTACATGTGCCTGAAATGTTGAATCAGCTTGACACTTGTCATTTCCTGGCTGTGCCACGTGTTCTTAGGTTTGCTGACGTGTCTTGTTTTGAGATTTCACATTTCGGCACTTCAGGACTCCTAATGTTGAGAGTCTCTGACTTCTCCATCTCTCGATTTCCGAAACTCCGAAATGGACTGGGATCAACGGTCTAGATCAAAACTTGGTCTGACGGCTCAGATTAAGTCGCAATTTCACATATCACGATTTCGGTATTTCTATGGATGATATTACTTGTCAGCTCCAACTCTCGATCCCCGAAACTTCGACAGGGAGTTGGATCAATGGTCCACATAACCCCCTGAGATGGACGGTCCTCCTGCTTTTAGGATTTGTGAGCCCTCTACTCCTTTCACTTTAAAGATCATGCAGGTTTTCCTCGATCCAACGGTGGTCAGACCCTGCGCTCAGATCTAATGCTTGAGATCTATCCTCCTCTTCAGCGCACTCTTCTTGTCTATATTCATATTTGAAGGCCCTCATGATGTCGGGAATTTTGGATGGGATCCAACGATCAGAAATGATTCACAAACTTTACGAGACTTCATCATGCCTGATCAACAGTTTAGATCAATCTTCGATTTGACGACTGAGGATTCTTGCGTTTAGACAATTGTTGCATTGTTGGTCTTCCTAACTATCACTGTGTTGTTGATCATCACTGTTGTACTCAAGCCATCATCGTTGTTGTAATTTCCATCAATGAAAAGCATACGCTGTGTGTAAAACATACCAAACATCCTGTGCACTATCTCTTCTGATCTTATTGAGGTTGCTCTGCAGCGTCTTCCCAAAATACTTCTAGTGCTCGTCTGTTACATTCTTCCTATACTCATGCCATCTTCATTGCTGTACTTGAAATAAATGAAAAGCATATGCTACCTGTGAAACATTTCCAACAATCTCCCCCTTTGGTCTACGCTATCTCTTCTGATCTTATCGAGGTTGCTTTGCAACGTCTTCCCAAAATAATTATGGTGCCCGTCCTTTACATTCTTCCTGTACTCATGCCATATTCATTACTATACTTTCCATCAATGACAAGCATATGCTACCTGTGAAACATTTCCAACAAGATATACCTAGTGACATGAGAGGGTCCTCAAAAAATGCACTGCAAAAAGATGACGTTTAAACAGAATAAAACGTCACGGAAATTCGTTGGTTTTCTGTTGTTGTTCACCTTCCAATCGAATTTGCACGCACAAAAATTCAGCATGTACACCCATATTTATCGTGCACAACAACACCACAAGGTAAATCGTGCTTCCACACACCTATAACCATTAAGAAATTTCTCTCCGTTGTGCTAATAACTACCGCGCGCAGTTTTGGTTCTTGCACTATTACTCGTTGCACGCAGTTTTTGTATTGTGCATTGATATTCCACATGCATCTCTCTCTATGAACTGCACCATGCCAAGCTTCAATATGTCCTCACCACGCACAATTATTTGCACGCACCATTGATTATACTATCATGAGACAACTTATACTCATATTCTGCTTTGCAATACTACGCACACCTCATGCACCATCACTATGTGTGTGTACACCACGCACACCTTCTTATGCGTGTGCACTCTGTGTAATGCTAAATTTAGCATGCGCATCCGCACACAATATTATTCCACGCAGTGCCACAATTTACTGCGCGCACCTACACACTAACATTTTCCACGCGGTACTGAAATTTAGCATGCGCACCAACATGGCAATATCTTGTTGCGCAATGCAAAATTTTAACTATCACACGCTCTCCCCTGTGCTACAATATTCTTGGTGCACCGCGCTTCACACATTCTCCTTTATGCGCATCGATTCCTCATGGATTCTGCTGCAGAAATTGGGGCTTTTTCCCAATTCACCATAGACATTCTGCAACTACGAAATTCATTCAATTTCTCCCCAATAACACTAGTTCATCCTGTGTAACAACATATCGCTATGGGTCAACATTTCTTGGAAAGAATTCACCCAATCGCTTCACGAATTGGGAATTTTAATTACGAATTTCGCTCCATCTGTCATGGCTTCATGGTAACTTCAAATTCGACCAACTCTAGCTCCGAATTCGCTAGAATAGATATCAAATCATTAATATATCACCACTTGATTGAATTTATCCATTTTCTCATGAATTCAATCACAGAAATTGGGGATTTTCCCCATTTTTGCCCAGTTGTTGTTACTTTTTTCCATGAACGCTCTACAACTGAAATTTGGCCACTTCGAAATAAATCCTCTGTGAAATTTTTCTTCAACTCGACTTTCTCGGCCCATTCAGGCTCAATGTTGAAAATTGAAGCTCTGATACCAATTTGTAGCATCCCCAGCCTCACACCGGCCGGGACATGCCACTCCTCAGACGCTTTACTTAGCTCAGAAAATTTATTTGTAACATTCCCAGCCATGAACTTGCCAAGCCATTCTAATCCAGAACACTCTTTCATGCTAAAATACCGATTTGTAACATCCCCGACCATTCATGCCAGGCCACACTACACCGTAGAACACATCTGTTCTCTGTGCGGAACATACTATAACATACTTAGCATCCTAACTAAGTTATGTCACATATAATTTTCTAACTGCATGAAATTAAAACATATGAACACACAAAACTCTTGCAGAAGCTTAATATATAAAATGTGAATAGAAAAATATGCTATGTAAATGCATGGATTCACACTGAAATAGCAGTAAACATATACATGCAATACCCATAAGTATATAGACAACTATAATCACGCACAGGATAAACCCATAAAAATAACATGTGAATAACAATGCAACATGTAAATTAATCACATAATTGACACTTATCTTTGTGAGAATATCACCACTACATACAAACCTTTCACGAACGTCCTAGCCTTAGAACACATTGTTCATCACTCTCAACAGTGAGTCACCCCCGAGCTAGGACTAAACTCCACCCAGGTAAAGGGGTTCCTAACCAGGCTAAAGGCTCATGAAAAATAGGAAAGACTCTGTCTCAGGTGCTCACTCATCTAACATCCTACAGTCCCTCATTCCCCACATGCCTGTCCCACCCAAGGAAGTGTGCCCTTTCTCTGTTCAACAGTACCTCGGCTACCCCATTTCCCTTCCAGGGCTTCAACAACAGGCCGGATAGGTAGTCTCAGAGCCCTGCAGTTGTAGTTTAGCACCTTCAGAAAATCAATCCCCAACAATTCTCTCGCATAGAGAATTTCTCACGGGCCTGAAAACCTGCCTCTTCAATACCCCACGGGCATGACAACCTGCTTCTTCAATCCCGCTCCCAAACTAACAATTACCCAACAAAAGGCTTTGGATACAGGTTCAGGTAAAGTCATGAAGATACAATGGATAGTTCAATGGATGCCAATATTCATGGATGATTGACTGTATATCTCAGTGATGGATGAATCATGGGAAAGATGATGGTTCGAATGATGGAGATTCCCCGGAAATGAACTAAGTCCAACAATATGTATGCATTCCCCCAACTTGACACTTTTCATGTTGGAATCTACTTTGGCCCACTTGGCCTCAACTTAGAACTTAGGATAACATAATTATCCATACTTTACGATTTAAGGAATATTAATATAATATTCCTTCACTTATCCCCTTCCCTTTCCCTAACTAGTGGAGTTTAGTCCCCCATCTTTTTTATCGTGGTCGGTCTACGCACAATGATGTATTTTATATTAAATATGAGACATGTACAAAAATAGGCACACTGGCCTTTAACATATAGGTTCTCTGGCCTAATCAAAACATAAGCATCCTAGCTTATAATAACTGGCTCACTAGCCTATAAAACATATCAGATACACAAGTCTCACTGGCCTCACAATTGCACGCACTTAAGATGTTGTGTGTGGTGTCTGGAATGTGAAACATCCTCATTTTTACTGCGTAGTACATGTGCGCACTACACCATGGAAATGCAAGCCAAAAGGTATAAAAAAACTCACCAGCTTAAGTACATTATTACATTTGTCATTGGGGTTCTACCTGGGGATATTACATCTGACGCAACCACTAAATGGCAACAACCAAGAGGAAACTACACCCAATGTCACCTCGATGTAGGTCCCGCACTTCAAGGGTGAATAGGTCACTCTAGGGAGGTGATCTCGATGACCCTAGGGGGAAAAGGGATGTAAAAAAGAGAAAGGAAAGAAAGAGGTAGCTAAGGTCAAATATCTAGATGGAAAATGGAAATCAAAGATGAGTCTCAAGTGGTTTAAAGATTGCCAAATACTTTTGTGAATTGTCGAGATGTTGGTACCTGCCTGAGACACAAGAAGAACCACTTTGAAATGATGTATGTTAGTTGGATCAACAAGTTAAGATTTATTTCCCTACTTTTCACCAATATATAACAATATATATAAGAAATAAAAAAGTATTATAGCTGCTTAAAATATTTCTCAAAGTCAAATGAAATATGCTTGAAGCAAAGTATATAATCACTAGAGAATTTCACGATCTATAGCATGTGACTTTAGCAATTAATTATGGCTATCATAAAATATGTATACATAAGTATTTTTCAGCCTTATGTATGTAGAATTTTTTTTATGAAAATAATGGAATCAGTCACTAAAATCCTCAAAGAATACACCCAAAAAATGCCTTAAACCTAGTAGAACAAGTTAGCAAACTTTTAGTAAATTTTGGCGGTGAAAGCACAAGTTAAGAGTGACTTCATCTTAGGGTTTCTGAAGTGAAGTTATCAGCCTTATGTATGTATAAAACCAAGCCCTACATCAGAAATTTTATCCAACAAAAATCACTCGTAATTAGCTCAAAAGTTGTGCCTAGGTTAGTAGTGGGTGAGGGCATATTTTTAGGCCTAGTATAGGGTTAGTTTAGGAGMAAAAGGGGYTAGTAKGCTAGGKTTAGTGCAACCCTAATKGTTTTAGGTTAGTTTTACTAKAGAARCAATAATTTKTGGTTTAAATGGGATKCCTCAATGAGGCAAGGGAGMCAAAGGCTCAAAGAACACTTCCCAAAGAGACAACTTTAAATCTTGAAAAAATCACGTTTACCAAGGAAACAATTTATTTATCCAATGCAATAAGTAAATAAMTAGCTCCTTAAAAAATGGGCTAATGGAGTCAAGCAAAGAAATATCTAGAGATACTACCTCCTTGGGGGTGTAAATCCTCTTACTCCCCAAGGCAAGTATCTCTAGCTAGGTTTTAGGCTAAGAGGGTGTATGTCTTTATACTTCTCTTAGCAAACCCTTGTTAAACCAATAGCATGTAAGAATAAAGTGATGGAGACTAAGGTGGGGGTGTATTCCCTTATACTTCCCACATAGCTCTAGAAAATARCCTTKACTTGAAAAATAAATGATACCAATAATGTAGAAACCTTACCAATTCAAGGGAAAAAGCTAAGACAAACCACCATAAAAKCTAGAGAAAATMCTTCCAAGGATAGCGTATCATTTCCATAAACCAATAATCCAAGACATAGCCATTAACAAAWKCACAAGAGAGATAACTAGCCAAATAGAGAAAACATTTCAGTCCAAGAACCTCTCACAATGGAGAGTTATGTTAARATGAGATCTTATGATCTCTTATTTATACAAAATGTCACTAAGATAGTTTGTCCACATAATTTAGGGTAAAACRCAAGACTAGGGGTCAACAACCCTAATCTTTCCCCTTTTTACAAAGTGATATTAAACAATTCACTTTAACTTCTCTTTTCACAAAGAAACCCTAATTTATAAATACGTCACTCCTCTAGGGGATGTTTTGGCATTATTATCCCCATTTTGTGGATAACTAAGGAGATTATGTCTCAGGTCCCTTAGGTTGTAGATATGGAGTGCCGAGAGACTACATGACCAACAATACCTTTTTGCATAGATGGAAAACCCACTCACCACCATAGATGGTGACATATTTATAGATGGAATCCACCACATCATGTGGCTTCCATAAGGTAGTGGGCCTTGCTCCATGAAGTACAATTTAGTATTATGGTGATCATCATTTCAATATTTTAGCCAGTTGAGTGTGTTGTATCTTGGATTTCTCTAGATTTCATGATATGTGCTTGGACATTATTCCTTTTTCCCTGCTTCACCTTCATGGTTGAAATTCTTCCCTAGTAAGTGGTCTTCCTTGGGGATGGGTTTTCTACTAGGAAATCCATTAATGAGCCATCATACCATTCCCGACCATACCTACCACTTTCCATCATTATTCCCCTCTATTTCCTTATCTCTTGGTATTTTAGGGTGTATTGACCCAAGAAGGGGTTGTCCCTCATTCCATGGGAAGAAGGGGTTGAAGGCCCAGAGGGATTGATGTTGGGTAAAATATAAAATCCTTGTATGAACCTTCCAGATGCTTCTCCCAAGGATCACCTAAGAAAGAAATGAAACACTTATCTTTGAGAAAAGGGGTCCCACAATATAATAAATATACTTAAAGAGTTAGTTGAAGGATGAGAGGTCTCATCAAGAGCTGGCCTATCACATCCATGAATATCTTGTGGTATTAAATTTCTATCATCTGGTCACCAAACTAGGGTAATGGCTCTTAGTTGCATGGCTGAGAGAAAGGGGGTCTCATAACGATCCAACCTTCTCATTTCCACTAGGTGTTTGTGGGTGACATTGCCATCATTTGGTCACCACGCCATGGCAATGACCTTCAATATCTCCTTAAAATTATGAAAGAATAAAAGAATGGAAGTTAACGGGCTTGGAAAAAGTGCATTGCAGACGAAATTACCACACACCCTCTACAAAGGCACCCATGAATGGGACACTATGACCCCCTGTATGCCATGAGCCCTATTCCCATTGAGTCTTAACCCCAATTACTTCATCCACTTTACATGGATTAGAGAGGGATATCTTGGAAACTTTACTTGACCTAGGGAAAGATCTATCCAGTAGGACACCCCATCAACCCTCCCATATTCAAGGTTGACAAGTCGCATAGTGTCTTTGAGAAATTAATTTTTTGATATAGTGATCTTTGATGCACATTCTTAGATGGATCATTTATTGATTGGATTCACTTATCATGATGTTATGACTTGAGATACTTGGAGGGAGTGCTCATTTGTCTTTGAAGGACCTAGTTGGTGGACAGTTTTGGGAGAACAAGCCTATCTTGGGCTTCCATGGGGCTACAAGCCCACATGTTGGATGCCAAGGGTCCACATGCCAGATGAGAAAGATAAAACTTGGAAGGTCTTGAATATGAATTGGATGACATAGCCTATACCCCACATGCCAAATTGTTTTCCTAGGAGAGGAAAAATGTCACTCCTAGAGGAATGACATCACCTAGGGGGGTTAGGATTTGGTGGTGAGGTGCCACTCATTGACACATGGATGTTTTGAGGAGAAAAAGGCCTTCACCATGAGGAGATTATCTAGATTCTTGACATGTGGCCTTTGGAGGCCTATCCAAGCTTCTCCAACACCAATGACCTCTTCTAAGTGGCAAAACATCCCCTAAAGAGGAGACGCCCATGTAAAATTAGGGTTTATTTGTGTAAAAATGAAACTTTAAATGAATTGTTTAATATATTTTGTTAAAGGGAGCAAGATTAGGGTTGTTGACACCTAGTCTTGTGGTTTACCCCTTAATTTATGGACAAGTCACCTTAATGACATTTTGTATAAATAAGAGATCATAATATCTCATTTTAACATAACTCTCCCTTGTGGAGAAGGATACTTAACTAAAAGTTTTACTATTATTGGAGAAATTCATCTCTCTTTTGCAATTTTTATGGTTTATGTTTGCTATTGATGGTGAAAAGTGATGCACTATGCTTGGATACCATTTCTTGTGCATGTGGATAGACTTAACTTGGAAGATTAGAGTTTGATCTAGATTTTTTGTGGAATTGGTAAGGGAAAATATGCATTTATTGTCTTTTGTCTTTCTTTTTTTCCATAATTATTGTTTTTTAGAACACTTGGAGGAGTATAACTGAATACAACCTTCCCAAGGTTTGTTCTCTTTCTTAAGAAAGGTCAATTTTTACAAGTTTTCTTGGATAACTACAAGAGTGTACACCCTCCAAGGTCACCTTGGTTCGTTTTGCAAACCCTAGGAAGTAAATTGGCTTACACCCCTAGGGCTTTGTGGATCAAACATTTTAATCCAAGTTTTTCTTCTCAAGGTGAAATATGTTTTCAAGGTTGTGCCAAGAGAATTAGAAGGGAGTACACCTTCTTGGCATCTCCTAGATTGACTTAGATACACTTGGGAACTACAAGGGAGTACACCCCCATGTTCTTAGCCAAGCCATCTATTTCATTTACCCCATAAACCCAATAGTAAGGCACTAATAATATTTTAATTTTCATTGGAGAAACAAAATTGTTGCATTGAGATACGTGAAAATACGAAGGAATCAACTTTTTCAAATTGCTTTCTTTCTTTGATGTTCTAGGCTTGATTTTTCCCCTAGGGTGTGGAAATTGGATACATGTTACTTATTTATGTTACAAATTTATGCTACATCCATTAGGGATGTAGAAAACTCTCTTTTTCAAGCTCAATTTCTCACTCTTTTGCCATTGGAATTGGTTGGAAAGTTGCTTTTATAAATCTATTTGATGTTAGCTATTGTTGGGAAACATTTTGGCTTATTTCTTGGGGTAAACTTTGTTGATGTATAAAAACACTGCTACAACCACTTGGATTTCATAAACATACTCCGAAACCTTATCTGTACAACCATCTAAGTACCACTAAATTTGCGCTAAAGTATTGAGAATTTATCGACATGTTTTATGCCTCATAACTCAAATAATATTTGATGCTTTAAGTGGTTAAATCTGCAGTAGCTACTTGAATTCATTGCTGATATACATTTCTGATTACTTATGTAATTAGGGACATCAAGCTTAACTTGATTGTCCACCTAACATACTACATGCAACCTTGGATTTTCTTGTGTCTCGGCAGGTACCATCACTTTTGCAGGTACCGAAACACTTGGTAGCTTTAAAACATTCTAGAGACAAGTGATCAAAGATGATTTCCTCTTCCTTTATTCACCTTTAGGGGGATACTCCTCTGCATTCCCTTTCATCCATCTCAATTCCCCAAGGGTCACCAAGATCGCCTCCCTAGAGTGACCTAGTCACTCTTGAAGTGGGGGACCTACATCGAGGTGTCATTAAGTGAAGGATTTCCAAGTTGTAGCACTTTCCTTGTGGTTGGGTCAGGATTTTCCCAACCTAAAACTTGCATTATAAAATTTTGGCGTCATTTTTGGGGAGGATTTTGAATCCTCTTCGTGCCCTAAACAACACTTTTGGCAAGTCTATTTCCCAAATCCTTCACACCAAGATTGTCTATTGATTAAGGTTGGTTATCATTGATGTCAACCCTTGAAGAAAGCCCCATAGCACAAAGGTTTGGGTAATGGACCCAATATTTTTTTATGTAAATATGACTCATTATTGTTTTGTCATGGTTGATAAGAAGTAAATATGGGTGAACTCCAAAGTGGTCCCCTTATGGTGAAAGCCTTCACGAGAAGACGCTTTATGGAGTAAGAGAAACCATGCTTAATTGTGGAATAATGAGATGAAGGAAAGTGATTTTTTTAGGGAAAATATCCTAGATGGATAGTGCTTGTCATGTCATTTCTGGTGAACGTCACATAATTCCTCACGGTTAGAGATTTATGGCCATGAGAAGTTGGAGACCCCAGGTTTGGGTAATGGACCCAAGTTTGTTTGATGGGTAACAGTATGCGTTATGATATATTTTCAGATAATACTATTCTATATGGATAGT
>JZKD02S1973757.1:29670-40240 GCA_000966675.3 Picea glauca | reverse complement strand
ATCTTGAATTAATAATGTTCAAGATGACCTCTAATACTGATCATCTTTACTGTTATGTGCGAATCTCAATATTCTTTGCCTTCTAGGCAGAAAATATGAAGCTTTATCTTATTGATCTTGTATTAATTTTGGTGTTATAAACTACATATCTGAAAATATTTATTTTGCATAGAACTACAGCTGCTTATCATTGCCATTTTATATGGATATTTAAATAATGATTGACTAATAGCAGGTTCTCTGAAGCCTACTGGAACAGAGGAAGAAACAGGGCACTGCGGTTCTCATTTTCCAGCATAACCATATATCTTCGTTCTGTTTGAATAGTATTTTCCTCTGTGTTCTGAAGGTAGTGGGACAAATGAATAAACAATTTGGCATTCGTTTCACTTTCCAGCCTAATTTTCCTCCTATTTCTGTGTTAGCATTATTTTCCTGTGATTTTGCAATTTTAAAAAACCAGACTAAGTTCAAATATTCGTTCAAATCTTTCTTGTATGGCCATAGTTATTTGCAGAAGAAATTGAGAAAATTAGAATCATGATTGATTTTTGAGTTAATTGTGGCAGTGTTGTTTTTAGCTGTCTCTTCTCATGCTCATCCTTATTTGCAGCTAGAAATTGGGTTTATGATTAACCCTGAGTTGATTGTGGGCATGCTGTTTTTGCTTGACATGCAAGATCATGAGGCTATTGGAATTGTGGGTGCAGAAAGGTTTTCAAAATATGAAGGGTCAAAACATGATTTCCAAACATATTCATTTTGCATTCCTTTCAAGCTCTAGAGGGTGACAAATCTTGCCTTGTTTTTCTCACTAATTTTTAAGATGCTTTATATTGTTGAAAATGGTGTAAGCTTCACTTTCGGCCACGATTGACCTTAAAAATTGTAATCATTATTGCATTTCTAGTGTTGGCTAAGGCCAACCATGTACATGTAGGCTCATACCCCTCTTGGGGAAAGCGCCTGATCCTTAAGATGTGTAAAAATACAGATCTCTCATTTGTACGTGGTCATCATGTGATATCTTTCATTCTTAATAAAGTGTTTTAACTTTTGCCTAAGGGCACCTATCAAGTGTTGCGCTCTCTTGTGCTTGGGTTTATTTCTCTCTTTAGTGCACTCTTTCTCGTGGCTATTTTTCTCTCACCTAGGGCTGTGCCCTCTTTTTTAAGTTCAGATATCCGTTAAAATCTTTCTTGTATGGTCATAGTTATTTGCATAAGAAATTGAGAAAATTAGAATCATGATTGATTTTTGAGTTAATTGTGGCAGTGTTGTTTTTAGGTGTCCCTTCTCATGCTTATTCTTATGTGCAGGAAGAAATTAGGTTTATGATTAACCCTGAGTTGATTGCGGGCATGCTGTTTTTGCCTGCCATGCAAGAAAATGAGGCTATTGAAATTGTGGGTGCAGAAAGGTTTTCGAAATATGAAGGGTAAAAACATGATTCTCAAACATATTCATTTTGCATTCCTTTCAAGCTCTAGAGGGTGACAAATCACACCTTGTTTTTCTCATTGACTTTTTTAAGATGCTTTATATTGTTGAAAATGGTGTAAGCTTCACTTCCGGCCACGACTGACCTTATAAATTGTAATCATTATTGTATTTCTAGTGTGGGCTAAGGCCAACCATGTACATGTAGGCTCATACCCCTCTTGGGGAAAGCACCCTACTCTTAAGATGTGTAAAGATACAAAACTCTCATTTGTAATTGATCATCATGTGATAATTTCATTCTTAATAAAGTGTTTTCACTTTTTCCTAAGGGCACCTATCAAGTGTTGTGCTCTATTGTGCTTGGGTTTATTTCTCTCTTTAGTCCACTCTTTTTCTTGGCTGTTTTTCTCTCTCCTAGGGCTGCACTCTCTTTGGCTAATCTATTTTCAAATATATCCCTGCCCTAGTCCTGGTATATTTTTCTCTTATTGCAGAATCAGGATTTGGTGGTGATTTTGTTTGATTCTTTCTCGTGAATCTGAACATGGTATATGAGCAGGTGTGGATCTCACTGATCTAAAAGATTTTTGGCTAGTGGCATCACTTAAAACTTAAGGCTTCTTTGCAAACTATGAAAGTAGTGTTTTTGGATAATATTTTTATGTAGGGTTTCCTAGGGTTTAAACCTGATAATCTCTTTGTTTAGGTTCCCCGTTTGCTGATATATCTTCTTAAAATACTCTCAGTGCACTTGCAATTCTTCATATGTCTCAAGGGAACCTGGAATACTTGCACTTTATAAACATGGTCAGCTTATTCAAAATCACACACATATATATTTAGGCAGTTCTAAGCTGCTACAGGCATGATTCTGTAGCAGGCTGCTACATGCCTGATTCCGTAGTAGGCTGATTTGAAAATATGGGAACCCCACAATTGTATCAGCTATTAATGACTTTAAATTTGTGGCAATGGATGTGCAATGACCTTGATTTGAAGAATATGTGAACCTCTAAAGCAAGACCCTGTAACAACTTGTCCACACATGAACTGTTACTTTAAAAGTAAATACAGAACATGCTACTTCCCCTAATGTTAATCATAAATCCAATGAAATATTAAGAAATGCAATTGGAAAACATCTTGAGCCTAAATCCTGCATATGGGCATTAAAATGGGCTAATATAGGATTATGAGTAAATGAAAAGGGTTTAATAATAATGAAAAGAGGGTGTCAAAAGATGATAATTTTGTGGCTCATCAAGTCTGCTGGTTTTCACAGCGGAAACGGATTACAATTGAACTCACCGCAACACTTAGGAAGTGCAAGAACTCAAAACCAACCATACATTTCCAATGACTTTCGTCGTTGCACCCATGGTTTAAGTCTATTTTCTTGGACTTTCACTTGTCCAAGCCACCAACTCTCCACATGAACTCCCCTCAATCGCCGTTCGTAGCTCCACAAACCTGCATAGCACCTTTGCTGCGATATAAGGCTGAGTCCATCCGTTCACTTCAAAAATACATCTAAGTCCCAAACTTTCCATGCAACCGACCAAGATCATCTCCAATGCCCTGCCATCTCCACACCTTGATTGCTTCTACTTTAAGGCACCATGCACACATTGCTTGACTACTAAGCTATACTGCTGTGTTAGCACACATTTTCACCCTCTAATTGAGCTGATATACGATGAAAAAGTGTCTATTTAAAGGAAAAAAGCCCCAAATTGTCACCGGCTAGACCCCTCTCCATTTGGGCCGGTGCTTGCCAGCCTCACGAGGGAGTCCCTAGGGTACTTTGCTGTTGTCTTAAAGTCTGATTTTCTCCAAAAAGTGACAAAAAACAGTGGTTGATATGTCTTGGACAGTGTGTTAAAACTGCCCAAGACATGGGAGAAGTTTTGTTTGCTTGGAGGGATCCTACAGGGTTAGCACAAGAAAGATAGAAGAAAGAAGGAAAAAAACAACCTATAGGATCGATTAAAATCACAATAAACAGTAAGAAGCTACTAATATAATTGCAAGAATTAAACAAATACCAACAAGAAGGAACGTTCGGAAAACAAACACAAAACTTCTTTATTATAGGCTTGTCAAAGGGTTGATTGTGCCACAATCAACAAGTCCACAACTGGTACAATGATCACTCTTTCTCAAAGAGAGAGTAGCTAGACTAGAGAGAATTGTTGATGATTGCAACTTCGTCAGACATTCTTCAGGTCTTCTCTAGAGCAGTGGGCTGGGTCGACTTGTGCCTTCTCTCTGTCTTTTCCCTGATGGATTGAGCTGGGTCAACTTGAGACGGGTCTTCTCCTCAGCTGTGCTGGGCTAGGTCGACCTGAGACGGGTCTTTTCCCCAAGTGGATGGGCTGGGTCGTTCTGTGGGGACGCCCCTGATCTTCTCCCCATATTGGGTTGGGTTGACTTGGAGAACGCTCCTTTGAGACGAAGTTGAGGATGACACTTGTCAGAGGAGTGGCAAGTTGTCCTGGGGTGGCTCCCAACGTCTCATGGGAGCAGACCATGTGGACATATGACTTGGGAGTTGACCAAGTGGACATGTCATGAGGGATCAACCCTTGACGATGATGATGACTTGTTCTAGTAGGTCGTAGACCCTAGAAGAGATGAGGACGTCCACACTGGGTGCAGCCATGTGTGACATATTGATGCAACCTTTCACTATGATGCCCAAAGAAAAGAAGAAGCCCAACGTCTTGTGTAGAAGACCTAAACAGCTAAAGTCAGCCTGGATGAAGAGACACCTTTTGGACAGGATAAGTTCACATTGGACTTGTATAAATAGAGAGAACTATCTCTCANTGATTTGAAAATATGGGAACCCCGCAATTGTATCAGCTATTAATGACTTTAAATTTGTGGCAATGGATGTGCAATGCCCTTGATTTGAAGAATATGTGAACCTCTAAAGCAAGACTCTGTAACAACTTGTCCACACATGAACTGTTACTTCAAAAGTAAATACAAAACATGCTACTTCCCCTAATGTTAATCAGAAATCCAATGAAATATTAAGAAATGCAATTGGAAAACATCTTGAGCCTAAATCCCGCATATGGGCATTAAAATGGGCTAATATAAGATTATGAGTAAATGAAAAGGGTTTAATAATAATGAAAAGAGGGTGTCAAAAGATGATAATTTTGTGGCTCATCAAGTCTGCTGGTTTTCACAACGGAAACGGATTACAATTGAACTCACCGCAACACTTAGGAAGTGCAAGAACTCAAAACCAACCATACATTTCCAACGAGTTTCTTTGTTGCACCCATGGTTTAAGTCTATTTTCCTGGACTTTCACTTGTCCAAGCCACCAACTCTCCCCATGAACTCCCCTCCGTCGCCGTCCGTAGCTCCACAAACCTGCATAGCACCTTAGCTGCGATATAAGGCTGAGTCCATCCGTTCACTTCAAAAATACATCTAAGTCCCAAACTTTCCATGCAACCGACCAAGATCATCTCCAATGCCCTGCCATCTCCACACCTTGACTGCTTCTACTTTAAGGCACCATGCACACATTGCTTGACTACTAATCTATACTGCTGTGTTAGCACACTTTTTCACCCTCCAATTGAGCTGATATACGATGAAAAACAACAATGAAAAAGTGGCTATTTAGAGAAAAAAATCCCCAAATTGTCACGGGCTAGACCCCTCTCCATTTGGGCTGGTGCTTGCCAGCCTCACGAGGGAGTCCCTAGGGTACTTTGTTGCTGTCTTAAAGTCTGATTTTCTCCAAAAAGTGACAAAAAACAGTGGTTGATATGTCTTGGACAGTGTGTTAAAATTGCCCAAGATGTGGGAGAAGTTTTGTTTGCTTGGAGGGATCCTGTAGGGTTAGCACAAGAAAGATAGAAGAAAGAAGGAAAAATACCACCTATAGGATTGATTAAAATCACAATAAACGGTAAGAAGCTACTAATATAATTGCAAGAATTAAACAAATACCAACAAGAAGGAAGGTTCGGAAAACAAACACAAAACTTTATTATAGGCTTGTCAAAGGGTTGATTGTGCCACAATCAACAAGTCCACAACTGGTACAATGATCACTCTTTCTCAAAGAGAGAGTAGCTAGACTAGAGAGAATTGTTGATGATTGCAACTTCGTAAGACATTCTTCAGGTCTTCTCCCCAGAGCAGTGGGCTGGGTTGACTTGTGCCTTCTCCCTGTCTTCTCCCCGATGGATTGAGTCGGGTCGACTTGAGACGGGTCTTCTCCTCAGTTGTGCTGGGCTGGGTTGACCTGAGACAGGTCTTTTCCCCAAGTGGATGGGCTGGGTTGTTCTGTGGGGACGCCCCTGATCTTCTCCCCATATTGGGCCGGGTCGACTTGGAGAACGCTCCTCTGAGACGAAGTTGAGCATGACACTTGTCAGAGGAGTGGCAAGTTGTCCTGGGGTGGCACCCAACGTCCCATGGGAGAAGACCATGTGGACATATCACTTGGGAGTTGACCAAGTGGACATGTCATGAGGGATCAACCCTTGACGATGATGATGACTTGTTCTAGTGGGTCGTAGAACCTAGAAGAGATGAGGATGTCCACACTGGGTGCAGCCATGTGTGACATATTGATGCAACCTTTCACTATGATGCCCAAAGAAAAGAAGAAGCCCAACGTCTTGTGTAGAAGACCTAAACAGCGAAAGTCAGCCTGGATGAAGAGACACCTTTTGGACAGGATAAGTTCACATTGGACTTGTATAAATAGAGAGAACTATCTCTCATTTTGTTCATATCACTTGGATCATTTTCTCTCTCTTGGGTGGTGCTCACTTGGACTATCTTTCTCTCTTGTATAGCGCTGGTCTCTTGGAGTTGTAGCGCACTTCTTCTTTGGCTATGGTATTTTCTCTTGGACAAATTATTATCTAGTGAAAGGTTGCTGCTGGGTTTTTCTCCCTTGAGAAGAAGGGTTTCCCATGATATATCTTGTGTATCTTGTGCATGGTTATCTTCTTGTGATATTGGATATATGTATGATTCAATTTATGGTTATGGTTTATGCTTAATGATGCTTATGCTATTGTAAAGGAAAAGAAAGTCAACAAATTGAACAAGCATAAAAATTCAACATGGTTTCAGAGCAGTGTTCCTGAAGAAGCCATTGCACAAGTAGCACCTTTTATGCTAGCCGTCACCTTCTTGCTGCAACTGCAACTTCACTTGTAATTGCAACGACCCCCCCTTTTCCTGTCAAGCTAGTTTTAGCACTTTCCCTTGGTCATTGGGCCTAATTTCTTCACAGACAGGTGCACCCTAGTCCAACGCATCACCTGCAACTTTTAGATTGCAAATTGAAAGAGTTTGGATTTTTTGGAAAATTTCATCCCTAGGGTTTCTAGGGTTTATGGAATCATGGTGGGCAACGTTCTTGTGGAAGATAGGCTTGATGGAGCCTCTAACTTCAACTCCTAGAAATCAAGATTACTCATCACTCTAGAGCAATTTGTGAAGGAATTTGTAGCAGAACCAACAGATGCGTCAGAGAAAACTCAGTGGAAGAAAAATGACGCCAAGGCTAGAAAGATAATTATTTACTCTGTGAAAGATCATCTTATTCCACACATCTCCCCAATGAAGATAACCAAATAGATGAGTTGTTTGAAAGTAAGAACACCAACATAGCCATTGCCTTGAAACACCGACTTCAAAATATCAAAATGACCAAGACAGATACAATGGCGACCTTCTTCATGAAAATTGTTGAGGTTAGAGATCAGTTAGGCAGATCATCTCAGACAAAGAGCTGGTAATGCTAACTCTCAATGGTCTTCCAAGTCATTGGGAGCCATTCATTTAGAGTATCAGTGGGCGATCCAAATTGCCTAAGTTTGATTGCTTATGGGAAGATTGTACTCAGGAGGAGACAAGATTTACAGTGAGGGGTGCACATATTTCCCATCACGATGAAAGTCATGCTCTTGCCTCTGATGCAAGGAAAGGAAAAGGAAGAGGAAGAGGAAAAGGTACAAAAAGATTTCTCAGAGGAAACGAAAGCCACATTAGGCCCATGAACACAAGGAGAAAGACATGTCAAAAGTTCAGTGTTACAGATGTGATAAATATGGTCACTATGCCAGAGATTGTCCTGTATGGAAGAAAGGAAGGAGATATGCAACCACTGCCAATGTTGATGAAGATTCACCTGACACCAGATTTGATCCCGCTGAGGAGTTCTTCTTCATCTCAACCCTCTCAGGTACAATTCCTACTAGCAATAATATCTGGTTGATTGACAGTGGTGCTTCCAGACATATGACTGGATATAGAGAGCATCTCACTGAACTAGTAGAGAAGGGTTCTCAGTTACATGTTGTACTTGGTGACAATGCTAGATACATTGTGAAGGGAACTGGAACCACTTCCATTCAATTAGACTCAGGTATCCTACTTCATTTGAGTGATCTATTGTTTATATTGGGGATGAGAAGGAACCTTGTCTCTATTTAAGCCTTAGAGGACAAAGGCTACAAGGTGTTGATGATTACAACTGCGTGAGACATCCTCTAGAACACAAACTGAGTGAGTCGGCCTGAGAGAAAGCCCATGAGTTGGGTGTGTGGTTCCTCTCTTAGATGAAGAAGGAACGTTGTGTGCCCTTGTGTGGGGTGAGGAAGTCCATGAGTTGGGTGTGTGGTTCCTCTTTGAGATGGAGATGGAACGTTGTGTGCCTTGTGTGGGGTGAGGAAGGCCATGAGCTGGGTGTGTGGTTCCTCTCTGAGACGGAGATGGAATGTTGTGTGCCCCTATGTGGGGAAGCCCATGAGTTGGGTGTGTCGTTTTCTCTGAGACGGAGATGAAATGCTGTGTTCCCTTGAGAAGGGAAGATGCCCATGAGATGGGTGTATCGTTTGAGATGAAACGATGTGTACTCCTGTGAGGGGTGAAGGAGCCCATGTGATGGGTTTACTGTTCTCCTCTATGCAGAGAGTTGAGATGATGTGATACTCCAGATGATTCTCATGTGAGACGTAGTGAGAAAGAGATCCGTTGAGTTGGACGTGCTTGTGGCTGAGCACAAGTGAACGTGATCCTAGTGGATGAGCACTAGTGAGTGTGATTCTCCTGTGAGACGCAGTGAGAAAGAGATCTGCTGAGTTGGACGTACCTATGGCTGAGCATAGGTGAACATGATCCTAGTGGCTGAGCACTAGTGAGTGTGATTCTCCTGTGAGAGGCAGTGAGATAGAGATGTGGACATCCCTGTCGTTGAGCACAGATGGATGTGCCCCTAGTGGTTGAGCACTAGTGGGTGTATGAGATCCCTTGCTATATTGTACAAGAGTCAGACTTACCTATAACCCTATTTGTGATGTAAAGGGTACARGTCGGCCCCACCATAAAGTGAAAGATAATTAATGTAAAAGATAATTAATATGGTAATTATTAATTATATTCTAAGTTATTGAGGTAGACCCTGTTGTGCCAATAGACACTACTGTTGACAGGTTCAATCTAATATAAATAAAGGTAAATTCCCCATTGAGGAAATATATCACAAGTGTGAGTTTGGAAATTTCAGCAAACACTTGTTCTTGGGAAAAGTGCACACCTCTCTTGGGCGCTAGTCTTCTAGGGTTTGTGAGCACCCTTTTGTGTGCTAGGTTTATGGTGTGGGAGGTCTTTCTCTTGAAGAATATAGCAAAGGATTGGYTGGGTTTTCTTCCCTTGTTGAGAAGGGTTTCCCAGGATACTTCTTGTGTACTTGTGCATGGTGTTTCTTCTTGTGATCTTGGTTGCTGCAATAAATTGTTTATGGTTTAAGTAAAATGCTAAAAATGGAACAAACTTCATGCTTAAGCCTAGCTTATTGAAAAATCAACACAAGGTCGCATTCTCTGATGGAAAAGTTCTTGCATGGCACAAGAACTCTAGCATGGATTCAGCCAATGTAATTGGTGTTCGAGAAGACAACTTGTACAGATTGACAGTTCATCCAATTCAGGCTCTTACACACACTTCTATCAGTCTGAGTGAGCTTTGGTACAAAAGACTTGCTCACTTACATTAAATAGCTCTTCCCGCTTTAGGGAAGATGGTGACCGGACTTCCACCACTTCGTGTTGAGCATGATGGCATTTGTAGAGGTTGTGCTCTTGGCAAGAATGCCAAGGGGACGTTTTCGAGTAGTGACAACAAATCGAAAGGAATTTTGGATATGATACATTCGGATTTGTGTGGGCCTACGACGGTTGCTTCCTTGAGTGGATACTTATACTATGTGATTTTCATTGATGATTACTCAAGGAAGACATGGATTTACTTCTTGAAGTCTAAGGAATCAGAAGAAGTCCTTGAAAGATTTCAAGAATTTAAAGCTCAGATTGAGAACCTGATCAGAAGGAAGATTAAGACCTTGAGATCAGATAATGGAGGAGAATATACCTCCAAGCGTTTCATTGATTTTTGCATTGAGGCAGGGATCAAGAGGGAGTACACTGTTCCTTACAACCCTCAACAGAATGGAGTTGCAGAAAGGAAGAACAAGTCTATTGTGGAAGCAGCTAAGGAAATGATCCATGATCATAGTTTACCGATGTTTCTTTTGGCAGAAGTATCCATGACCGCAGTATATGTACAGAACATAAGTCCGCACAAGATTTTGAGGAGCATAATTCCTAAAGAGGCTTTCATTGTAGTTAAGCCCGAATTAGGACACTTCAGGATATTTGGGTGTTCAGTCTATATTCACGTACCCAAGGAGAAAAGATCAAGACTAGAACCTTCTGGCAGGAAGAGCACATTTATTGGGTACAATGAATCATCAAAGGCATATCAGATCTACATCTCAGGTCAGAGACAGACTGAAGTGAGTCAAGATGTTTCCTTTGGGGAGGAAGTTGCCTTCATAAAATCGAGAATGTCTCACATAGAGACTGGCAATGAGAGAGAGGAAGAGATGGTGCCTTCCCCCCCTCACCCCTCAACAGTACAGAGAGAGCCAGTCAAGCCAGTAGAGACTATTGAGCATGTTGATCCTATTTGTTGAAATAATGTAACTGCGAAGAGCATTCTTATTATTTTGTTATTGGATTAAATCCCCATTGTGGATTAATCATGTCATTATTATTATTTTTATTGTTAGGTTAAT
>JZKD02S1973757.1:0-10338 GCA_000966675.3 Picea glauca | reverse complement strand
CGTCCCCTTGAGGACTTCGATGAGGGTGTCCGTGCCCTTCTAGCCGAGGACCTTATAGGTAGCTATATAGGAGGCCTTAGACTTGATTGTGTCTTGTGCTAAGAGTCCTTGAAGTTACTAGGGAAGCTTTCGTTGTGTTGGATTTATCCTTTACTGAAACAAGAGAAATTGTTGCCTAGGTGACAGTGCGAACACTTCTAATGTTCCACTTATTTTGTACCTTGTGAAGGCTTTGCACTAGGGTGCAAGATTGTGTGATAAAATTTTGGCACCGTTGTTGGGGAGAATTGAGTCATTCTCCTTGGAAATCCAAAGTCTATACTTCAACCTTATTGATGAGTATACACCAAAGCCTGACGTAGTGTGCTCATCTAGTGACTCTATTACAAGAGAACCCAAGAGTTGGAAGTTCCAATCAAAGACTTTTTCGTAGATATGCTAATCCTCCAAAGGTCTATAAAAGAAGAATTCCCCCATATTCTCTTGTGATAAGAATTGTTTTCAATAGTCCTCCAAGAGTAACTCCAATCACTTTACAACCATGGGTTACCAATGCCTACAAGGCCCTAGACATGTCTGGAATTCAAGGTTACCCTCATAATATGCATGATAGATTTGATAAGTGGTTACCTAAGTTTTCTGGCAACAATGTCATTACCGCTGAAGAACATTTGTCCTCATTTTACGCTGCTTTTGAAGATCATCTTGTCCCAAATGAACAAGGATGTAGTTATGAAACTCTTTTCTATATCTTTGGAAGAAAATGCAAGATCATGGTATAATAGTCTTCTTGAAAAGAGTATTAAGTCTTGACAAACCTTCCATGATGCCTTCATGAAAAGATGGGTGATAAGAAAAGATGGTAGATTAATGCTAACCCAATTCCATGATATTAAAATGAAGGATAATGAAACTATAAGAGAATTTGACCAAAGGTTTGGAAAACTAGTAGAACAAATCCTTGATGATCTTAAGCATGGTGCCATCCTTTTACAATACACCAATGCCTTTGATGGGCAATTTGGTTTCATGTTAAGAGACAAGTTCCCAAAGACTCTCGAGGAAGCCCAAGAATGTGTTGGTAAAATCGACGAATAAAACATGATGGCTTCCAAGGTAGAGCCCTTTAATGTCCCTTGGGATAAGGCTGAGACCAAACCTAGGACTATGAATAATGTCGATCCTATGCCAGATTCTATAATGGCTCTAGCTCAAAAGTTTGACCAGATGACAACTGAGTTCTTACAAACCCAAGCCATCCTCCTGAAAAAGGTAACCATTTTGGGAAGGGAAAGGGCTGGACAACAAAATTTTCCTCTTAGGCCTTAATACAATAACAATTGTCAACCTAGAGGAAACAAGGGGTGGAATTGAAATAGACCTCCTCTTAAGCAAAGAGTCCCTAACACCCATGCCCCTTATGATATGGTCAACCAAGAAGGAATCCCTTGGTGTTTACCTTGCATTGAGGCACATAGGAAATGAAATTGCCCTTTAAACTAAGAATATGAACAAAATGAAGATCTTAATAACTATGAATGCATCAATCTTGTTGAAGACTTGGATCCTATATATACCATACGTAGGGAGACTTACACTATCACTAGTGAGCAAATGGAATTAATTAAGAAAAAGAGATGTGTTGCTAATATAATAGCTAGGTTGGAGATTTTGAATGCCATGGATGAAGAGTCTAAGGATAAACTCAAGAAAGAAAAGTACTTGCAATACACTAGAAGAAATAAAACAAATGAGGCTTCACAACCCAATGACTCCGAACCACCTGTAAGGAAGAGGAGTAGATACCCTTTGCCTTTGGATACCAATCCTACTCCTCCATCAACATCACATAAGAATGATGATGTGCATTTGAATGTTGATGTGACGAACATTTTGGCAAAAGTCATTGTTCTTGTTCTGCTCATTGAATTAATCAAGATCCCCTCACAAATGGATAAGGTAATAAAGTTTTTGAAATTTGAGGATGAACTTGAGGACCTTCCTATTGTATTGCAAACCATAAATTATGATAGATAGAATGGAGGGCATGACCTTCTTTATCACTTTGGTAGTGAATAACCTCGTTCTCTATAATTGTATGTTAGATTTGAGAGCTTCCACCAACGTGATGTCTTTAAAGGTCATGAACCAATTAGGTTTGAAAACCACAAGACCATATAGGAATGCATGCAATATTGACTCAAGAGCAATCAAGATCTGTGATCTTATTAAGGATTTGAAGGTTCTTCTAGCTGCATATCCAAATATCTCTCTCTTAATGGATGTTGTGGTCATAGATGTGCCGGATGCTTGGGGAATGTTGTTATCTAGAAAATGGGCTACAACTTTGGGGGGTAGCATTCAAATGGATCTATCTTATGCAACCATCCCGACTTATGATGGAACCTTCGTCACTCTTTATAAAAGACCCATTGTGAGACACCAAGTAGAAGATCTTAAAGCTCCTTTGAATGAGTTGATATGGGAGGATGAGGAATTTGGCGACTTGGGTGTTTTTACGTATTTAGTAGTGCCAACGAAGGAAAAGGATTAGTATAATAAGAAGTCTTTTGAAGACATTCAAGAAACCATCATTGCAACATCGGTCCCTATAAGTTTGATTATTCTCAAGACTTTTCCATCTTCCCATTTGCATCTGAGGATAACATTGATGGTGTTCTTTCACCAAAGGGCACAAATGATAATGAGCAAGCCTATTTCCTAGAACACTTTGACATTAAACCAACTAAAATCATAAAGGGGCAAGGCTTAGCTAAGATGTCGACTAAGGGAAATGAGAGAGCCTTGGAATTAGGTGAAAATTACCTAGCAAATCTTGTCTTCAATGAGTTGGAAAATGATGAGTGGTATTTGGATATCATTTATTACTTGAAGAATCTATCATGTCCTAACCACTTATTCGATCATAAGTGAAGAGCTTTGAGATTAAAATCCATGAGATTTTGTTTGAACTAGGATGGTCTTGGCTGGAGAAACGTTGATGGAATAATCCTTAGATGTGTCAACAAGGAAGAAGCCAACAAGTGTTTCCATGGCTAGAACCAACTGGATTTTTCCCATGTTTGCAGTAGGAGTAAATGTCTCCTCATAGTCAATCCCTTCCTTTTGAGCAAAGCCCTTTGCGACCAGTCTTGCTTTGTACTTGGATTTATTGACCCATTTGCAGGTAATGGGTTTCTTTCTTATATGTAGCTCTGTGAGAACCTATGTTTGATTCTTCATCAAAGTCTCATGTTCAACTTGCATAACCTTTTTCCATTCCGAGCTACCTTTAGATTTTTCGTAATCTTGAGGCTCAAAAGAGTTTTGAAGCTTAGTCACCAAAGCATGATCCACCGTACAAGATGTCTTACATCTTTTTGCTCTACCTTCTTGGCTCATATCAGGTAGTTCATCCTAGTGAACATCAACATAGGTACTGTACCACAATTTTGGTCTCTTCTTCTCCATATGCAAATTAGTGCCTGATGTCATGCTGATTTGAGGAACCTGCAACAACATTTTGACTAGAAAATTCATGAGGACCTTCTTGATGATGATCCCTATCTTGGATCTATGTATCACCAGCCATATTACCTTCATTTCCAACAATTTTCGGATCTAATTTTTGCTCTGTTGTTACCTGGAACAACCCTGCCCTTTTATCAACTACCACATCACAACTAAGACATGCTATGTTAGTCTCAACATCAACCAACTTATAAACTTTATGGTTGTCACTGTACCTTGTGAGCGCATTTTCTAGCATTTTGCATCAAGTTTGGTTCATTTTTCTTTAGGAACCCAACATATACCACTGAACCAAAAACTTTGTGATCACTGACTTGGTGTATTCGTCCATACCATGCTTTTTTCTGGAGTTTGCTTGTGTACAGATTTTGTTGGAGACTGGTTGAGAAGATAAACTGATGAGTGTACTGCTTTTTTGGAATACTTGTAAGGAACAAACTTATTCTCTAACATACTCCTAGCCATTTCCATAATGGTATGATTTCGCCTCTCTTCCACTCCATTTTGTTGTGGAGTGATCCGGATTGGATCATTATATTGTTTGTCATCTATCTCGATCCTTCCAGAGTGGAAAAATTTGGAGGAATCAACTTGCAAGGCCATTTTAGTGACAGGTCCCAGTTTGGAAAATTGGGGTCCGGAACCTTCTGGGGCCATTTTGAGGCATCAAACGACATCTAGGACCTTGTGACGCTATTCTACACATCGAGACTTTTCCAACAGTGCAAAAGTCATGCCAATCGGAGATCATATGCAAAAGTTATGCCTCTTGCAAGTTGACCTACCGTGTTGACCACCATGGTGCGAGAGGATGCCATGTGAGCTCCCATTACTCATGCATATGGGGCTAGCCACATGAGGGATTTCAAGAAGATTGAAGAAGATTCAAAACCGTACCACAATTGAGGGTTGAGGAAGTCAAAAACCTATCGCTAAATGGCTATCGGGCTATGTTAAATACCGGGCCACTAGGAGGAGAAGGGGTTCCATTCTTTTTCATTGTATTTTGTTCCATAGCTGAGAGTGGTATTCTGTGAGCATAACAGAGGAGGAGAGATTTTGTAGCAGCCATACAGGCCACATGTCAAAGGCAACTCCACAGAGAGTGCATCTTTCTTTGTACTTGCATCATTTCTATACCAGAGAAAAGAGAACAGAGCAACCTCACCTTCTAGTTGGGTTTTCTTCCGTATTGGGTTTCCCAGGTCATATCTTGTGTTTATTTGTGGATGGTGTGATTGTATTTTACTATTTTCTATTTTCCGCATTTTATCTATTTTATGCATAAGCAGAAAATCAGTAACTAAGTATTTTGAGGTCTGAAGGAAAAATTACCATAATAGTAAAGATTTCAGCATTTTATTAGATCTGCTGTGATGAACTGTTCCAGTGGAATATCCACGGCAGTTTACAGATCATGGAGTGTAGGATGTGGTATATCGATAGTGACAAGACCAAACAGCCTTCAACAACCAAATAGGCGTTCTTGTAACTGTAATGTATCATATGCATGATAGAAAGCATAACAACAAAGCATCTTTTCATTGCCTTGCTCTCTTTCACAGAGCATTGTACAAAACATTTACACAATTATACAACCACTATTACTTTCTAAATTGCTTTGTGCACATTTTATTCATTTGTTTACTTATTTTTTGTTCATGCTTCTACACCCATAATTTAATCAGTCCAATCTGTTTAAGTTGTCGTCCGATTTGCATCCTGGAATCTGATCACTTATATATAGACTTGTGGGAAGAAGACTATGACCAAGCAATTGTTTACCTCATCTATAACTGATTAACGATAGTTTAGGTCATTTCTTGCTATGTTTTTGCTAATATTATGGGTGCGGCGAGGTGAAGTCACTTTACACTATAGATTTGGTGGTCTGTTAATTTTCTTTTGTAATGGAAGAGGTGTGGTAGGTGGGGGGATAGAAGAACCTGTCCAGCATTGCTTGAAACCTTGTGCACTTTTGCATAAATTGGAGGAGTGCTCGTTTCTTGAAATGATTCCCTTTAATGAAAAGAAGAATAACAATCAAAGCTAATACTTTGATTGATGATTGTATGTTGATTTGCTTCAGCTTTACGTTCATTGTTTGGCAGCATGCAGCTGCAATTCAAGTAGTAAAATGCAACTCTATTGTGTTCCATGGAACAGATATGCTTCAGGATTCCGTTTTGCTGGCAACTATGTTGATACCAGGTGTCGTGATTTCATTGGTAGGCGAGAAACAAAGATAGCAGCAATTGATGCATTATGTTATTCTGGGGAGGGACAATTCAAAGAACAAAAACTTACTCGGTATGCCATATATTTCATGTTTCTTAGTCAAAATGTTTTCACTGAAAAGTTCTCTTGTTCCTTGTTTGGTCTTGGTTCACTATGGATTTTTGAGCTTATTGAACATCAATTCAATTTTATTTCTATTATAGTATCTTCAGCAATTAAATACAACCATGCATTAACACTTAAGAATAGATGACTGATGTCAACTTTCAAGGGATAATAATCAGTATAGCTTTGCATGGAATTACATGAACCAACATAAGAGGAATTCTCTCACTTGTGGCTGTTGAAAAAAACTATTCTGAGCTTCATGAGATTATTTGTTTGCATGCATGTTCTGGAATGCAACCCAACATTAAACCTGGATACTGCCCCTTACGAGCATGATGGTTTTGAAGTTTGAACATAACATCCTTGCTACAATCGCAAATGTGTATTAGAGATGGAACAGCAGTGTATTGTTTGTAAACATATATGATAATTTGTTCACACTAGCTATTTCTATTATTGCCTAGAAAGGGAAAAAATGTCTTGTTATGTTGGCCTTATGGTTGCTTATTGTTTGTATGTGGAACTTGGCCCTTAAAGGGTATCCTGGTGGGTTTGTGGCCTTGGTAAGTGTCGTTTTTGAAGTATAATGACCTGATCTAGAAATGGAACAGGGGCATATCACAGAATTCATGCTGAAATTTATGCAAATAGAGGTGATGAGGACAAAACAGCTTAGTCACTACATAGGATTCAGTGAAGAATTGGAAAATGATGCCAATTAAATAGATGACGATTATTGGCGCTTTGAAGTATGGAAAAGATACTGCCACTGGAGGCATATTATACCATTATGTGAATGACGTTACAAGTAACCAAATACAGCAAGCTGTTGAGGCCTTTGATGATATCTGTGTAGAGCACAACTGTATCTTACTGTTTTTGTCCCCTTGTTCTCTCTATGCATAGGTGATAGGCTATAGCTTGTGTTGTTTCAAGAAACTTTCATAATAAAATGACTGAATTTTAAGGGAATAACATAGACAGGGCAAGTAGGATGTAGCAGATCCAAAATCAAACTATTTGATTGCATGGATGACTTTACCCTGATCGATTGTAGAAAATGAATTTAAGAATTATTATAGATGTGATGGATGTCGAGATTGAAGGGTGCAACAATATTTGTGATTCAAGAACTGAGAAAGGATGGGGGAGATGAAGCATGTTAGTGACAATTAGCAAACATTAACAGTTACATTTTTTTGGTTGAGTGAAGACATAATAGTTTTATGTCTAGTGAAATGTTGGTTGGGCTATTGGGTCAAGTCCAATTGAGATGATTTTATTGCAACTGGAATAGTATTGCATACAATTAACATATAACAGAAAGCCAAGCTAAGGAATATAAATTTTATATGAGCTAGTGCATCCTTCGCATAGATACAATAGATATCGAGGTATAAGTCTATTGTGTTGACAGGGCTATTGAAAGATCAATAATTGGGCGGTGGGACAAATTGTGAGGGGATTTGTTGCATATGCTAATTGGTTTGATTCTCTTATGGTGTGCTTATGAAAGGGACCTACCTATGGACTGATTATTTTATTTTAAGTTGTCACACCTATGGATTGGGCTTTAGCAACCACCTGTCAATAAGTTTGGGCAATAAATTAGTCTGTTGTTGTAGGCCTTAAGATACACAGAGGGAGAAAAATGACTGAAACTTGCTATGATCTCCATCATATGTTGTAATTTGTAAACAAAGGTAACAATGATAGGACATGAATCAAGTCAAAATCTGAAGCTCTAATATCAATCATTGAAGCAGGTGTGTGATATCATATACTGCTTGAATGCAATTGTAAACTATCCATGATTATATACTCCCTTCATTTCAAACAACATGGCAAGTCATTCAAGTAGTACAGATACTGTGCCATTTCACCTAGAGGAAGTTTGTTACAACTCTGCAATTTATAACTTTTAGAACATAGCTGAACTATGTCGTTAAGATATTAGTATTCTAATAATAGAACAAATCTCAGAGCACATGTGTGTGCTACATGTTTTTATTGTTATCTTTTTAGCTCGGGAGGTACTCTGCATGTTTTGTCTTGTATGCGGATATTACCTTATGTTGACACTACTAGGCACTTAACTTTGTAATGGGTTTTTATAAAATTGTAAAGTGGTTCTTTTATTAAAGTGACTTTTTAATAGTGTACCTTCTAATTTTAAAGTGACTTTATTTCATAAAGTGCACTTATGTAATAAAGTGAAATGTACTTTAATATTTTAAGTGATTCATTTTGGAGGGAATGAATCATGACCCTTGATCTTGCAAAAGGCAAGATTAGATCTTGGCCTTTGGATTTAGGGTTGAGGAAGGTGAAAAGACACTTTGGAGGGAAAATATCATTTTCAAATTTATAAAAGAATGCATTGGGTAGTGTGCAAGACACAAGAGGAGGAGATTGAGAGAGAATTTTCGAATAGACTTGAGAGAGAAAAAATAGGGCAGCATAGAGGGCACATTTCCCAAGACAAAGTGGGCACAAATCCCAAGGGAGTATTTCTGTTTTGTTGCTGAGTTGATTTTCTGCTGTTGGAGGCGGTACTGTACGGATCCGTACAGTTCGTATAGCAAGAGGAAAAGGGCACAGAAATTGAGGCGGGGATTGTCACAGTTTTCAAGGCTGTTTTGCTGTTGCTGGGCCATACAGAACAGTCCATACAGCAAACTGTTTACATGTTTTTCGAGGTGCTGCAATTCTGGGTGGGCCGTACAGCAGTACAGACTTGGCACGGAAATCAAGGCAGATTTGGTGGGACAGTTTGGGTGCTGTAAGTGGTTTTTCTCTTGGCTGGAAATGTGATTTTGCTGCTGTTATGTACTTTCCTGAAGCTGAATAATAAGATCTCTCTCTCTCTCATTGGGTTTTCCCAGATTGGGGTTTTCCCTAGCATTTGCCTAAATTTCTGAGTTATTCATGGGTGATTGAATGCTGTTCATTGTGTTTATGTACGTTGAATAATTACTTAGCAATGTGTATTTCTGCTTATGGAAATTTCTGAATGTGGGTTTTAGACATTTTAGAGTTCATGCAAGACAATTATCTCTAGGTTGCTAAGTGTATGACAGAATATTAGCTTGCCAATTTTTGTCATTAAAATTTACATTTATGCCAGACGGTGGTGTGAGGGACAATATCCACCATTGGCTTAGGGATTAGCTAGGTACCTGTCTACCTCCCTCATCCATCCACAAAAAAACCAAAAAATAGATTAATAAATTTCATTTTCTAGCATTTTTATACTTTCTTTGTATTTTGTAAATTGTATACATATTTCTGTTTTGAGAATTTTGTAAGTTTTTTGCAACTTATTTCAGAAATTTCGATTTCCAGCCATACATATGGTTCTAGGATTTCCATTTTAGACTTTGAACTAGACTAGGATTTTTTTTATGCTTGCTGGAAATGTTCTTTAGATTTCTGCATTAAGTTTTTTGCAACTTATTTCAAAAATTTCGATTTCCAGCCATACATATGAGTCTAGGATTTCCATTTTAGACTTTAAACTAGACTAGGATTTTTTTTATGCTTGCTGGAAATGTTCTTTAGATTTCTGCATTTCCAGCACTTTACTTAGTTCAGAAATTACATTTCCAGCCTTTCATAGTGAAATAGGTCCCTCAAGCTTGATCATAGACTAGGGGTTAAATCAAATTTTATGAATGCTGGGAATTACAATTTAGGTTTCTGTTGGTGAATTTTGTGCATTTTCAGCTTTCATTTATTTCACATTTTTTTTCCAGCATGGCATTTTGGCCTAGGAAACTCACTTTTGTATCTTAAGTAGGCAAAACTTAATTTTAAACATTCTGGAATTGATTTCGTTTTCTATTTTTAACTCATTGTAATTTCCAGCAATTAGTTTATTGCTTAAAATTTCATTTACAGATTTGTTTTTTGAGTATAAAAGCATCATTTTCAAATCCAAGTAGACTCATTTACTTAATTTTCTGTATTTTGGAAATTAATTTTGATTTCTGTTTTATATTTTATGCATTTTTAGCACTAAATATAATTCATAAATTTACATTTCCATATTACGTTTGAGTCTAAAAATCACATTTCCAGATCTTAATTTAGGCTCATTTCATGGACATAGTAGTCTGGAATTAATTCTTTTGATTTTCAATATAAATTTCTGCATTTTACTCGTATTCAAAGCAGAAATTTACATTTCCAGATTGCATTCGAGCATTTAAGTTTGCATTCTATACTTTACTTCCACTGAAATTTCACATTTTCTTTGCAAATCTGAAAGCAATAATCATTATAACATCACATAAATTCAGATTTGATGCAAGTCTAAACACAACACTCATACCTATCCTTGACTAGACTTGCACCTACCTCATTTGTAATCTGAAAACATACTCATTGGATACACTAAACCAGATTGCAAATCAAACTCGAGTCCTTGAACACTTCATTCAACCTTTCAACCTTGGACTT
>JZKD02S1973745.1:35780-45794 GCA_000966675.3 Picea glauca | reverse complement strand
GTGACCATCGGATTTCCTAACTACAAATGCATACTAAAGAAACACACTTTTACCTAACAACATATTAGACCAAGTAGATCTTAACTAACTCCTAAGTGTCTAAATATCCTAACATGACTGTCCTGTCTAAAAATATTGTAAATCAATGAAAATACATGCTAATTGAGATTACTATCAAAGCATTGCTTGTTGTTGCAGATTCAAAAAGATTGTACAGGAAATGGTGAATGAATTTATCCAACACAAATTTGAGAATCCTTGGAAATTATGGAGGAAAACCACCCAATGTTTCGGGTTGTTACTTTTCTCAAATGGCAGATCTTCTACCTAGTCATCCTGCTCATACAAAATACAGAGGAAAGTGAAAAGTATGGAAAGAACCTCTAGTGATCCTTATTCAGAATTATGGAATGTCACAGGTTAATGAAGATAGTTATTAGAAGACTAGCCATAGAAAATTATACAGTCAACAACAGACATAGTACTTAACATGAGCTTGGTCAATCTTACTTTACTTAAACTCTATTTCTGCCTAAAGAAATAAGAGAATATATATGAAGACTTGGGTAGTAGAACCTTTCTAGCAGTCAGAAGACATTAGGGTCCTATATATATCACTAAGAAAATATATATGTTAGATTCCTCAATAAACTTCAAATCTATATACATAGTGATATGGAAACAACATCCTGGGTTTAGAAAGCATCAAAGATATCAACCTACAAGTTAGAGTTCAACTACAATGACTAGTAGCTCTATTCAAAATGATTTCTTCAGTCATTTGTAGTATCTGTTGACTCTTTACACCTATAGTGCTTCAAGCGAGGGGGTTCCTAACAAAGAACAAGACAAGTTTTATTAGAACTCTATCTAATGTTGAGAGAGAAGTCTTCTAAAGCATGCCTTTTCGGTGGCTATTTCAGTTTGCATAGCTATCCTTAACCACCGAAAGTAGAGCTTTCGGTGGCTTATAGGTTAGAATTTTGGCTCACAAGCCACCGAAAGCACAAACAGGGCATAGAGGTATTATTTTTGCACAGATCCAAGTTTTTCTAATCTAAATGCCATAAGTAAGGTTTTTAATGCAAGATAAAGATTAAAGGGATATGTTTTAGTGTTATGTTCCATATTTTAAGGCAGATATTAAGGTAAACAAGATAAAATACCTTTCTATTTTTGGTCAACAAGCATCCAACTATCAAAGGATGAGTTCGAGTACTTGAGCATCTCATCAAGATGTTGAAGACTGTTGAATATTGCAAATTTGTTGAAGACTATTCAATAAGGGTTTTACCTTTATGATGGGACTAGATCCTATTCTTGAGAGTTGTTTTTATTATTTTCCATTATTAGTATATTAGATCCATTTTCATAGGATCTAGAACTGTTTTGTAAGGGTTATAAATCCATAGACTTTTGATGAACTAAGGAGTTTGACTTTGGAGTCTTTTTCACAATCTGTACTCAAGCTTCTCATTTGCATATCAGTTTATACAAGCTTCTTTTGCAATTATCTGTTCAGACTTACATTTTCCTATCTATTCTATATTTGCACATGGATGTTTAATGCATGTCTATTTTGTTTGTCTAAAGTCTGATGGTTTTCATCCTATCATTGCTTTGATGAGTTGAATTGAAAATATAATTTTCTCATTTTGACTGGATATTCATATATCTTTATGTGTGAGTTTGCTCACATAGTAAGAATTCTCCATACATTCACTTATTTATAAACTCTGTAAACAGTAATAGTTAAAAGCCTTGTCATTTGGTTATGTTTATGCATGTCTTGAGAGAGAGGGTCTGATTTAGTTATCTGACTTGATCCAATTAAGAAAATATTATACGCCATTGTTATATTAGTTAAGTTACAAGCCTTCTTCAAGCTACAACCTGAGAAGGACTCCTAGAGTGATAACACACCCAGTTTTCCATGTTTATTGCTTAAAGAAGGCTATAGGTGACAAGATCCCAATTCAAACTATATTTCCAGAAAATGACGAGGAAGGAAAAATCATATTGGAGCCTAAAGCCATCACTGACACAAGAATTCATCAGTTGAGGAATAGATCCATTTCATAGTATCTCATTAAATGGAGGAAACTACCAGCTAAAGATTCCACTTCGGAAGATGATTATTTTATACAGAAGCATCCAGAGTTATTCAAGCGTTGCAGACAACACTTGTCTCAAGGGGAGGGGCATGTTAATCCCTAAATAGTGGTTCATTACCCCTTAATTAGGGAATATTATATTAGTAATGTTATTTTATTTATATCGTCTTTAGGCCATTAGTTATAATTATACCTCCTAGTCTCCTATATATACCAAGGAGACATTTTCATTTCGAAACATCTTGTAATTGTACATTTATGTGGGCATAAGGAGGTTTCCCCTTCGAAAAGGCTTATTATCTGAATTTATCTCTTTTTCAAGGCGTTGAGTACTTATTCTGAGGTTTTTCTATGATATATTGATATTTGGTTCTTAACAGGTTTTGACGGAGTCGATAACACCATCCGCATGAGATGAGGATGAAGGTTTGGATGGATATATATTAGCTCGAGAATCATTCGAGATCAACTCATACAAAGTACCGGATTGTGAATAAACCAAATCTAAGTACTGAGCCCAGGCAATGGCTTCTTCCTCGGTGACTACACCACCCATAGAGACATCACGAGCGATCGGGGGTAGAAGTGATTTGTTAAACCATTCTGCCAATAGTTGGTAAGGAATGATCGCTTTGATCAACCTTCATCATCGTCTCCACTCATGAATATTGTCATAGATATGTATGGAGTTAGTCTGATGAAGGGAGGTCAAGAGTTTGGTACCCATCTCGTATCGAATAGGTAGTTGAAAGTACGTGAGGAAATACATGGGAAGGGAGTTGAAATCATGGAAGGAACCATGTGGTAGTTCAATATACCACTTTGGTCCAGAGCCCATAAGTGTTCGCTGGAAAATACATAAACTTATAGAATCATCCATTAAGGAGTTTGATGAACACCACAAATGGAAATTCATCGCATGGTTATTTGGGTCTTCTCTAGGTTTACCATCAAATTTTGGAATATCAAAAGGGATTTTAGCTGGAATCACTAGCCAAACCGGTGAATAGAAAATAAGATCGTTGGTCAAGTGAGATAGGTCTGGGAGATCCAAAGTCGCGAGGAAAGGTAGATGTCGGTTAACCTGAGGATGATATTGGTGTGGAATAGGAACACCAGTAGGATCGTAAACTGGATTAGGTGGATAATTGTAACTAGTAGGTCCTCCTACATACGGTGTTTTTTACTAGAGTAAAAAGGATTCGAGGATGGTTGAGAAACGTGTGCAAGCAGAGGATAACATGATGGGTTTTGAGAATTATAAGTCAGATTGTGTGTTTTCCCATAACGGGGGTAAACATTTTGTCCATAAGGAGGATTTAGATAAGTCCCATGAGAAAGAAGAGGTTGTTGTTGTTGACCCTGAGGATTGTTTCCCCCAGAAAACTATGGGTTTCTTGGGAAATAGAATGTCCATAGATTGAGAGTTGTAGATGCATTATGTCCATAAGGTTGATGATGGAATCCAGTATGATTTTTCACTCCAAATGGAGGTTTCCCTCCAAACAAAGGTTTTCCTCTAATAAGAGGTTGCCCCCCAGCAAGAGGTTGCCACCCAACAAGAGGTTGAGTGGCTAGAGTCTGGAAACTAGATGTGAACGATTGATTGGTACCAATAAATGGATTAGAGCTAATAGGACCAGTTCCTCTGGATTGTTCTATAGGTATAGAAATTTCAGGTATAACCTAGACAGAGTTGACAATGGAAGGATTTAGTGCTTTGTACACAAGGGGAAGTGATGAAGAGGGTCTAGATGAAAGTGGTGTACCAATAGGATCTTGGTTAACCACCACATTACCGGTAGGAATAGTTGCAACATGAGGGACCATCATAGAATGGGCAATCTGGAGAGAAATAGTCGAACTTGGACCCACAGATTGCATGTTCGGACTAACGGATGGTGTGGTTGAACTAATGGTTGTACCAGTAAAATGATCTAAAGGTACATTATAGGTAACAGATTCTTCAAGTATTTGAGATATGACAGGTATGTCGGTACCTGTCCCTAATCCGTAAAGTTCTCGCACCGTGCAAGGTGAGATTCAAACTATGTCAATAGTCCAAAGGTCCCCGACTTGAGGGTCTCAATGAGATCTGGTTGGAATTTCATAAGGATCAATGACAACAAGTTCTCTGACTGAATTCATCTGGAGAAAATGCCTTTCATATCTTGCAGGAATGTGGAAAGCCTCCATAGGATCTGAAACAATTCAAAATTTTTCTAAAGAGGTGGAAACTTCCTCCTGTGAGGTTATAAAGTCTTGGACCTCGCTATGTTGAGAAGAACCCTCCATAGAATGAGGGGGTAAAGGGGTATAATATTCCATATTTTCCAGGCGAATTCCCTATACCCTGTGTGAACGACATCGAGGGTCAATGTTGGTTGAACCAAAAAATTGACGAAAGAAATCTATGGCAAACTAACGAAAAAAAAATAGCATACACTAATCAAATCTAGGAATCAAACCAAGCAAACAAAAAATTATCTCGATGATCGTACTAGTTGGTGATGAAATCCAACGTCACGTGATCAAGTCAAGAAGGGGCTAGGATATGGTGAAATAGTTACGATGCCAACCTGCTTAACAGACTTATGCCTTGGTGCAAACTTCCACATAGTACTTGTGGATTTACCCTCCAAGGAGCCCGAGTGCATTTGACCAACGTTTGTTCCATGTACAGTGAGACTTCCCTTCACCGTCACCTTTTGTAAGTATCTAAATATTACGGAAACTAAGGACACCAACTCGCAGTCAGCCTCTAGGCAGGTACAGTCGACAATTGAGTCCAAACATATGAGTAGGATAACAAGTCTAAAATTCTTTGAGAGAACTAAGGACAAGTGGACTGGTAGAACTCCAGAGGACCCTGAACAGATTTGGAATTCACGAAGCACCGAGACCAAATGAAAAACATTGTACCTCAAGAATAACCCTCAATATACGATCTGGCCACTACAAATGGTTGAACCACAGAGGGATAATATCTGTAACTCTCTCAAATGTGAGCTCGTGCGTAACCCTTGTCTGAGAGGGGGATCCCAGAAATCCTATATGACAATTGGATTTATTCTCCCTATCACAAGATGCTAATGTTTGTTTTGAAAACTATGGAGAGTTGTACTCACAGCCTAATCCAAATTGCTAGTCCTAGTATAATGTTCATGGAATATTCTAAAAAAAAAGGTTCTAGATCAATTTTAATTAGCATTAATTTTATAGTTGTTCTTACTCAGGGGTGTATGAGAGTGAAGCTGATGATCTTATGACTCAAATCCCAAAAAATGCATAAGAAATGATAAGTAGTCTTTTCTTTCAATGAATGCTTATTTAAGGGAAGGAGAGAAATGTTCTTTTCACTGTCAAACACTAAGATGTAGAATCCTCATGCAATTGTTTCTCAATCAAATCCAATATAATGCTAAAAATATTCCAGAAATTCATTCTAATATCCAAAACAATCATAAAAATGTATCCTTTTTCTTTATGTGTGAATGATAATTAATCTGATGTAAAGCTTCTTATGTCATTATGACTTTAAGATTAATGATATTCAGACAATCAGAAGAAAACTTCACACAAGCAAAACACACTGTCATTGTGATTAAACAAGAAAGACAAATATGACCAAACTTGAAAAAAGAAAAGAAAAAACTCAAAAAAAAAAGAGGAAAAAGGCTTGGAATGGTACACAGACCTTTGAATCTCCTTACAAAATTTTCACTTAGTCAGATAAATGAGAATAAAATAGTAGGTTGACTCTAAATCGTCAAATACAAAGATTGATTTCATGGTAAGGAAAAAATGTCAAAAAATCCAAACAAAAGATAATCAATTTTCAGAAAATAAAGTGTTGAAGGCCAAGACAAAGATACACTAAGGTTTTAAGAACTCTGAGTAAGTGAAAACATCAAGAAACTAGACTCAAAGGCTAAGCACCTACAAAAATTTTAACAGAAAAGGGGCAATGCTCTGGTGTCAAAGTGTTGCAATGCTTTGTGTAATCCTATAAGGGAGCGCCAATGCTCTAGTAGCAAGGGAAGGGGAGTGATAGCCTCTCAACACTCATAAAAATGCCCAGAAATCCAAAAACTCAAGGAAACTCAGAAATCCAAAGTGTATTGGATGAAGTAAAGGGTAGATGCATTGGATTGGCCGTTGTAGACACATTTTTTCCATAAGGTTGATGATGGACTCTAGTCTAAGGCTAATCCCCAGTGGAGTCACCAATTTCTGTTATAGGAAAATCCCCCTACTGACAGGTGAATTCCCTCTTGAATCCTAGAACTCTAAGACCAAGACAGAAAGGTGTTAAATTTGATCACTGACATCCATTTAAACCTAGCTAAGATAATCTATAGAGAAGAGGAATAATATGTACCTTTTTACAATGTTTTCCCTCGCCCAGTCCAAGTTGAGCCTTGATCCCCAAGCCTTTCAACAATTCCTACAATCTAATAAACAACAAAGAAAAAACATACTTCCTATTCAACCATGATTAGTCTAAAAACTAGATCTATCCAAAAGACAAGCTCATGAAAATGTACACAAACTTGAAGGAAACAGGACACGCACATATATTAATGAGAACTTAAAAGAAATACTTACAAACCATTGATGAAGTCATAGAAGCCTTTCCAAGTCCTCCTCATCCATCCCTTACATAAATCTTTCAAATCATATGTTTTATACCTCCAATTTGCTTCCTTCCTTATGAGATCATAAGTTTGGTATCTCTAAACTTCTCCATTCCCCCTCCCTCCATGGAAATCCCTTATTATATAAGATTTGGAGGCTTAACCACCATGGAGAGGATCTCTCATCAGATCCACTAAAAAAGAGATCTCTAAGATATTTAGGGAGAAATATTTCTTAAGGATTTTAGGGAGGAGATATCTCTCAAGGATTTTAAGGAGGAAATATATCAACCATCCATGAGATCCTCCACCTTCCCTTAAAAATAGGAAACCAAATGTGAGGTGGATTCTCACACTTAATTACTTTGTTTTCATGAATATTAATAATAATTCACATGCACTTGATTCTCACACTTAAATAATCTCTTTTTTCATGAATATTAATATTAATTCATGTGCACTTGGTATTTTGGCCTTCATGTAACATATCCCTCCTCCAAATTGACTAGGGATTGTGACATAGGTTATTCCATGGTGTTGAGGTGTATGAAACACTTATATGACACTTTACGACACTTAGGGAGAGGTACCTAGGTGTACAAATTTCATGTGTAACAAAAGGTGAAGGAGAAGAAGGATGTGACTCTTCGAAAACACTTGTTATGAAGATCAAGAAGTAGGGAAGTGCATCGTGGAGTGTTAGAATATTCCTAGAAAACAGTTGCAGATATTCAAGTTCCTCTATATACTTTTGGAGGACCAAAAGTGTTTTTTGTGGGGAGGTGTGATCCAGGAGGATCTCCACACAAAGAATTAACTTCATGGAGAAAATCATTAAACTTTGCACACTATGGAGAAAAATAATTAACTTTGCACACCATGGAGAAAATTTCATTAAAATTTTAATTAATGTTAAGTCACAAAGAATAATTAATTAATCATGAATGATTTAATTTTAATAAATGATTAATACTTGAAGTGAGTTGGAAAATATCATGTATTATTCATTTAATTGTAAAAACGGGAAATAGTTGTGAGAATCCAACTCAAATTTGTTTCCTAATTTTAAGGGGAAAAAGAAGAATACTTGAAGTGAGTGGAAATCTCACGTATTATTTGTAAAAATGGGAATTTAGTTTTATGTGAGAATCCAACTCACAAATTAGTTTCCTAATTTTAAGAGGAAATTAGTTTCCTAATATTAAGGAGGAAGTTAAGGGTCTCATGAGCTGGTTTGGACTCTTCCTCACTTTATTACAAGTGGATTCCTAGCCTCAAGGAGGAAGTGGGTACTAGATCCTAAATTCATGGATCTTGTCTTTTTGGATTATGGAGCAAGGAAAATTATTTAAACCCCTTTATTGGGAGAGATTGAAAAAAAAAAGGAGAAGGATATGGGATATTTTAGAGGATCTTTTGGAGAGTTCTTTGAGGAGAGAAAAATGCACTCATGCTTGTGGTTTGTATGTAATATCCTTTTGGAAGAGTCAAGCCCCTTTTGGGAGAATGTCATCCTTCTAGTGTCTTAAGAATTGTGCCACCATTTTGTGAGAAGATTTCAGCCCTGTCTAAGGAAGGATAATGAAGAAATTTGTATTCCAACAGATCCAGATACATAGCCATACTAGTGAAGTTCATTAACAATGGTGATATCTTGTCATGTGTTGTTCTTTCATCTCATATTTCCTTATGCATGATTTATTTCCACAATTATGTTTTACTAAACACATTAAGTAATGGATTATGAGACAAACAACATATTTCTCCAAGTTATATTCAATTTGGATTCAAGTCTTCATAAGAACTTCAATTTTACCTTTAATGCAATCAAGTTCAATTAAAACAATCTTATAATTGATCCTTCATTAAGTGAACCTAGAACCAGATCAGGTTGATATCAAGGTCACCCCATATTAAATCAAAACCTTTACAAGCTGAAAGAGAGTACTCAAATAAATGAAGCAATGGTGGTATCTGTTAGCACTAGAAGTCACCCTTTGATTGCAGAGAGGGTAAGCCCAGTACCCATCATAGTTATATGTCACATGTTGGATGTTGGTTTGAATAGGTGGAGGTCAATGGCCAAAACTCAGCAATATGAATAATGTTCAACACATAACTGGATAAGAAATGCATAGGGAGGTGAGGGCCACATTAACTTCAGTCAGTAAATTAATTTAAGGCAAGAGCAGAGAGAATACTTTGGATAGAGGTAAATGAGACTAATCTAGGTATCAGGTCTTCCACCAGCTCAGAGGAGGAAAACTCAACCTCAAGAGAAATCTTGATATCAAGTTCAGGCACAGGAATATGTCAACTAGGGACACACTTACAACTGCAACATGATCAAACCTCCATCATACTACAATTGGAATAGCTCGACTAGATATTCCATGCCTGGTCCATTCAATGCAAGAAGGAAAAGAGTCCACATGGAAATGAATAAAACTAGTCGCGATGCCAGTGTGATCAAACCTACACCACAACAACATAACGACCCTCAACTGGATCATCCATACCCGAGTGTTTTAAACATATTTACAAACAAAATGAAAGATAAAGAAATTTGACTTCTATTAACATGAAAGTATCAAGTCCATTACATAACCAGAGAATGACTCTGGCAGAACAAAATTACAGATGGGAGCTCTACTCAACCAAAGACCATTACCAAATAACAGAACTCCATACATATACACAAAAATTTCATAAACAACAGCAGGGTTGTGCTCGATCTACTCCATTCAAGACATGGAATCTGTATCTTCTTCTATCAATCTGCACATGCATTCTTTTGTCAGACACAAGCTTATATCAGCATGGGCTTGTAGGAAAAACTGCTTGGAGGGGTACCACAGGCTGATAGATCTATTTTCCACAGCTGAATCCTCCATGCTTTCCATTTATGGGGTGAGGTGAAGGTTCAACCACCTCCCCCCTCTTTTATTAAATGCTTCATCGGGATCAGGACGAGGCTTGAATGCTTAGGGAGATGTTATGTGCTACTAGCGGTTCTTCGATTCAACACGGCATCTTAAAACCATGATAATCTCACTCCGTGACTAACATGGGTGTCTTCATCCTTTGGAACAACTCACGTGAGCCCCACATGTTTTCCTGGATGCAACCTTGGTCCATGACCTGGGGCTCATATTCAAAGGTATTTCATGGTTTCTCCTTTCGGTAACCTCCACTCCACTTGATTCAAAGTTTTGCAGATGCCCAAAATTGTTAAATAGCCTCTCTCAGATCGAAAGTCAGAT
>JZKD02S1973745.1:0-32011 GCA_000966675.3 Picea glauca | reverse complement strand
ACAACCGGTTGGAGGGAAACCACCATATAACGAACCATTACCTCCTAGAGGACTACCATTCTATGGTGGGACTACCCCTCTCAGGGGAAAAACCTCTTTTCATGCTCCTCCTGGAGGACAACCTTCATTTTCCAGTCATAGCTCGGTCGTTAATCCGCCGCTGGAAGGGGGGAAACCTTCGTTTGCTGGAAACCCTTCACAATCCTGGGGAGTATCTTTAGGAGGAAATTTTACTCAACCCCATGTTGGGGGGCACTCATATCATAACCCACTAGGAGGAGTATCAAATCTCGTTCCTTCCGAAACATCTTATGGACAACCTTATTCGGGTGGAATCCCAAACACCACCTGAAGTTCTCAGGGACAATAGAATTATCCTCCTCTTGGGTCTAATGTGTATTCTCCTATGGGATCTACTCCTTACCAACCTCAAGGGAAAAATGTTTATCCTCCTTATGGGCAAGTAAATCACCCGGCCTATAATGCTCAGAACCCACCGAGTTATGAAAATGTTTCTCATCCATCATTGAATCCTACTTATCCTGGCTAGAAACAACCGTATGTAGGACGATCTATTGGTTAAAACTATCCACCTAACCCAGTTTATGGTCATACTAGTGTTCCTATGTCGCACCAGTATCATCTGCAAATTAACCAACAACTACCTTTCCTTGTGAATCTAGATCTCCAGACTTGTCTTGATTAACTAATGATTCTATTTTTCATTCACTGGTTTGGCCAGTCATTCCAGCTAAAGTTCCTTTTGATATTCAGAAATTTGATGAAAAATATAGCTAATATCCAAACAACCATGTGAGGACTTTCCATTTTTGGTGTTCATCAAACTCCCTCATGGATGATTATGTACGTTTGTGTCTTTTCCAGCGAACACTTACAGGCTCGGCAGCAAAGTGGTATATTGAACTACCACGTGCTTCTTTTCATAATTTCAATTCCCTTGCCATGTATTTCCTCACGCGCTTTCAACTACGTATTCACTACAAGATGGGTACTGAACTCTTGAACTCCCTTCGTCAAACTGACTCTGTGCATATCTCTGACCATATTCATGAGTGGAGACGACAATGAAGGATGATCAAGGTAATCATTCCTGACATATTATTGGCTGAATGGTTTACTAAATCACTTTTACCCCCAATCGCACGCGTTGTCGCTATGTGTGGTGCGGTCACCGACGAACAAGCCATTGATCGGGATCAGTACTTAGATTTGGTTTATTCACAATTCGATACTTTGTATGATTTTCTTTTGAATTCTACTCGAGCTAATACCGATCCATCTAAGTTGTCATCCTCATCTCATGCGGATGGTGTTATCGGTTCCATCAAAACTCAATCTACTTCCCAATCGACCACACTCTCCTCTACCTCCCCCCAAACTCAGATATCTGAGGTGAATGCAGTTCAATCTACCCCTTCACAACAATCTGGAGGTAAGAAGAAGACAAAGAATAAATCAAAAAATAGCAATAACAATGAACAACCAAAAAATCAAACTCAAACCCCTGCTGTCGAAAAGAAACCATAGCGCAAACCGAAATTCCCATGTCTCATTTGTGGTGATGATCACTACACCTGATATTTTCCACATCGCGATGAAGTGGCCAAACTTTGAAAATGAAATTCACAACCCGCCATGCTTACTCAACCTTTTCCACAATGAAAATCCACGGTTGCTCAAACCCCCTCTCCTAGGGGCAGTTCTATCCATCCTCACAATGAGGCCTCGTCGAGGGAACATATTTATATGTTTAATGGGATTAATTTGACCATTCTCTCTAAGACATACGACACACTAGGTAACCCTGACAAAGGAAAAGACACTAACGATACCAGTAATTTACTGGATCCATCACCATCCTCCATTAGTCCTCCATCGGTTAATCCTTGGTCTGGACCACTTTAGATTGAGAAACCCACGTTTGAATCTATATTACGCCCTCCGAAGAGTACTATACATAAAGCTACCTTTAATCCTAGTTCACGTGCCACCCAGAACTACAACATTGTTGAAGATTTGGCTCAAGCATCGTGTTTCATGTCTGCGTTAGAAGTTCTACAGCACTGCCCCAGTCAACTTAGAACGCTCTTGGATGTTATTGGCACTATTGATCCTGAGTCGTCCAACCATATCATGTTTAACCTGGACAATTATGCATCTAGACTCTCCCACCAACTTGGTTTCCAAGTTGATGTTGTTGTTCACAATCAACAAATCCACCGAACTATCTTGGATGAGGGAGCCTCTACTTGTGTCATGTCTTTGGCATGTTGGAAAGGTTTAAAATCACATGCACTTAAAAAATCCCCAATCATGTTACGCACCTTTGATGGGCGAGGTTTTCATCCCCATGGGCTTTTACAGTCCCTGCCCATCCAATTGTGTGGAAAAACTATTAATGTTGATGGCGAGGTGGTCGATGCTCCCCTCGATTACAACTTGTTCCTTGGAAGAAGTTGGTTTTATTCTATGACTGTCATTTCCTCGTTGGTCTTTCGATATGTACAATTTCCTCATCAGGGCAAAATTGTCACTGTTGATCAGTTGGATTTTTGCACGATCGACGCTCGCACTCCCGTTACCAACAATATTCCTTTCTTGGGAGACCACAAGATCACGTATGAAAGCGTTGGTGTTGTATTGTTGAAATATTCTAGCCTCATGGGTACCTTCCCTACACCACTTCCACCGAATACACATCATATTTCCACTGTCGATATGATTTCGACTGCATCTTATCAATCTTTGGAATCATCTGCACCTTGGATTGTACCTAGTCTGTTGGAATTTGATGCACTAGATGACACCATGCCACTTAGTTCAATTGAAACTTCATATGTTTCTATCCAATACACTTCTCCCTCTTCAGATGACCAACTTCTATTGGCACCTAACAATCGCTTGATGCCACCACAGTTAGATTCCTTGTCATCTGCGATCGACTACATTTCACCAATTTTTCCTTCTAATGAATCTATTCTGGAAATGCTTCACAATGACAAGTTACCTCAAGATAATAACCATCATTGATCCTCTTTTCTTCCCCCTCGTGAAGAAATTCGGGAAGATATACACTCTATCTCCCCTCCTGATGTTGATTTTCCATCATCTCCCATAATTTCAACTTCCGATGATTTGGATCTGGTAGTGGACATGGTGATCTCTTCAGTAGGGTTGTTGGAGCCTGATCTACTTACCCATGTCGCGACCCTCAACATGTGTTCCTTCTAGAATAATGTTCTTCCATCCAATGATGATATCTTGGAAGTCGTGACTGATTCTTGTCCCTTGACATGGTGTCCTTCCAGAGTGTTATTCTGTTGGAAGCCATGATCAAGGAGAAGCCACGAGCATAGTTTCTCTTCTCTATAGAAAGCTCACTAAAAAACGAAATAGGGGCTTTGAGCATAGTTTCCTCTCTGTAGAAAGCTTGTTAAAAAATGAAACATCAATCTCGGGATCAAATTTAGATACCTGAGCATAGTTATTTTCCTGTGTCAAGCTCTTTAAAAAATGACATAGTCGCCTCTCTTGAACCTTCTTTTCATCCACCCTTCTCCTATTTCTCATCTAGTAGAGAAATTGGTGACAACCTCAAAGTTGGTGAATGAATTGAAGCTTGGAGGGCATGTATCCATCCTTTGATGATCATTCTGGAGTTAATCCACTAGCTTTCAAGCTGGGGGCATTCCGAACATAGTCTTTGTTCTTTCTTGTGCTCGTAAATACATGAGAATGCATCTGGGTAAACTTTTATCTCTTTTTCGGACCTATATGGATACACAAAAAAGGAACCCCCTGGAGTCATCTTTAAGATCTTTTCAGACTCTCTAAACATGAAAAGATTGTCGAGTGATATTGCTTCCTTTCACACTCGTTAAAAGTTTTGAAATGGAATCTTTTGAGTGGTAGTTTATCTCTTTTTCAGCCTTGTGAGACTAGCTACGGAAAAAAGGAACCCCATGGAGTCGTCTATAAGTCATTTTCAGACTCTCTAAATATGAAAAACCACCGAGTTTACCTTCTCTGGACTCATTAAACCATCATACATTGAAGGGCCCATACGGAACCGAACCCTTACTTCTTCCAGTTCATTAAACAAAGGAAGAGGAACTTACCAAAGGTAATTTATATCGAGCATGTGTTACCCTCCTCGAGCTAGTTAAATTAAAAAGAGGTACTCGTCTATCTAGATGGGGGAAAATTTGAAGGAAGCAAGCCAAGTAGTTTTTGAGAACATTACCAGTCACTCTTAGAGTCACCCTTGAACACGACACTTTGTCTTTGCATACTTGTAATCCATTGAACCTATGCACTGAACCAATCCTATGAGTTTCTTCACTCCTTTGGGTCACCTGAAGAAAGTCACAATATCCATTACATCATTGTGTTTTGGCCCATGTCATGTTTCTTATATGTTGCCTCGGTGTTCAAGAGAAGTATCTGCATCGAGAGTCAGCCATCCCAAATATCTTGTTTCAATTCCCATGTTAGTCCATTTGATCCACCAATTACATCTCTGTGTCAATTTTGTGTCGTTGATGGGGGATACATCAAGGCCCTCCTTCGAAGAGTCTATTCCTGTTGACTTCAACACATTATCTGGGAACTAGACTTAGAAACTAGTTAGTACCTTGGGACCTACACGCCTCAATGGTAGGCCTCCTCGCATCCAACAATGGGTTTACATCATTGACCTATGATCAGATGATTCCACGAATATTCGACTTCAGCTCCTCTATTCACATTCCTTTGAATGTACTAGGGTACCTTGGGAATCATTGACATCAATGGTGATTTCCCTCGCGCTTGTTAATGGTTCACCTCATTGATCGATAATCAAGTGGTTTCTACCATGTTCAACATCAAAACATCTATTCACATGATTAGATTCGTACTACATTGGGATCGGTAATAAGACCCTGGGTTGAGTCATCACCTTTGTATGTACTTTTCCCAGGTTGTGACGGAGGTTTATTTGAACATTGACACATATACTGTTACATAGATCCACTTTGTATTAGTCGTGGATATGTCTTTTCATCTAGTAGATCCACTGTGTATTCTTCATGGATACGATCAATTTAGGTCATGTGAATTTAGATTCACATTGTATCTTCGGTGGCTATATCTCTTTGTCAATATAATTATGGATCAGTAATGTATTTATGGAGGCCATACCTTGAAAGTCTCTATCACTCAAGCATAGGTATGTCTGCCTTGGGTTTGAAGCATGTCTTAACATTTGTTTGATGGTCGTGTCCAACTTCTGTCAAGTTCTCTAAGTTTGTATCCTTGCTTGAAAGTCTACAAAAAATTTCAGTTATCAGTTCCTGTCTTCTAACCTCATACTTTGGGGGGAAATGTGTTACACATCAAAATTACTCATTACGAAAATAGCCTAGTGTCGTTGTTATCAATATTACAACTGTCGCATTTTGGTCACAAGTGTTGCAAGTGTCATAAAAATCATACTGCCATACTGTCTATGTCGTGCCTATAATGACATCAGAGGGACACTTGAAACAACTCAAACAACTGATTTGGAAGAAGAGGAATGGGTTAATAAAGTTTATAAATCTTTTTCCACTGGAAAATCCACTCAAAATACATTTTTGGAGAGGAGTGCTCCCCTATACACTGACAGGGAGAATTGGTGCTCTATGGACCCTTTTAGGGGAGCGCTATAATTCTCTAGTGCCCCTTTTTGGGGAGTGTTGCCTTTACTGAGCAAATTTTGGGTTTGTTGAGGCAAATCAGGGAAGAATCCCTCAATTCCTGAAGGTGATTGGATTTGAATAGATGGTTAAGGCATGATCTTAGGGAGGATCCTCAACTAAAGAAGAAGGATCCTCAACTCATTCCAAATATCTCTCAAGTGGCTGGGCCTCTCCAAGGCTATATAAGGGAGCCTTATCATGGTGAAAGGGGATGGAAAGTATTGTGAAGCATCTAACTTATGATAACATGAGGAAGATGTCATTTGGAACATCAACATTCTATGTGTGGAATATTTAAGCAAGGGTTTGGACAAGGAGAGATTGATGAAGTTGTTGCACTCACATCCATGGTTGTAAGTAACACTTTGTTCTCATTAATACAATCAATGCTTGGCCTATTTATTTCAAACTTGTACGTGTTCCATATAATTTTGTCTACACTAGATGGATCTATGTTTGAGNACAACCGGTTGGAGGGAAACCACCATATAACGAACCATTACCTCCTAGAGGACTACCATTCTATGGTGGGACTACCCCTCTCAGGGGAAAAACCTCTTTTCATGCTCCTCCTGGAGGACAACCTTCATTTTCCAGTCATAGCTCGGTCGTTAATCCGCCGCTGGAAGGGGGGAAACCTTCGTTTGCTGGAAACCCTTCACAATCCTGGGGAGTATCTTTAGGAGGAAATTTTACTCAACCCCATGTTGGGGGGCACTCATATCATAACCCACTAGGAGGAGTATCAAATCTCGTTCCTTCCGAAACATCTTATGGACAACCTTATTCGGGTGGAATCCCAAACACCACCTGAAGTTCTCAGGGACAATAGAATTATCCTCCTCTTGGGTCTAATGTGTATTCTCCTATGGGATCTACTCCTTACCAACCTCAAGGGAAAAATGTTTATCCTCCTTATGGGCAAGTAAATCACCCGGCCTATAATGCTCAGAACCCACCGAGTTATGAAAATGTTTCTCATCCATCATTGAATCCTACTTATCCTGGCTAGAAACAACCGTATGTAGGACGATCTATTGGTTAAAACTATCCACCTAACCCAGTTTATGGTCATACTAGTGTTCCTATGTCGCACCAGTATCATCTGCAAATTAACCAACAACTACCTTTCCTTGTGAATCTAGATCTCCAGACTTGTCTTGATTAACTAATGATTCTATTTTTCATTCACTGGTTTGGCCAGTCATTCCAGCTAAAGTTCCTTTTGATATTCAGAAATTTGATGAAAAATATAGCTAATATCCAAACAACCATGTGAGGACTTTCCATTTTTGGTGTTCATCAAACTCCCTCATGGATGATTATGTACGTTTGTGTCTTTTCCAGCGAACACTTACAGGCTCGGCAGCAAAGTGGTATATTGAACTACCACGTGCTTCTTTTCATAATTTCAATTCCCTTGCCATGTATTTCCTCACGCGCTTTCAACTACGTATTCACTACAAGATGGGTACTGAACTCTTGAACTCCCTTCGTCAAACTGACTCTGTGCATATCTCTGACCATATTCATGAGTGGAGACGACAATGAAGGATGATCAAGGTAATCATTCCTGACATATTATTGGCTGAATGGTTTACTAAATCACTTTTACCCCCAATCGCACGCGTTGTCGCTATGTGTGGTGCGGTCACCGACGAACAAGCCATTGATCGGGATCAGTACTTAGATTTGGTTTATTCACAATTCGATACTTTGTATGATTTTCTTTTGAATTCTACTCGAGCTAATACCGATCCATCTAAGTTGTCATCCTCATCTCATGCGGATGGTGTTATCGGTTCCATCAAAACTCAATCTACTTCCCAATCGACCACACTCTCCTCTACCTCCCCCCAAACTCAGATATCTGAGGTGAATGCAGTTCAATCTACCCCTTCACAACAATCTGGAGGTAAGAAGAAGACAAAGAATAAATCAAAAAATAGCAATAACAATGAACAACCAAAAAATCAAACTCAAACCCCTGCTGTCGAAAAGAAACCATAGCGCAAACCGAAATTCCCATGTCTCATTTGTGGTGATGATCACTACACCTGATATTTTCCACATCGCGATGAAGTGGCCAAACTTTGAAAATGAAATTCACAACCCGCCATGCTTACTCAACCTTTTCCACAATGAAAATCCACGGTTGCTCAAACCCCCTCTCCTAGGGGCAGTTCTATCCATCCTCACAATGAGGCCTCGTCGAGGGAACATATTTATATGTTTAATGGGATTAATTTGACCATTCTCTCTAAGACATACGACACACTAGGTAACCCTGACAAAGGAAAAGACACTAACGATACCAGTAATTTACTGGATCCATCACCATCCTCCATTAGTCCTCCATCGGTTAATCCTTGGTCTGGACCACTTTAGATTGAGAAACCCACGTTTGAATCTATATTACGCCCTCCGAAGAGTACTATACATAAAGCTACCTTTAATCCTAGTTCACGTGCCACCCAGAACTACAACATTGTTGAAGATTTGGCTCAAGCATCGTGTTTCATGTCTGCGTTAGAAGTTCTACAGCACTGCCCCAGTCAACTTAGAACGCTCTTGGATGTTATTGGCACTATTGATCCTGAGTCGTCCAACCATATCATGTTTAACCTGGACAATTATGCATCTAGACTCTCCCACCAACTTGGTTTCCAAGTTGATGTTGTTGTTCACAATCAACAAATCCACCGAACTATCTTGGATGAGGGAGCCTCTACTTGTGTCATGTCTTTGGCATGTTGGAAAGGTTTAAAATCACATGCACTTAAAAAATCCCCAATCATGTTACGCACCTTTGATGGGCGAGGTTTTCATCCCCATGGGCTTTTACAGTCCCTGCCCATCCAATTGTGTGGAAAAACTATTAATGTTGATGGCGAGGTGGTCGATGCTCCCCTCGATTACAACTTGTTCCTTGGAAGAAGTTGGTTTTATTCTATGACTGTCATTTCCTCGTTGGTCTTTCGATATGTACAATTTCCTCATCAGGGCAAAATTGTCACTGTTGATCAGTTGGATTTTTGCACGATCGACGCTCGCACTCCCGTTACCAACAATATTCCTTTCTTGGGAGACCACAAGATCACGTATGAAAGCGTTGGTGTTGTATTGTTGAAATATTCTAGCCTCATGGGTACCTTCCCTACACCACTTCCACCGAATACACATCATATTTCCACTGTCGATATGATTTCGACTGCATCTTATCAATCTTTGGAATCATCTGCACCTTGGATTGTACCTAGTCTGTTGGAATTTGATGCACTAGATGACACCATGCCACTTAGTTCAATTGAAACTTCATATGTTTCTATCCAATACACTTCTCCCTCTTCAGATGACCAACTTCTATTGGCACCTAACAATCGCTTGATGCCACCACAGTTAGATTCCTTGTCATCTGCGATCGACTACATTTCACCAATTTTTCCTTCTAATGAATCTATTCTGGAAATGCTTCACAATGACAAGTTACCTCAAGATAATAACCATCATTGATCCTCTTTTCTTCCCCCTCGTGAAGAAATTCGGGAAGATATACACTCTATCTCCCCTCCTGATGTTGATTTTCCATCATCTCCCATAATTTCAACTTCCGATGATTTGGATCTGGTAGTGGACATGGTGATCTCTTCAGTAGGGTTGTTGGAGCCTGATCTACTTACCCATGTCGCGACCCTCAACATGTGTTCCTTCTAGAATAATGTTCTTCCATCCAATGATGATATCTTGGAAGTCGTGACTGATTCTTGTCCCTTGACATGGTGTCCTTCCAGAGTGTTATTCTGTTGGAAGCCATGATCAAGGAGAAGCCACGAGCATAGTTTCTCTTCTCTATAGAAAGCTCACTAAAAAACGAAATAGGGGCTTTGAGCATAGTTTCCTCTCTGTAGAAAGCTTGTTAAAAAATGAAACATCAATCTCGGGATCAAATTTAGATACCTGAGCATAGTTATTTTCCTGTGTCAAGCTCTTTAAAAAATGACATAGTCGCCTCTCTTGAACCTTCTTTTCATCCACCCTTCTCCTATTTCTCATCTAGTAGAGAAATTGGTGACAACCTCAAAGTTGGTGAATGAATTGAAGCTTGGAGGGCATGTATCCATCCTTTGATGATCATTCTGGAGTTAATCCACTAGCTTTCAAGCTGGGGGCATTCCGAACATAGTCTTTGTTCTTTCTTGTGCTCGTAAATACATGAGAATGCATTTGGGTAAACTTTTATCTCTTTTTCAGACCTATATGGATACACAAAAAAGGAACCCCCTGGAGTCATCTTTAAGATCTTTTCAGACTCTCTAAACATGAAAAGATTGTCGAGTGATCTTGCTTCCTTTCACACTCGTTAAAAGTTTTGAAATGGAATATTTTGAGTGGTAGTTTATCTATTTTTCGGCCTTGTGAGACTAGCTACGGAAAAAAGGAACCCCATGGAGTCGTCTTTAAGTCATTTTCAGACTCTCTAAATATGAAAAACCACCGAGTTTACCTTCTCTGGACTCATTAAACCATCATACATTGAAGGGCCCATACAGAACCGAACCCTTACTTCTTCCAGTTCATTAAACAAAGGAAGAGGAACTTACCAAAGGTAATTTATATCGAGCATGTGTTACCCTCCTCGAGCTCGTTAAATTAAAAAGAGGTACTCGTCTATCTAGATGGGGGAAAATTTGAAGGAAGCAAGCCAAGCAGTTTTTGAGAACATTACCAGTCACTCTTAGAGTCACCCTTGAACACGACACTTTGTCTTTGCATACTTGTAATCCGTTGAACCTATGCACTGAACCAATCCTATGAGTTTCTTCACTCCTTTGGGTCACCTGAAGAGAGTCACAATATCCATTACATCATTGTGTTTTGGCCCATGTCATGTTTCTTCTATGTTGCCTCGGTGTTCAAGGGAAGTATCTGCCTCGAGAGTCATCCGTCCCAAATATCTTGTTTCAATACCCGTGTTAGTCCATTTGATCCACCAATTACATCTCTGTGTCAATTTTGTGTCGTTGATGGGGGATACATCAAGGCCCTCCTTCTAAGAGTCTATTCCTGTTGACTTCAACACATTATCTGGGAACTAGACTTAGAAACCAGTTAGTACCTTGGGACCTACACGCCTCAATGGTAGGCCTCCTCGCATCCAACAATGGGTTTACATCATTGACCTATGATCAGATGATTCCATGAATATTCGACTTCAGCTCCTCTATTCACATTCGTTTGAATGTACTAGGGTACCTTGGGAATCATTGACATCAATGGTGATTTCCCTCGCGCTTGTTAATGGTTCACCTCATTGATCGATAATCAAGTGGTTTCTACCATGTTCAACATCAAAACATCTATTCACATGATTAGATTCGTACTACATTGGGATCGGTAATAAGACCCTGGGTTGAGTCATCACCTTTGTATGTACTTTTCCCAGGTTGTGACGGAGGTTTATTTGAACATTGACACATATACTGTTACATAGATCCACTTTGTATTAGTCGTGGATATGTCTTTTCATCTAGTAGATCCACTGTGTATTCTTCATGGATACGATCAATTTAGGTCATGTGAATTTAGATTCACATTGTATCTTCGGTGGCTATATCTCTTTGTCAATATAATTATGGATCAGTAATGTATTTATGGAGGCCATACCTTGAAAGTCTCTATCACTCAAGCATAGGTATGTCTGCCTTGGGTTTGAAGCATGTCTTAACATTTGTTTGATGGTCGTGTCCAACTTCTGTCAAGTTCTCTAAGTTTGTATCCTTGCTTGAAAGTCTACAAAAAATTTCAGTTATCAGTTCCTGTCTTCTAACCTCATACTTTGGGGGGAAATGTGTTACACATCAAAATTACTCATTACGAAAATAGCCTAGTGTCGTTGTTATCAATATTACAACTGTCGCATTTTGGTCACAAGTGTTGCAAGTGTCATAAAAATCATACTGCCATACTGTCTATGTCGTGCCTATAATGACATCAGAGGGACACTTGAAACAACTCAAACAACTGATTTGGAAGAAGAGGAATGGGTTAATAAAGTTTATAAATCTTTTTCCACTGGAAAATCCACTCAAAATACATTTTTGGAGAGGAGTGCTCCCCTATACACTGACAGGGAGAATTGGTGCTCTATGGACCCTTTTAGGGGAGCGCTATAATTCTCTAGTGCCCCTTTTTGGGGAGTGTTGCCTTTACTGAGCAAATTTTGGGTTTGTTGAGGCAAATCAGGGAAGAATCCCTCAATTCCTGAAGGTGATTGGATTTGAATAGATGGTTAAGGCATGATCTTAGGGAGGATCCTCAACTAAAGAAGAAGGATCCTCAACTCATTCCAAATATCTCTCAAGTGGCTGGGCCTCTCCAAGGCTATATAAGGGAGCCTTATCATGGTGAAAGGGGATGGAAAGTATTGTGAAGCATCTAACTTATGATAACATGAGGAAGATGTCATTTGGAACATCAACATTCTATGTGTGGAATATTTAAGCAAGGGTTTGGACAAGGAGAGATTGATGAAGTTGTTGCACTCACATCCATGGTTGTAAGTAACACTTTGTTCTCATTAATACAATCAATGCTTGGCCTATTTATTTCAAACTTGTACGTGTTCCATATAATTTTGTCTACACTAGATGGATCTATGTTTGAGCTAGTCTCAGTAGATTAGGAAGTCTTTTGTACCTTTGTTTTTTTTACAGGACCTATCAAGGAGCTCAAGATCAAAGCTCAGCCTGGAATTTGCAAGGACAAATGTCCTTCATAAGGTACATATCTTTCTCTTTCTATTTCATTCATTATCTTGATTAGATATAAAAGGAAGTCAGTGTCCATGTTAATAACTTTCTATCTTGGTCTTAAGAGTCTAGGGACCTCAAGAGAATACACTTGTCCACAGGGGGATTTCTCTTCAACACTCACTTCAAAATTCGCGAAGTGGCATTCTCCGTTGTCTCGATATGTGCGTGCCTTAGCACAACATGCTCGACTTTGGATGAAATACAATTGTCGGTTTTTTAAGCCCCCCTTCTTTTTCATTTGTTCATCCAAGGGCTAAATCCGAAGGGAAAACACCCCCCTGCAAGAATATTAGATAACATTAGGCTCCATGGGTCATAGAGTCCTCCCTGCGAGGCTCTAAGATCTCTTTTTGCAGTTCCAGTCACCTTCTGTTGGGCTATGAAGTCAAGCTCAAAATAACCTGTTGAGGAATACAAGTCAAGAAGTAAAAAGATACAAACAAACACACATGCTCCAAGGAGATTATTTATGTATAGTCCTAAACTAATTGATTTTTTTCATGATGCTAGGTGAAAGAAAATTTCCACCATAGCCATTCAAGTAACTTCCTAACTGGAATCTCCTTCAATTTGTTTGTGATTAATAGTAGATGATGCAACCATGAAAATAGAATGATTACATCATTTAGCTTCCCTCCAAAGTCTGAAGTTGAGATAAAGTTGGGCAGCTCCAATATATGAAGGAAATGCCACTCAAAGTACTCGCTAGAAGACTCATAGAATGAGTGGAAAACTCCATAAACTTTGTAACATATAGCCTGCTCTACTCCACAGTTGCTCACACATGGCTAAATATATTTGGTAAGCATAGGTGGGTGAACGGCCAATGCAGGATGACTGATCTTAGACGATGACTTCTCACTGACAGGATCTAGACACTAGATAAACTGCCCCTTCTACTGCTCCTTGTCTTCTTCATATCTCTCCCAAGGATCAAATTCATAATCATCATACACATGAACCATGGGGAATCTATTCTCTTGGTCTTTCACACGCCTAGGATGACTGATTTCCTCACAATATTTTTCTTTAATGAAAAAAGGATATGACTCTGCAATATTCTCTTGGAAATCCTGCATATCCAGCTCAGAATCTGATCCGTAGCTATCATATACCGGCTAGTTTTTACCCACGTAAAAAAATTGTGATGCTAGGCTCTGTTGCTCCTCATCTAGATAATCATCATATCTTGAAACAACAGGCACATCAAGAGTGGAATGCAAGGCCTCTACAACTATGAAATCTTCATCATCGTCTTTAGTAGGGCAGCCAAGAACATTTTCCTCAAGGACTGGAGAATCCTCTGTGCTTTCTTCAGGTTAGCAAGAAAAATTTGCATTTACTTCTTCTACTTCTGTAGCAAGTGATCTTACCAGTACCACTAACTTAGCCAGGGAATCTTCTTCCTCCTCATGGTCCTCATCCTGACAACTTTCATTAGACGCAATCAAATATTGATCATTATCTCTGTATTTCTCACAACAATTATGAAAGATAAAGTCAGAGGAATAAAACTTTTGACAATGCCTATTGAAGGCCACATGAAACCCTCTTAGAGAGGATATTCTAGCAGGGGGTAAGGTGTGATACCATTGACAAGCGTCTCCTACTAATGAGAACATGAAAATTTTCATTAATACATCTTCATGATGTATCTCCCACTGATGCATGAGTTCATGAAACTCACAGAGATGTTGAGCAGGGTTGTCCTCCTTATGTTATTTAAATATGGGAAAACAATCAAACCATTCCTTGACAGTAGGGACAATGTTGGGAAAACTAGGAACAATAGAAAAATTAAAGGGAGCAAACCTTCGAGCCAATCTATTGTCGATTTCTAACCAGTGGAGTCGCCAATCAATCCTTCAACCATGGAGTCACCAAGTGAAAGATATGCAGTAAGAGTGTGTCTGATCTTTGTTCACCATGAAAGACCAAATCAGATCATTGTGTTATCCAAAGAGATACCAGGTGTAGCCAAAAGAATCCACACCAAAATAGTGGAGTTGAGATAGTGGAGTCACCAGGTGGGTAAAATACAGAGTGAAATAAATGTACGAGACTGTAAAATACAGAGTGAAAGACTCACTAGAATGGTGGCAACTTATCTCTGAGAAGAGATGTGACGGCTACTCTCATTCACAAGAAGATGATTACAATGAGGATATGAAGGCCATTTTATAATAAAAAGGAATTCCAAAAGTCCTATCCATCCAAAAACCTAACCCTAGGAGATGAAGTGACAAAATTCATGTGGTCTCTGTTTGGGTAAATTAGTGCATCAACTTCCCAAGGTCGTAACTTTTGCATACGATCTCTGTTTTAGGCGCATGATAGCTCATTGGAAAGGTATCATAAAAGAGATTCATTTTAGGGGATCAATAATACTTTTTCTATAATTGAGAATCTCTATCCTGAAAAACCTTCATTTAGGCCCTCAAAATGGCCCCAGAAGTTCAAAACTGCTAAAAATAGTAAATTACCAAAATTGCCAGAAAATTGTTTTGAGCCTATTAGAAAAGGTGGGTGGCCAATGATATCCACCTGGATCAATTATACCTCATTAGTAAGCTATGGTATCCATTGCATTGAGTTCCTGGGGGAGAGGGAAAAGTGTTTGTTGAATCTACATCTTGTTGAGTTGCTTGCCTTGTTGGAGAAGTTGCACTGCTTAGCTTGTTGAAGGTTGTCACAAACATGTGGATGGAAGGGTTGGACCTTTTTAGCCAATATAGATACATGAGATGCCTATGTGTATAAGGAATCTTTGCGTTTTGTTGCAACCTTGTCAACCTGCTTCTATTGGATAGAAGGTGCTTGGGCCGAGGCTGTAGAGGTTGTCATATCCTTTTGTTCACCTTTTGAACATGTTGTGAAGAAGATGAATTTTGTATTATGAGATACTACCTTTAGACACTATTTAGGTGGAACAGTAGTCAGAACTACCTCTGGTATTCTGTAGATATGACCCCCCAGAGAAACAATAACACTACGAGGTCGAGACCGATAAACAACATGGTGTCTCCACATATATGGTTGGCCCAAGAGAACATCACAGACATCTAGTGGGGAAACATCACATAATACCTAATCCTTGAAGGGTTGGATGTCATATGACAATCAACACTATTGGCTGACACAAAGATCTCGTCCTTGGTGAAGCCACCCAATGCTATATGGTTGTGGGTGTGGTGTTGTCGACAATACCAATTGTTTGATGACCTCTACTGAGATGAGTTTCTTCTCACTTCTGCTATCAAAAATAAAATGAGTGTGGTGCCTTTCACCCCCATCTGTGAATGGAAAAGGCACACCCCCTCTTCAAGATTTGTTGATTCTTCTAGTTGAATTTTTGCAGTCGTGACAATAGCGGTGGGGTCTACGTCAATGAACTATCCTTTACCATTATTTTCAAAATCATATTCTAAATTAGGGTTCAACTCCTTGTCTCTGATCTCATCCACCAATGACTATTTTGAGGGAAATTCATCGGTGTTCTGCCAGGGGCTTTTGTGGAAATTGCACCATTTTCCAGTGTCCTTCTTTGTCTTCCCGTGACCCTTCTTTTCCTATGGCTTGGACTAGTTTTCGGGAGACTATTTGTTACAATTGTCTTTGTCATGATTGGTTGTTGCGGATTTGCAGACCCGAACTCCCATTTGTTCTAGTGCTTAAATTTATTCTCTATTTTAATAACATATCGATAAGTAGCACCGAGTGATGAGATGTNTTTGAATGTACTAGGGTACCTTGGGAATCATTGACATCAATGGTGATTTCCCTCGCGCTTGTTAATGGTTCACCTCATTGATCGATAATCAAGTGGTTTCTACCATGTTCAACATCAAAACATCTATTCACATGATTAGATTCGTACTACATTGGGATCGGTAATAAGACCCTGGGTTGAGTCATCACCTTTGTATGTACTTTTCCCAGGTTGTGACGGAGGTTTATTTGAACATTGACACATATACTGTTACATAGATCCACTTTGTATTAGTCGTGGATATGTCTTTTCATCTAGTAGATCCACTGTGTATTCTTCATGGATACGATCAATTTAGGTCATGTGAATTTAGATTCACATTGTATCTTCGGTGGCTATATCTCTTTGTCAATATAATTATGGATCAGTAATGTATTTATGGAGGCCATACCTTGAAAGTCTCTATCACTCAAGCATAGGTATGTCTGCCTTGGGTTTGAAGCATGTCTTAACATTTGTTTGATGGTCGTGTCCAACTTCTGTCAAGTTCTCTAAGTTTGTATCCTTGCTTGAAAGTCTACAAAAAATTTCAGTTATCAGTTCCTGTCTTCTAACCTCATACTTTGGGGGGAAATGTGTTACACATCAAAATTACTCATTACGAAAATAGCCTAGTGTCGTTGTTATCAATATTACAACTGTCGCATTTTGGTCACAAGTGTTGCAAGTGTCATAAAAATCATACTGCCATACTGTCTATGTCGTGCCTATAATGACATCAGAGGGACACTTGAAACAACTCAAACAACTGATTTGGAAGAAGAGGAATGGGTTAATAAAGTTTATAAATCTTTTTCCACTGGAAAATCCACTCAAAATACATTTTTGGAGAGGAGTGCTCCCCTATACACTGACAGGGAGAATTGGTGCTCTATGGACCCTTTTAGGGGAGCGCTATAATTCTCTAGTGCCCCTTTTTGGGGAGTGTTGCCTTTACTGAGCAAATTTTGGGTTTGTTGAGGCAAATCAGGGAAGAATCCCTCAATTCCTGAAGGTGATTGGATTTGAATAGATGGTTAAGGCATGATCTTAGGGAGGATCCTCAACTAAAGAAGAAGGATCCTCAACTCATTCCAAATATCTCTCAAGTGGCTGGGCCTCTCCAAGGCTATATAAGGGAGCCTTATCATGGTGAAAGGGGATGGAAAGTATTGTGAAGCATCTAACTTATGATAACATGAGGAAGATGTCATTTGGAACATCAACATTCTATGTGTGGAATATTTAAGCAAGGGTTTGGACAAGGAGAGATTGATGAAGTTGTTGCACTCACATCCATGGTTGTAAGTAACACTTTGTTCTCATTAATACAATCAATGCTTGGCCTATTTATTTCAAACTTGTACGTGTTCCATATAATTTTGTCTACACTAGATGGATCTATGTTTGAGATAATCTTAGTAGAGTAGGAATTCTTTTGTACCTTTGTTTGTTTTACAGGACCTATCAAGGAGCTTAAGATTAAAGCTCAGCCTGGAATTTGCAAGGACAAATGTCCTTCATAAGGTACATATCTTTCTCTTTCTATTTCATTCATTATCTTGATTAGATATAAAAGGAAGTCAGTGTCCATGTTAAGCACTTTATATCTTGGTCTTAAGAGTCTAGGGACCTAAAGAGAATCCACTTGTCCACAGGGGGATTTCTCTTCAACACTCACTTCAAAATTCTCGAAGTGGCATTCTCCATTGTCTCGATATGTGTGTGCCTTAGCACAACATGCTTGACTTTGGATGAAATAAAATTGTCGGTTTTTTAAGCCCCCCTTCTTTTTCATTTGGTCATCTAAGGGATAAATCCGAAGGGAAAACACCCCCCTGCAAGAATATGAGATAACATTAGGCTCCATGGTTCATAGAGTCCTCCCTGCGAGGCTCTAAGATCTCTTTTTGCAGTTCCAGTCACCTTCTGTTGGGCTATGAAGTCAAGCTCAAAATAACCTGTTGAGGAATACAAGTCAAGAAGTAAAAAGATACAAACAAACACACATGCTCCAAGGAGATTATTTATGTATAGTCCTAAACTAATTGATTTTTTTCATGATGCTAGGTGAAAGAAAATTTCCACCATAGCCATTCAAGTAACTTCCTAACTGGAATCTCCTTCAATTTGTTTGTGATTAATAGTAGATGATGCAACCATGAAAATAGAATGATTACATCATTTAGCTTCCCTCCAAAGTCTGAAGTTGAGATAAAGTTGGGCAGCTCCAATATATGAAGGAAATGCCACTCAAAGTACTCGCTAGAAGACTCATAGAATGAGTGGAAAACTCCATAAACTTTGTAACATATAGCCTGCTCTACTCCACAGTTGCTCACACATGGCTAAATATATTTGGTAAGCATAGGTGGGTGAACGGCCAATGCAGGATGACTGATCTTAGACGATGACTTCTCACTGACAGGATCTAGACACTAGATAAACTGCCCCTTCTACTGCTCCTTGTCTTCTTCATATCTCTCCCAAGGATCAAATTCATAATCATCATACACATGAACCATGGGGAATCTATTCTCTTGGTCTTTCACACGCCTAGGATGACTGATTTCCTCACAATATTTTTCTTTAATGAAAAAAGGATATGACTCTGCAATATTCTCTTGGAAATCCTGCATATCCAGCTCAGAATCTGATCCGTAGCTATCATATACCGGCTAGTTTTTACCCACGTAAAAAAATTGTGATGCTAGGCTCTGTTGCTCCTCATCTAGATAATCATCATATCTTGAAACAACAGGCACATCAAGAGTGGAATGCAAGGCCTCTACAACTATGAAATCTTCATCATCGTCTTTAGTAGGGCAGCCAAGAACATTTTCCTCAAGGACTGGAGAATCCTCTGTGCTTTCTTCAGGTTAGCAAGAAAAATTTGCATTTACTTCTTCTACTTCTGTAGCAAGTGATCTTACCAGTACCACTAACTTAGCCAGGGAATCTTCTTCCTCCTCATGGTCCTCATCCTGACAACTTTCATTAGACGCAATCAAATATTGATCATTATCTCTGTATTTCTCACAACAATTATGAAAGATAAAGTCAGAGGAATAAAACTTTTGACAATGCCTATTGAAGGCCACATGAAACCCTCTTAGAGAGGATATTCTAGCAGGGGGTAAGGTGTGATACCATTGACAAGCGTCTCCTACTAATGAGAACATGAAAATTTTCATTAATACATCTTCATGATGTATCTCCCACTGATGCATGAGTTCATGAAACTCACAGAGATGTTGAGCAGGGTTGTCCTCCTTATGTTATTTAAATATGGGAAAACAATCAAACCATTCCTTGACAGTAGGGACAATGTTGGGAAAACTAGGAACAATAGAAAAATTAAAGGGAGCAAACCTTCGAGCCAATCTATTGTCGATTTCTAACCAGTGGAGTCGCCAATCAATCCTTCAACCATGGAGTCACCAAGTGAAAGATATGCAGTAAGAGTGTGTCTGATCTTTGTTCACCATGAAAGACCAAATCAGATCATTGTGTTATCCAAAGAGATACCAGGTGTAGCCAAAAGAATCCACACCAAAATAGTGGAGTTGAGATAGTGGAGTCACCAGGTGGGTAAAATACAGAGTGAAATAAATGTACGAGACTGTAAAATACAGAGTGAAAGACTCACTAGAATGGTGGCAACTTATCTCTGAGAAGAGATGTGACGGCTACTCTCATTCACAAGAAGATGATTACAATGAGGATATGAAGGCCATTTTATAATAAAAAGGAATTCCAAAAGTCCTATCCATCCAAAAACCTAACCCTAGGAGATGAAGTGACAAAATTCATGTGGTCTCTGTTTGGGTAAATTAGTGCATCAACTTCCCAAGGTCGTAACTTTTGCATACGATCTCTGTTTTAGGCGCATGATAGCTCATTGGAAAGGTATCATAAAAGAGATTCATTTTAGGGGATCAATAATACTTTTTCTATAATTGAGAATCTCTATCCTGAAAAACCTTCATTTAGGCCCTCAAAATGGCCCCAGAAGTTCAAAACTGCTAAAAATAGTAAATTACCAAAATTGCCAGAAAATTGTTTTGAGCCTATTAGAAAAGGTGGGTGGCCAATGATATCCACCTGGATCAATTATACCTCATTAGTAAGCTATGGTATCCATTGCATTGAGTTCCTGGGGGAGAGGGAAAAGTGTTTGTTGAATCTACATCTTGTTGAGTTGCTTGCCTTGTTGGAGAAGTTGCACTGCTTAGCTTGTTGAAGGTTGTCACAAACATGTGGATGGAAGGGTTGGACCTTTTTAGCCAATATAGATACATGAGATGCCTATGTGTATAAGGAATCTTTGCGTTTTGTTGCAACCTTGTCAACCTGCTTCTATTGGATAGAAGGTGCTTGGGCCGAGGCTGTAGAGGTTGTCATATCCTTTTGTTCACCTTTTGAACATGTTGTGAAGAAGATGAATTTTGTATTATGAGATACTACCTTTAGACACTATTTAGGTGGAACAGTAGTCAGAACTACCTCTGGTATTCTGTAGATATGACCCCCCAGAGAAACAATAACACTACGAGGTCGAGACCGATAAACAACATGGTGTCTCCACATATATGGTTGGCCCAAGAGAACATCACAGACATCTAGTGGGGAAACATCACATAATACCTAATCCTTGAAGGGTTGGATGTCATATGACAATCAACACTATTGGCTGACACAAAGATCTCGTCCTTGGTGAAGCCACCCAATGCTATATGGTTGTGGGTGTGGTGTTGTCGACAATACCAATTGTTTGATGACCTCTACTGAGATGAGTTTCTTCTCACTTCTGCTATCAAAAATAAAATGAGTGTGGTGCCTTTCACCCCCATCTGTGAATGGAAAAGGCACACCCCCTCTTCAAGATTTGTTGATTCTTCTAGTTGAATTTTTGCAGTCGTGACAATAGCGGTGGGGTCTACGTCAATGAACTATCCTTTACCATTATTTTCAAAATCATATTCTAAATTAGGGTTCAACTCCTTGTCTCTGATCTCATCCACCAATGACTATTTTGAGGGAAATTCATCGGTGTTCTGCCAGGGGCTTTTGTGGAAATTGCACCATTTTCCAGTGTCCTTCTTTGTCTTCCCGTGACCCTTCTTTTCCTATGGCTTGGACTAGTTTTCGGGAGACTATTTGTTACAATTGTCTTTGTCATGATTGGTTGTTGCGGATTTGCAGACCCGAACTCCCATTTGTTCTAGTGCTTAAATTTATTCTCTATTTTAATAACATATCGATAAGTAGCACCGAGTGATGAGATGTACGAAAAATCAATTTTAGTTTGGATGTATCTGTGTAGAGCCCCACGGTATTTAAGAACAAAATTTCATTCAGATTATTTGATACCCATCTTGGTGCACAAGGTAAGGAAGGTATTAGTGAACTCCGGAACTACTTGGAACCTCACTTGTCGTAGTGTGGTCCATCTCATGTACTGGTCCTCATAGTTTCCAACAAGGTAATATTGTTCCTTTACCGCATCCACAAAAAAATCCCAAGTGGGCTCAGCCCCATATATTCCAGACTCCTCTATGGAACTCTTCTTCTAGTAAGTTTCCCACCAATGTTTGACATGGTGGAGAGCCTTAAGGAGCGCGAAGATGATATTTTCTCTATCGGAAAAATTGTGAACAGAGAAATAACCTTCTAATAGATTTAACCATTTATCTAGGGCAACCGCATCTATCTAAACTTCAAATATAGGAATATCAAAACTGACATGTACCTTAAAAGGCGAGGTTCCTCCAAAGTGGTTTCTTGATGAAAATGTGTTTGATTCTATTGGGAGGTATTGAAGGATGTGGGAAAAATTCTCCATCATTTCGTCCCTCTGTTGCGTGAGAGCTTGCTCAATCAACAAATTGATAGGATTGTCTTCTCCATCGTTTTTCTTTTCTTCCACCATCGAGGGTTTCTTGGGCATGCGAGAGCGATTGTATTCAAGAGAGACAATATTGAGACCCAAATTTATATACTCAGACCTCGTCCGGGACATGCACTGAAAACGATCAAGAGCAACCTGCTCTGATACCACTGATTTGGATTATTTTCGGCATGAAATCAGAGCAGAGATATAATAAAAAAATGCACAGAGATATCGCATATATCTAATAATATAACATAAATTTATCATAGATGCAACCATAAACACAGAGATACAGTAATATATGATTTCTATTAATGAAATAAATGTACAGAGACTGTAAAATATAGAGTGAAAGACTCGCTAGAATGGTGGCAACTTATCTCCGAGAAGAGATGTGACGGCTACTCACATTCACAAGAAGATGACTACAATGAGGTTTTGAAGGCATTTTTACAATAAACGGGAATTCCAAAATTCCTATATATCCAAAAACCTAACCCTAGGAGATGAAGCGCCAAAAGTCATGTGGACCCTGTTTGGGTAAGTTAGTGCATCAACTTCTCGGGGTCGTAATTTTTTCATATGACCTCCGTTTTAGGAGCATGATAGCTTGTTGGGAAGGTATCATCGAGGATATTAATTATGGGAGATCAATAATGCATTCAAATATCATTGAGAATATATATCCTTAAAAACCTTCATTTAGGCCCTCAAAATGGCCCTGGAAGTTAAAAACTGCTAAAAATAGTAAATTACCAAAATTGCCAGAAAACTATTTTGAGCCAGTTGGAAAAGGTGGGTGGCCACCGATATCCACCTAGATCACCATGTGCAAGCGCAATATTCAATGGTTCTGATATCTGATGCATCGTTAGAATTAGAAGCTCATTGTCATTCTACCAAGGGAAATGCCTTCAATTCGTTCCCCGACAATGGCACCAAAAATGATAGCACTAGAAGTCACCCTCCGATTGTGGAGAGGGTGAGCCCCATANTCTATGCTTTATTGATATTTGGTTCTTAACATATGGTATCAGAGCTCAAGGTCTTAGGGTTTCACTGCTACATCTGAGACACCTTGGAATTTTCACTATAACATTTTTTATACAACGTTTCAGAAGAAATGGATTGGATGATATTTAGTATATGGAGCAAGGTACGTTGGGTTAAAATTTTAGCTCTAGAGACCTTATACTTTTGGAGATATAGCATGTGCAAGATAGGGTTATGAAATCATCTTGAACTGAGTCATTGCATGATTTTCTCTATAAAAAAATTCGGTAACATTTCAGACCCTGAACTCCATAGGATATTCACCAAAATTAGTAAGGTATTTGTGGTAAAAATTTCAGCTTCTAGGTCATCTTACATTTTTAGATACACCCTATGGAAGATAGGGTATCTGACTAGTCCTATTGACTAGTCTCAAGAAGGTGCTCTAGGTAAAACAATCATAACTTCTTCCTAGAGTATCTAAATTGAGTGAGACTAGTTTCATTGGATAGTGGAAAGTCTGTAGTATTTTTGGTGCAAGTTTTAGAATTTTATATCAAATATTTTGTGCAGGGCACACTATACAAGTGAGATATCTTGGAAAGGCCAAAAATTAGCAAGTTGTGGGGAAGTTACCATAAATTCCACTTGGCATATAAAATTTTGATCAGACCTATGGAATTACAGAGCAGAAATATCAAAGAACTACATAAATGAAAGTGTCATACCCATAAGGGCCGAAACTTTGATAGATACAACAAAAGAAAGACTGTCTAGCAGAACAACCTCAAAATCAAGGCTCAAAAGTGATACTTATCCAACATGCCACCCAAAAAGGGAACTTATACACCAAATAAGCCTCCAGACAATCCTACTTGGACTCTTGATGAAGGTGAAAAAATGTGTAGGGACATAAATGATTTACAAAATAATATAGTAACAAAAGATGAACTACAAGAGNTTTGTCATGATTGGTTGTTGCGGATTTGCAGACCCGAACTCCCATTTGTTCTAGTGCTTAAATTTATTCTCTATTTTAATAACATATCGATAAGTAGCACCGAGTGATGAGATGTCTGAAAAATCAATTTTAGTTTGGATGTATCTGTGTAGAGCCCCACGGTATTTAAGAACGAAATTTCATTCAGATTATTTGATACCCATCTTGGTGCACAAGGTAAGGAAGGTATTAGTGAACTCCGGAACTACTTGGACCCTCACTTGTCGCAGTGTGGTCCATCTCATGTACTGGTCCTCATAGTTTCCAACAAGGTAATATTGTTCCTTTACCGCATCCACAAAAAAATCCCAAGTGGGCTCAGCCCCATATATTCCAGACTCCTCTATGGAACTCTTCTTCTAGTAAGTTTCCCACCAATGTTTGACATGGTGGAGAGACTTAAGGAGTGCGAAGATGATCTTTTCTCTATCGGAAAAATTGTGAACAGAGAAATAACCTTCTAATAGATTTAACCATTTATCTAGGGCAACCGCATCTATCTGAACTTCAAATATAGGAATATCAAAACTGACATGTACCTTAAAAGGCGAGGTTCCTCCAAAGTGGTTTCTTGATGAAAATGTGCTTGATTCTATTGGGAGGTATTGAAGGATGTGGGAAAAATTCTCCATCATTTCATCCCTCTGTTGCGTGAGAGCTTGCTCAAGCAACAAATTGATAGGATTGTTTCTCCATCGTTTTTCTTTTCTTCCACCATCGAGGGTTTCTTGGGCATGCGAGAGCGATTGTATTCAAGAGAGACAAGATTGAGACCCAAATTTATATACTCAGACCTCGTCCGGGACATGCACTGAAAGCGATCAAGAGAATCCTGCTCTGATACCACTGATTTGGATTAGTTTCGGCATGAAATCAGAGCGGAGATATAATAAAAAAATGCACAGAGATATCGCATATATATAATAATATAACATAAATTTATCATAGATGCAACCATAAACACAGAGATACAGTAATATATGATTTCTATTAATGAAATAAATATACAGAGACTGTAAAATATAGAGTGAAAGACTCGCTATAATGGTGGCAACTTATCTCCGAGAAGAGATGTGATGGCTACTCACATTCACAAGAAGATGACTACAATGAGGTTCTGAAGGCATTTTTACAATAAACGGGAATTCCAAAATTCCTATATGTCCAAAAACCTAACCCTAGGAGATGAAGCGCCAAAAGTCATGTGGACCCTGTTTGGGTAAGTTAGTGCATCAACTTCTCGGGGTCGTAATTTTTTCATATGACCTCCGTTTTAGGAGCATGATAGCTTGTTGGAAATGTATCATCGAGGATATTAATTATGGGAGATCAATAATGCATTCAAATATCATTGAGAATATATATCCTTAAAAACCTTCATTTAGGCACTCAAAATGGCCCTGGAAGTTAAAAACTGCTAAAAATAGTAAATTACCAAAATTGCCAGAAAACTATTTTGAGCCAGTTGGAAAAGGTGGGTGGCCACTGATATACACCTGGATCACCATGTGCAAGCACAATATTCAATGGTTCTGATATCTGATGCATCTTTAGAATCAGAAGCTCATTGTCATTCTACCAAGGGAAATGCCTTCAATTCGTTCCCCGACAATGGCACCAAAAATGATAGCACTAGAAGTCACCCTCCGATTGTGGAGAGGGTGAGCCCCATACCCATCAGATTTGTATGTCACAGGTTGGATGTTGGCTTGAATAGGTGGAGGTCAATGGCCAAAACTCAACAATATGAATAATGTTCAACATAAAACTAGACAGGAAATGCACAGGGAGGTGAGGGCCACATTAACTTCAGTCAGTAAATTGAGTTAAGGCAAGAGCAAAGGGAAGACTTCAAAGAGAGGTGAATGAGACTGCTCTGGGAATTAGGCCTTCCAGCAGCTCAGAGGAGGAAAACTCAACCTCAATGTCAAGCCCTAATATTGGCTCATTACCCCTTAATTGGGGCATATTACATTAGTAATGTTATTTTATTTATTTCGACTTTATTCCATTAGTTGTAATTATACCTCCTAGTCTCCTACATATACCAAGGAGACATTTTCATTTGGATTCATCTTGTACTTGAACATTTATGTGGGTTAAAAGGAGGTTTCCCCCTTGAAGAGGCTTATTATCTGAAATTATCTCTTTTTCAAGGCGTTGAGTACTTATTCTGAGGTTTTTCTATGCTTTATTGATATTTGGTTCTTAACATATGGTATCAGAGCTCAAGGTCTTAGGGTTTCACTGCTACATCTGAGACACCTTGGAATTTTCACTATAACATTTTTTATACAATGTTTCAGAAGAAATGGCTTGGATGATATTTAGTATATGGAGCAAGGTACGTTGGGTTAAAATTTTAGCTCTAGAGACCTTATACTTTTGGAGATATAGCCTGTGCAAGATAGGGTTCTGAAATCATATTGAACTGAGTCATTGCATGATTTTCTCTATAAACAAATTCGGTAACATTTCAGACCCTGAACTCCAGAGAATATTCACCAAAATTAGTAAGGTATTTGTGGTAAAAATTTTAGCTTCTAGGTCATCTTACATTTTTAGATACACCCTATGGAAGATAGGGTATCTGACTAGTCCTATTGACTAGTCTCAAGAAGGTGCTCTAGGTAAAACAATCATAACTTCTTCCTAGAGTATCTAAATTGAGTGAGACTAGTTTCATTGGATAGTGGAAAGTCTGTAGTATTTTTGGTGCAAGTTTTAGAATTTTATATCCAATATTTTGTGCAGGGCACACTATACAAGTGAGATATCTTGGAAAGGCCAAAAATTATCAAGTTGTGTGGAAGTTACCATAAATTCCACTTGGCATATAAAATTTTGATCAGACCTATGGAATTACAGAGAAGAAATATCAGAGAACTACATAAATGAAAGTTTCATACCCAGAAGGGCCGAAACTTTGGTAGATACAACAAAAGAAAGACTGTCTAGCAGAACAACCTCAAAATCAAGGCTCAAAAGTGATACTTAGCCAACATGCCACCCAAAAAGGGAACTTCTACACCAAATAAGCCTCCAGACAATCCTACTTGGACTCTTGATGAAGGTGAAAAAATGTGTAGGGACATAAATGATTTACAAAATAAGATAGTAACAAAAGATGAACTACAAGAGATGGAATCTAAGTTGGAGGCAATAAATACTAAGATGGATGGTTTAAAAGAGGAGATCATGGAAGTATTGAAAAATTTTGTAACAGAGANGTATCACAGGGAAACCTGGTAAGGTGATAAGCTCTAATGGCATGACAAAATTATTGAAAAAGGGGCATCAAGGCATTATTGCACAACTATGCTCACTAGATGTTCAAACATCTAATCCATATATTCCTCATGATCTCCAAGGTATCATTGATAAGCATTCCAAAGTATTTGAAGATATTCCTAAAGGTATTCCACCCACCCGAAATCATGATCATGAAACTCACCTAATTCCTGGGAGTGTTCCTCCTAACATCAGGCCATACAGATTCCCTTATGCCTAGAAGAGTGAAATTGAGTGCATGGTTGAAGAAATGTTAGAGGGTGACATTATTAGACCTAGCCAAAGTTCTTACTCTGCACCAGTGGTAATGGTATTCAAGAAATATAGCTCATGGGGTATGTGTCTAGATTATAGAGAGCTCAACAAGATCACTATTAAAGATAAGTTTCTCATTCCCGTCATTGATTAATTGTTAGATGAACTAGATGGAGCAATCTATTTCACAAAATTGGATCTTCATTTAGGGTATCATCAGATTAGAATGAAGGAAGAAGATATCCCAAAAACAACATTCTGAATTCATGAAGGCCATTATGAATTTTGTTCATGCCTTTTGGCCTTACAAATGCACCTTCCACATTCCAAGGGTTGTTGAATTCCATTTTCAAGCCCTTCCTTCGAAAATTTTTGTTAGTATTTTTTGATGATATTCTAATCTATAGCAAGTTTTGGGAGGATCATGTGCGACATTTTGACAAGGTGCTACAACTACTAAAGGAGAAACAGTTGTATGCCAAACCATCCAAATGTTTCTTTGGAGTGAAGGAAGTAGAGTATTTGGGTCATATTGTATCTCATGAACGTGTCAAGGTAGACCCTAACAAGATTAAGGCCATGATGGATTGCCTGATTCCCAAAACATTGAAGAATATTAGAGGACTTTTGGGTTTGACAGGTTACTACCACAAGTTTGTTTGGCACTATGGAAGAATAGCAGCACCTTTAATGACACTAACTAAGAAGGATGCATTTTCATGGACTCTTGGGGCAACTAAATATTTTGAACAACTTAAAGAGGTGATGTGAAAATCTCTTGTCTTGACCACTCCAGACTTCACAAAAACATTTATTATGGAATGTGATGCCTTGGGAAATGGAATTGGTGTTGTCCTAATNAGATGCTCTCTCAAGCAAGGATGAAGATGTTGAGGCCTTTCTCTGTGCTATCTCAATCATCCAACCCAAATGGATAATAGAAGCAAGGGATGAATGGAAGAATGACGAAAAAGTGTGGACTCTCATTCAAAAGTTGCAGCAAGATTACAGTGCATCAAATACATGTAGATGGAAAAATGATTCACTGTGGTACAAAGATCGCTTATATTTGTGTAAGAACTCCTAGCTCAAACAAAAGGTACTATTGGAATTGCACACCTCTCCAATAGGAGGGCACTCGGGATTTTTGAAAACCTACCATAGAGTCAAGAAGTATTTCTTTGGGGATGGCCTTAAGACTGATGTTCAAAGGTTTGTGGCAGAATGTTTGGTTTTCCAACAAAATAAGGTGTTAACAATTAAAAACCCAGGTCTTTTACAACCATTAGCCATCCCAAGTCATCATTGGGAGGAGGTTTCCATGGATTTCATCACAGGGTTACCGGAGTCTGAAGGAAAGAGTGTCATCATGGTGATTGTTGATAGATTGAACAAGTACGCACACTTTTTTGAACTCTCTCATCCCTTCAAAGCTAGTATAGTTGCCACCACATTCATGGAGATAGTTCAAAAGCTACATGGCAGCCCAAAGATTATTGTAAGTGATGGAGATCCCATCTTCACTGGACATTTTTGAACTGAATTATTTTCTTGTTTGGGTACTCAATTGGCTCATATCTCATCCTATCATCCTCAATCAGATAGACAAACTGAGACAGTGAACAAATTTCTAGAAGGCTACCTTCATTGCTTTGTCTCTAATAAGAAAACACAATGGTTCAAATGGTTACCCTTAGCAGAATGGTGGTATAACACTTCCTTTCATACTGCAACAAAAATGATACCATTTATGCAACTCTATGGATACCATCCTCCTTCCATCACTTCTTCTCTAAAAGAAAAATATAAGGTTCAAGTAGTGGAAGATCACATCAAGCATCAACAACAATTTATCCAAATCTTAAAAGACAACCTGACCATGGCACATAATCATGTGAAACAACAAGCAGATCAACATCGTAGTGAAAGAAGTTTTGAAGTAGGGGATTGGGTGTTTTTAAGACTACAACCATACAAACAGATGTTCCTCAAGCAATCCAAGAAGGATAATAAATTATCACCAAAGTACTATGGCCCTTATAAGGTGTTGCAAATGATTGGTACTATGGCATACAAATTGGAGTCGCTTGCATCTTCACGAGTACACCTAGTTTTCCATGTTTCATGCTTAAAGAAGGTTATAGGCAAACAGATCCCAGTTCAAACTATATTTCAAGAACTTGACGAGGAAGGAAAAATCATATTGGAGCCTGAAGCCATCACTAACACAAGAATTCACCAGCTGAGAATAGATCCATTTTAGAGTATCTCATTAAATGGAGGAAACTACCGGCTGAAGATTCCACTTGGGAATATGAGTCTTTTATACAGAAGCATCCAGAGTTGCTCAAGCATTGTGGAAAACACTTGTCTCAAGGGGAGGGGCATGTTAAGACCTAATATTTTCTCATTACCCCTTAATTGGGGCATATTACATTAGTAATGTTATTTTATTTATGTCAGATTTATTCTATTAGTTGTAATTATACCTCCTAGTCTCCTATATATACCAAGGAGACATTTTCATTTGGAGTAATCTTGTACTTCAACATTTATGTGGGGTAAAAGGAGGTTGCCCCTGAAAGAGGCTTATTGTCTGAAATTATCTCTTTTTCAATACGTTGAGTACTTATTCTGAGGTTTTTCTATGCTATATTGATATTTGGTTCTTAACACTCAAGAGTACTCTTGAGCTCAAGTTCAGGCACTGAAATATGTCAACTAGGGACCCTCGATTGGATCATCCATGCTCGAGTGTTTTAAACAAATTTATAGACAAAATGAAAGAGAAAGGAAGATTAATTCTATTAACATGAAATTCTCATGTCAATTACATAACTAGAGAATGACTCTGGAAGAACAAAATTAGAGATGGGAGCTCTTCTCAACCAAAGACCATTACCAAATAATAGAACTCCATACATATACTCAAAAATTTTGTAAACAACAACAGGGGTGTGCTCGATCTACTGCATTCAAAACTTGGCATCTGCATCTTCTTCTTCCAGTATGCACATGCATTATTATGTCAGACACAATCTCATATCAGCGTGGGCTTGCAGGAAAAACTACTTGCAGGGGTACAATGAGCTGACAACTTTGTTTTCCACGGTCGGCTCCTCCATGATTTCCATTTATGGGGTGAGGAAAAGCTTCAACCACCTCCCCCCAATTTCATTGACTACTTCATTAGGATCAGGATCAGGCTTGAATGCTGAGGGAGTTGTTATGTGCTGCTAGCGGTTCTTCAAGTCAACATGGCACCTTAAAACCACGATAATCTCACTCAATGACTAACATAGGCGTCTTCATCCTTTGGCACAGCTCATGTGAGCCCTGTATTTTTTCCTACATGCAACCTCAGGCCATGATCTGGGGCTCATATCCAAAGGTGTTTTAGGATTTCTCCTTTCCGGAACATCCACTCCACTTGATTCCAAGTTTTCCAAATGCCCGAAATTGTGAAATGGCCTCTCTCAGATCGATGGTTGGATATGTTATGCATCCGATGGCTGCAATTTCCTCCTCAGAACTCCACCTTGGTTGTCTCTACATTGTGGGTGCCCACCTTTCCTCCTGGACCCACTTTCCATATGACCTTGGGCCGTGACCCTAGGCCCACTATTCAAGCACTTCGCAATTTCGTGTTTCAGGAGTTCATGCTGCATGAAACTTGCGCATTGCTCCCAACAAGACTTCGATTCGTAAAATCATGAATTCTCTTATGTGTTTCCACGTGGACCGCTAAATTGGATGACTCCTACCAATTTAGGGTTTTGGGAGTTCGGACCTTCGACGAACAACTTTGACAACGTTTCGAACTCTCGATTCTCGAAATTATTGTCCACCATTGATCGCTCCTGATGAGGTCTATGACCCAAATCTTCGTCGCATTTTGCGACTCTGGGGTTTTGCGCTTTTCTCACTTCCAGATTCCTGAATTGGAATTCTTTATTGTCTCGATATGTGTGTGACTCATCACAACGCACTCAACTTTGGATTTAATACATTTGTGGGTTTTTTAAGCCCCCCTTCTTTCGCATTTGGTCATCCAAGGGCTAAATCCTAAGGGAAAACACCCCCCTACAAGAATATGTGATAACAATATCTGAGGAAGAAAATGAAACCACTCATTTATGACATCAATGACTTGGCCATATGAGAAAGAAAGGGCTAAAGGTACTGATAAACTGTAAGCTACATCCAGATTTAAAATCTCTAAATTTGAATTTCTGCAAACAATGTGATCTTGGGAAGCAGTGTAGAATTTTTTTTAAA
>JZKD02S1973734.1:44875-63704 GCA_000966675.3 Picea glauca | reverse complement strand
CCCTCTCTTGGGCTACATCTCCTCGTCCAACTTCCAATGGATCATTTGTATTATTTGCTCAGAGTGGTAAAAAATGTGCTTTACAATGCTCAAAATTCCAAATAGACTACTCCAATGGCTTCAGAACGTCTAAAAACCCCTAGCTAGGCTTTTTCAACACATCGTTTGGCAAAAAATTGAAGAAGATAGGCTTCCTAGAAGTCCCCCCTTCAAACTTGTTGTCTCTGCATCTACAAAAAGCACCCTTGTTGTCTCAACCTAGCCCACATGCATATTTAAGCATAAAAACTTAGCATCGGGTGGAACTGCACAACCGATACAAATTGTCACACAGTTAATCACTGGCCCTTAACCGTCTAAGGCCCGTTATAACATAAATAAAGGGCCAAAGTTCAAACGGTTATAACATAGGTGTGCCCATGGTCACATCACATACCATGCAACCAACGGTTCAAATGAAAGGGCTATATAATAGAGCACACATATAGTAATGTGGTCACATCGCATACCATGCGACCGAAGGTTCAAATAGAGCGCGCATATAATAATGTGGTCACATTGTATATACGCAGTCTACGCCCACCATATCATATATTTCAACATAAATATAATATGAACCATTTATATTACAAGGCACATGTGGTGGCGCGCTGGTCGACGAACCTTCCTAAGGCTCTTCCCCTCCCCGGAGGTTGCGGGGTTAAGTCCTAGTGAATGCTCTCCTTGATGATAAATCAAAGGAGGCTCATATAATTTCAAATTCTCAACATTAACAACTGCATACATTTGCTTATAAGGAGGCAAATCTAAACGGAAGGCATTGTTACCAATCTTGTCGATAATCTTGAAAGGACCATATCGAATTGGTTTGAGTTTTTTACCTTCTCCTTTAATCCTCTCCTTACTGATGTAGAGCCAAAATTCATCTCCAACTTGGAAACTGTGATCAACATGATGCTTTTCATGTCTCCTCTTGTACTTGGCTTGACTTCTTTCCAACTGCTCTTGCACCATTTGATGTATCGACTGAATTTGTTCAATGAACTTTTCTGCCCTATCAATGTCATATTGACCTTCAGTAGCAATATCCTTCCCAAAGATAAAATATAAAGGAGATTTGGGCAAATAGCCAAAACATGCTTCAAATGGTGACGTTTGAGTTGAAGAGTGCTTAGATCAATTGTAAGTATGTTGAATGTAGTGTAAATGCTCATCCCAAAGTTTAGTATGCTTGTTGCAATAAGCACGAAGAATATGAACCACTATTCGATTTACCTCTTCTGTCTGACCATCTGTTTGCGGATGAAAAGCTGTGCTCCTTTTCAGTATGGTGTCCACGAGGGCCCATAAACTTGACCAAAAATTTCCAACAAATCGAGAATCCCGATCAGAAATAATGGATTTAGGCAATCCAAAATGCACCCAAACATTTTGAAAGAAAATTTGTGTCATTTTCTCAGGTGTAACCTGCTTCGTACAAGCCATCAAAATACACATTTTGCTAAATCGATCAACCAAAACATAAAGATAATCATTATTTCATGGAGACATAGGTAGACCTCCTACAAAGTCCATGGAAATACTTTCCCAAGGACGAGAAGGAACCGTAAGTGGATTATACAAACCCAACTTTCGATTGCTAGGTTTACTTATGGCACATAACGAACATCCCTGAACATATCTTGAAATACTTTCATTCATTTTAGGCGAGTAGCAGTATCTTTGCAAATTAGCCACTGTCTTGCCTACACCAAAATGACCAGCAATAAGAGAAGAATGGGATTCTCTTATAATGTTGATTCTTTCCCCCTGTGGAATACATAGNCAATCTTGTCGATAATCTTGAAAGGACCATATCGAATTGGTTTGAGTTTTTTACCTTCTCCTTTAATCCTCTCCTTACTAATGTAGAGCCAAAATTCATCTCCAACTTGGAAACTATGATCAACACGATGCTTTTCATGTCTCGTCTTGTACTTGGCTTGACTTCTTTCCAACTGCTCTTGCACCATTTGATCTATCGACTAAATTTGTTCAATGAACTTTTCTGGCCTATCAATGTCATATTGACCTTCAATAGAAATATCCTTCCCAAAGATAAAATTTAAAGGAGATTTGGGCAAATAGCCAAAACATGCTTCAAATGGTGACATTTGAGTTGAAGAGTGCTTAGCTCAATTGTAAGTATGTTGAATGTAGTGTAAATGCCTATCCCAAAGTTTAGGATGTTTGTTGCAATAAGCACGAAGAAGATGAACCACTGTTCTATTGACCACTTTTGTCTGACCATCTGTTTGCGGATGAAAAGATGTTCTCCTTTTCAGTTTGGTGTCTATGAGTGCCCATAAACTTGACCAAAAATTTCCAACAAATCGAGAATCTCGATCAGAAATAATGGATTTAGGCAATCCAAAATGCACCCAAACATTTTGAAAGAACATTTGTGTCATTTTCTCAGTTGTAACCTACTTCGTACAAGCCATCAAAATACACATTTTTCTAAATCGATCAACCACAACATAAAGATAATCATGATTTCGTCGAGACATAGGTAGACCTCCTACAAAGTCCATGGAAATACTTTCCCAAGGACGAGAAGGAACCGGAAGTGGATTATACAAACCCAACTTTCGATTGCTAGGTTTACTTGTGGCACATAACAAACATCCTCGAACATATCTTGAAACACTTTCATTCATTTTAGGCCAGTAGCAGTATCTTTGCAAATTAGCCAATGTCATGCCTACACCAAAATGACCAGCAATAAGAGAAGAATGGGATTCTCTTATAATGTTGATTCTTTCCCCTTGTGGAATACATAGCTTGCCAATATGATACAAAAGATTATCATGCACATGGTAATCAAATTCTTCAACATGGTTAGAATAACACAAAGTTTCATATACTTCTTTAAAATCAATATCCAAAGCATATTGCTCAACATAACTTTCATGCATGATAGGACTATGCTTAAGAATAANTGTCATGTCTCGTCTTGTACTTGGCTTGACTTCTTTCCAACTGCTCTTGCACCATTTGATGTATCAACTGAATTTGTTCAATGAACTTTTTTGCCCTATCAATGTCATATTGACCATCAATAGCAATATCCTTCCCAAAGATAAAATATAAAGACGATTTGGGCAAATAGCCAAAACATGCTTCAAATGGTGACGTTTGAGTTGAAGAGTGCTTAGCTCAATTGTAAGTATGTTGAATGTAGTGTAAATGCTCATCCCAAACTTTAGGATGCTTTTTGCAATAAGCACGGAGAAGATGAACCAATGTTCGATTTACCTCTTCTGTCTGACCATCTATTTGTGGATGAAAAGTTGTGCTCCTTTTCAGTTTGGTGTCCATGAGTGCCCATAAACTTGACCAAAAATTTCCAACAAATCGAGAATCCCGATCAAAAATAATGGATTTAGGCAATCCAAAATGCACCCAAACATTTTGAAAGAATGTTTGTGTCATTTTCTCAGCTATAACCTGCTTCGTACAAGCCATCAAAATACAATTTTTTCTAAATCGATCAACCACAACATAAAGATAATCATGATTTCGTCGAGACAAAGGTAGACCTCCTACAAAGTCCATGTAAATACTTTCCCAAGGATGAGAAGGAACCGGAAGTGGATTATACAAACCCAACTTTCGATTGCTAGGTTTACTTGTGGCACATAACGAACATCCTCAAACATATCTTGAAACAGTTTCATTCATTTTAGGCCAGTAGCAGTATCTTTGCAAATTGGCCATTGTCTTGCCTACACCAAAATGACCATCAATAAGAGAATAATGGGATTCTCTTATAATGTTGATTATTTCCCCCTGTGGAATACATAGCTTGCCAATATGATACAAAAGATTATCATGCACATGGTAATCCAATTCTTCAACATGGTTAGAATAACACAAAGTTTCATATACTTCTTTAAANCCCTATCAATGTCATATTGACCTTCAATAGCAATATCCTTTCCAAAGATAAAATATAAAGGAGATTTGGGCAAATAGCCAAAACATGCTTCAAATGGTGACGTTTGAGTTGAAGAGTGCTTAGCTCATCTGTAAGTATGTTGAATGTAGTGTAAATGCTCATCCCAAAGTTTAGGATGCTTGTTGCAATAAGCACGAAGAAGATGAACCACTGTTCGATTTATCACTTCTGTCAAACCATCTGTTTGCGGATGAAAAGCTGTGCTCCTTTTTAGTTTGGTGTCCATGAGTGCCCATAAACTTGACCAAAAATTTCCAACAAATCGCGAATCCTGATCAGAAATAATGGATTTAGGCAATCCAAAATGCACCCAAACATTTTGAAAGAACATTTGTGTCATTTTCTCAGATGTAACCTGCTTCGTACAAGCCATCAAAATACACATTTTTCTAAATCGATCAACCACAACATAAAAATAATCATGATTTCGTCGAGACATAGGTAGACCTCCTACAAAGTCCATGGAAATACTTTCCCAAGGACGAGAAGGAATCAGAAGTGGATTATACAAACCCAACTTTTGATTGCTAGGTTTACTTGTGGCACATAACAAACATCTTGAAACACTTTCATTCATTTTAGGCCAGTAGCAGTATCTTTGCAAATTAGCCACTGTCTTNATCTTTCTTTGGCACTAACACAATTGGAGATCCACATGGCGATGAGCTTGGTACAATAACCCCTTTGTCGAGCAACTCTTGGATTTGTTTTTTAATTTCATCATTTTCCATGACTCACATTCTGTACATACCAATGTTTGGAAGAGGACAATCTTGTTGCAATTGAATTTCATGTTGAATACCCCTTTTTGAAGGTAATCCCTTTGGTTCCTTAAACATTTCATCGTATTGATTAACAACCTTATATAGATCGTATTTCAACTTTGCATCACAACCTTGAAATACTTCATTTTCAATAACATCTTTGGCTTTAATCATTAAGAGAACAAAATTCTTGCTAGCATTGACTAATCTCTTCATTTGTCCCACATTTACAAGTGATAAATTCATCTTCTTTGTATGGGCTCTAACAATGTACTCAACTCCATTCTTAAACAAATGATACTTATTCTCATGATGATGAAAAATTGATTTCCTATCGTAGAAATATGGGCTTCCTAACACAATACCACAGATATATAAAGGAATAACATCAAGCTCTACCTCATCAACAAAATGTGCAGTGATATCAAACCTAAGTTTACACCTTCTTCTCACTAGTAATTTAACATTATCACATATCCAACCAAGAGGATATGGCTTAGGATGTGGAATTATTTCCAACTTTAATTTCTTAACAGTGTCCTCAGATATAAGGTTTGCTTGAGATCCAGTATCAAATAGATTATCTATTTTAGTATGCTTTGAAACAACCCTTATGTGAAAAAGTTCAATTCTCTCTTTTTCTTGTCCAAATACATTGATATTATTGTTACTTGAAGAACTAGTACTTGCAATAGAACCATTACCTTGATAACCCATGGTTGTGATCTTTGTTTCATCACTTGAATCAGAAGCTAAAACATGTTGTATGGTTGGAGGAGTGTTTGACTTCCCTTTGTTGCCAAACTTTTTGGGTCTTCTCTCAGGACGAAGTTTCCAACAATGGTCTTCATCATGGCCATCTTTTGAACAATGTTTGCATGTGAATTTTTCTCCCTCTTTCTTAACAACAACACTCCTTTTGCCATTTCCCTTGAACTTCCTCTTTTCTTTGTCTCCATGGCTAAAAGGCTTCTTGTTACCCTCATGAGTTTCATTCCTTCCTCTTTCTTCCAAATGAGTGGCCTGAACACAAACATCATCTAGATTTGAAGGATTAAACATGAGTATAGTATGTCTCAAATAACTATGTAAAGCTCCAATGTATTTGAGTATAGTTTCCTGAGAAGACGAATCTACTCCCAAAACCAAAGCTCTTCTCCTAAATTCTTGAGTAAATCTTTGCACATTCTTTCCTTTATCTTGCTTAAAATTTTGCCAATCCATAGTAGCCTTTTGCATATATGCCAATGGTTAAAATTTCTTTTAATTGCAACAATAAAATCATTCCAAGAGGTTAAAATTTTATCATGTTTCTTCATATCCTCCTGAGTCTTGGATTCCCACCAAATGAGTGTTGCACTATCCAATCTTAAAGAAGCAAGATGAATCTTAGTTTCATCATTGTGAATTTTTTGTATTCTACAATACACTTCAATCCGACGAATCCAATTATCTAATTTCTCAACATTAACTTCTCCATTGTACATTGGCAATTCAAATTTAATATCAAGCTTTAACGAAGGAATTTGTGAAGGAGTTTTACCATGTCCCTTTGGAGAATTCGGAAGAGGTCTTGAATTGGTAGAAGAAGAAGAAGAAGAATATGGAGGAGAGGGTGGTGGAGAAGCACCATTCCCGGCATTTCCTTTTGGATTTTTATCACCAGTGCCTCCCTTATGCTTTGAAGGGTTGGAGCCTTCACCTTGCAACCTTGTATTCCTTTCCATCAAGATTTTCATCATCTCTCTCATTTCCATGATAGCCTTTCTGAGATCTTCATCTTCTACAGGAACATGTTCATGACTCTCTTCATGAGCCACACTTGGTGAATGCCTCCTTGAAACTTGTGGTGATGATATAAGCTTTCTACTTCAAGGATGAGAACTTGGCTCTACAAGTTGACCTTCTCCTCTTGTCAGTTTCAACCTTGTGGGCATCAAAAAACAAAACACTTGCAAATAATCAAGTCTTCAAAAAAACCTATGCTCTGATACCAACTTGATCTAAAAATGAAGAAGACTTGTATTCTTGAAAATATTTGCAAGTTAAATTTTATGTGTTAAAATTCAAATGGATCAACTTTGCAACANATAACCCATGGTTGTGATCTTTGTTTCATCACCTGAATTAGCAACTAAAACATGTTGTATGGTTGCAACAGTCTTTGACTTCTCTTTGTTGCCAAACTTTTTGGGTCTTCTCTCACGATGAAGTTTCCAAAAATGGTCTTCATCATGGCCATCTTTTGAACAATGTTTGCATGTGAATTTTTCTCCCTCTTTCTTAACAACAACATTTCTTTTGTCATTTCCCTTGAACTTACTCTTTCCTTTGTCTCCATGGCTAAAAGGATTATTTTTACCCTCATGAGTTTCATTCCTTCCTCTTGCTTCAAAATTAGTGGCCTGAACACAAACATCATCTGGATTTGAAAGATTAAACATGAGTATAGTATGTCTCAAATAACTATGTAAAGCTCCAATGTATTTGAGTATAGTTTCCTAAGAATACAAATCTACTCCCAAAACCAAAGCTCTTCTCCTAAATTCTTGAGTAAATCTTTGCACATTCTGTCCTTTATCTTGTTTAAAATTTTGCCAATCCATAGTAGCCTTTTGCATATATGCCAATGGGTAAAATTGTCTTTTAATTGCAACAATAAAATCATTCCAAGAGGTTAAAATTTTACCATGTTTCTTCATGTCCTCCTGAGTATTGGATTCCCACCAAATGAGTGTTTCACTATCCAATCTTAAATAAGCAAGATGAATCTTAGTTTCATCATCGTGAATTTTTTGTATTCTACAATACACCTGAATCCGACGAATCCAATTATCTAATTTCTCAACATTAACTTCTCAATTGTACATTGGCAATTCAAATTTAATATCAAGCTTTAACGAAGGAATTTGTGAAGGAGTTTTACCATGTCCCTTTGGAGAATTTAGAAGAGGTCTTGAATTGGTAGAAGAAGAATAAGAAGAAGATGGAGGAGAGGGTGGTGGAGAAGCACCATTCCCGGCATTTCCATTTGGAGTTTTATCACCACTGCCTCCCTTATGCTTTGAAGGGTTGGANAAATGATAAAGGAGTTCACCCCTCTTTTGGGCTACATCTCCCGGTCTAGCTTCCAATGGATCATTTGTATTATTTGCTCAGAGTGCTAAAAAATGTTCTTTACAATGCTCAAAATGCCAAATAGACTCCTCCAATGGCTTTAGAATGTACAAAAACCCCTAGCTGGGCTTTTTCAGCACCTCGTTTGGCCAAAAATTGAAGAAGATAGGCTTCATGGAAGTCCCCCCTTCAAACTTGTTGTCTTTGCATCTACAAAATGCACCCTTGTTGGCTCAACCTAGCCCACATGCATATTTAAGTGTAAAAAATTAGCACCAGGTGCAACCACATGACCAGTACAAACTGTCACACGATTACATGTTGGCCCTTAACCGTCTAAGGCCCGTGGGCATGTGAAGCACCATACGACCACGTGAATATAAATAAAGGGCCAAAGTTCAAACGGTTATAACATAGGCATGCCCGTGGTCACATCGCATACCATGCGACCGACGGTTCAAATGAAAGGGCTATACAATAGAGCACACATATAGTAATGTGGTCACATCGCATACCATGCGACCGATGGTTCAAATGAAAGGGCTATATAATAGAGCTTGCATATAATAATTTCGTCACATTGTATATAAGCGGGACCGGGTGTCAGGGCTAAGCCCCGGCCCGGTCCGTGCCCACCATATCATATATTTCAACATAAATATAATATGAGTCGTTTATATTACAAGGCACATGTGGTGGCATGCTGGTCGGCGGCCCTTCCCAAGGCTCTTCCCCTGCCCGGAGGTCGCGGGGTCGAGTCCTGCTCAATGCATAAATTTTAAACCAACATGTGTGTGACAAGTGGCAACCATTGATTGGGCCACATGTCGCCATGCCGTTCGTTGCAAACATGCCACGTAATATGCCAACTATCCACACAACTTCTTGCAACGTGCCGTACGACTTGTCAAGTCAGCGTCCATAAGGACTGTACGAACTCTACAGTCAACACCCCTTTTTTCCCTGTTTTTCATTTTGAATAGAACGCGATATCTCTCGCTCGCAACGTCCATTTGAACCTAAACGAGTTGTGTTGGTTTCGTAACAACAAGACCTACACTCCCATTCAATTTGAAGTGATTTTTAAGACTTTGAATTTTGAGCAAAATTTGATTCCCTGGATCACTAGGGGTACTTAAAACCACCAAAAACTCTGTAGTTCATCAAAAAGTACAGATAAGCATTCATCCAAACAACTATACTGTAAAGAACCAACATACAATAAAAAAGTCCATTTAAATATCTAATCAAAATTTTGATCATTAGGAATTCATATCCATGGTAAACATGGATTGTTGAGAAAATCCAATTAATTCTAAGATCTTAGAAGAGGAAGGTCTTCATTGAAAGTTATGTGGTACAATGCATAGTGGTATCTCTTCTTGACTTTTGAAATGAGGCATTTCTCATAAGCCATCTATAATATAGCTTTAGATAGTGAGTCTGCATCCTTGTTTGAATAACTACGAACTTCTTCAAGAATATAAAACAATTGAATGTTGTGACATTTCTGAGATTTTCTTTCCTAGTTAACCGCCAACATGGAATCCCAAAATATTTGAAAGGAAAACACTCCCTTTTCTTTAGACAACAAAACAAGAATTTTGAAAGGCATGATTTCAACATAGTTATTTGTACCATTCCATAATTCTCAATATTGGACATAATGTTATGATGGTTGGANAAATTGAAGAAGATAGGCTTCATGGAAGTCCCCCCTTCAAACTTGTTGTCTTTGCATCTACAAAATGCACCCTTGTTGGCTCAACCTAGCCCACATGCATATTTAAGCGTAAAAAATTAGCACCAGGTGCAACCACATGACCAGTACAAACTGTCACACGGTTACATGTTGGCCCTTAACCGTCTAAGGCCCGTGGGCATGTGAAGCACCATACGACCACGTGAATATAAATAAAGGGCCAAAGTTCAAACGGTTATAACATAGGCGTGCCCGTGGTCACATCGCATACCATGCGACCGACGGTTCAAATGAAAGGGCTATGCAATAGAGCACACATATAGTAATGTGGTCACATCGCATACCATGCGACCGATGCTTCAAATGAAAGGGCTATATAATAGAGCTTGCATATAATAATGTCGTCACATTGTATATACGCGGGACCGGGTGTCAGGGCTAAGCCCCGGCCCGGTCCGTGCCCACCATATCATATATTTCAACATAAATATAATATGAGTCGTTTATATTACAAGGCACATGTGGTGGCATGCTGGTCGGCGGCCCTTCCCAAGGCTCTTCCCCTGCCCGGAGGTCGCGGGGTCGAGTCCTGCTCAATGCATAAATTTTAAACCAACATGTGTGTGACAAGTGGCAACCATTGATTGGGCCACATGTCGCCATGCCGTTCGTTGCAAACATGCCACGTAATATGCCAACTATCCACACAACTTCTTGCAACGTGCCGTACGACTTGTCAAGTCAGCGTCCATAAGGACTGTACGAACTCTACAGTCAACACCCCTTTTTTCCCTGTTTTTCATTTTGAATAGAACGCGATATCTCTCGCTCGCAACGTCCATTTGAACCTAAACGAGTTGTGTTGGTTTCGTAACAACAAGACCTACACTCCCATTCAATTTGAAGTGATTTTTAAGACTTTGAATTTTGAGCAAAATTTGATTCCCTGGATCACTAGGGGTACTTAAAACCACCAAAAACTCTGTAGTTCATCAAAAAGTACAGATAAGCATTCATCCAAACAACTATACTGTAAAGAACCAACATACAATAAAAAAGTCCATTTAAATATCTAATCAAAATTTTGATCATTAGGAATTCATATCCATGGTAAACATGGATTGTTGAGAAAATCCAATTAATTCTAAGATCTTAGAAGAGGAAGGTCTTCATTGAAAGTTATGTGGTACAATGCATAGTGGTATCTCTTCTTGACTTTTGAAATGAGGCATTTCTCATAAGCCATCTATAATATAGCTTTAGATAGTGAGTCTGCATCCTTGTTTGAATAACTACGAACTTCTTCAAGAATATAAAACAATTGAATGTTGTGACATTTCTGAGATTTTCTTTCCTAGTTAACCGCCAACATGGAATCCCAAAATATTTGAAAGGAAAACACTCCCTTTTCTTTAGACAACAAAACAAGAATTTTGAAAGGCATGATTTCAACATAGTTATTTGTACCATTCCATAATTCTCAATATTGGACATAATGTTATGATGGTTGGANTCTAATCAAAATTTTGATCATTAGGAATTCATGACCATGGTAAACATAGATTGTTGAGAAAATCCAATTAATTCTAAGATCTTAGAAGAGGAAGGTCTTCATTGAAAGTTATGTGCTACAATGCATAGTGGTATCTCTTCTTGACTTATGAAATGATGCATTTCTCATAAGCCATCTATAAGATAGCTTTAGATAGTGAGTCTGCATCCTTGTTCGAATAACTATGAAATTCTTCAAGAATATAAAATAGTTGAATGTTGTGACATTCCTGAGATTTTCTTTCCTAGTTAACCGCCAACATGGAATCCCAAAATATTTGAAAGGAAATCACTCCCTTTTCTTTAGACAACAAAACAAGAATTTTGAAAGGCATGATTTCAACATAGTTATTTGTACCATTCCATAATTCTCAATATTGGACATAATGTTATGATGGTTGGACAAAATGTTATGAAGGTGACTTGACTGCTAAGCATCATCAATATTAGACATATTGTTGTGAAGGTTACTTAAATATCAATAGAAGGATAATATTGACTAATATATTGTATGATATTGATACAATCATCTTATATTGTATAAGGTTGAGATTGTGTCATTAACATCTATGGACAAAATAAGAAATTTTGAAGAAACTCTCGAGATAAAAAGGGTAAATGGATAATCCAATATGGATCCATACAAATCACAAATAAAGAAGTTAATAAGACATGGTTTATTTAAAGTGATCCATAAAATCTCAATTGAATAGTTGTCGAGAGATGAGAAATGAGAGAGAGGTGAGGAAAGATTGACACCATCTAGTCACAAGTCGAGTTGATTCAAAGAACAATAACGTCGATTATCTAGAGGTCGATCGACTACAAGATGATTCGAATACAATTCGACTGATTGCAAGAATGGACATTGAAGAAAGTTGGAGAAGACAAGTTGATCACTTTCAAAACAAATCAAAGACAACTTGACCAACTGAAGGTCGAAATCCAAGGAAAATTAGTTTGGGAAATACAAGCCGAGCAAAGCAAGTCGAGAGGACCAAAGTCAAATTTATCAAGTCTCTTTTCTTCCAGGTAGAGTTGGTCCAAGAATGAAGTAACCTAAAGTTCAAAGTGGAAGTAAACTTAAATACAAGTTAGGTCGATGCTCAAGCAAGATGATTTGACTAGAATTGAAATACTCAAGTCAAAATTTCTCATTTTTGAATGAGGAAGAAAGTATGAAAAAGGGTGATACCAAGTCAAATATTTAGTGACTAACAACTGAGAGGGAACCGATTTTAAAATATATGTCAAGTAAAATGTTTACAGGTTGAGTTTAAGTAATCACCAACAAAGGAGATATGTGGAGGTCAAGTTAGAAATTCACTAAAAGGTAATATGTATTGAAGTTGATCTTGCATCCGATGACTAAAGGAAAATCTCTGCAAGTTGTTTTCAAAGAACTTCACCGACCACCTCAAACAGGTTCTAGGGAAACTTCTCTCGCGTGAGCTAATTGGGCATGTTATGCAAAAACCAATGTAGTAGAATTTTAAAATAAATCACTGTCTAAATTAGTGTACAAAAATCAATTAATAAAAAGTACCATTTGTGTGAATTAAATTAAGGGGTGTAATGTTTCATTCTAAAAGGACACATTGTTTCAAAGTGGCACCATTTCGAGTAATATATAAGTAAATGAAAATAAAGAGAAGAAAGTGTCATGGTGAATATAGATAGATAGATAGATAGATATAATGGATTCAATGAAAGTTCATTATAGGTGCATGTTTACAGGTTGAATCTTGCCATGAGTATTGAATTCCTCACATCCCAGTTTGATATGAGATCAACAAGCTATGTCTTGTTATGAGGATTGGATTCCTCATTTCTCTTGGATCTTAGAACTACAAGTTTGATTAATTTTGTTTGTGTTCATTCAAGTTAAATATATAAAATAATACTATTTTATCTACTTCATACAGTTTGTGGTTATGAATAATTAATTGAAGTACATATATCTTATTCAGTTAATTTAGTTAATCTATGAAAATGTGAAAAGTAGTCAAAATTTTCATATATGGATTCACCCCCTCATAGTGTTGTGTTTCAACAAATATAAGCTCCCAAGATGTCATCAAGATGTGGCTAAATTTTGTCTTTGATTAGAATTTCATAACATTCCAATTTTAGTATTACCGTCGGGAACATCTTTATTCTTATAAGTGTGTCCTTGTTAAGATGTCTCATACTACCAGGTGTTTAGATTAACATCAGAGCAATCTCCGTGTACATAAAAAATTTGCATTCCCTCATATATGATCTCTCAATGGTTAAAAGGAAAGATCAAAATTAAAGTCCTAAATCAAATAAAACAACAAATGCTAAGATGTGAAGAACAAAGTCAATTAAAAAAAAAAAAAAAAACTTGAGCAATGACCATCATTCAAAAGTCAATACCCTTATTTTCTTGTGTGAAGAAATATAAATAATAGGGACTTGTTCAATAAAGTGGACATCTAAAAATGTCTAAAGAGGTAATAAATAAATAAAAGTAGGTTGAGTGAGGTAACTAGATGAAAATATCCTTGTAGAAGACAACTATAAAAAAAAACATAGATAAAATAAAGTTAAAGGTATTAAAAACAAAACAAAAATTCATCTTTGGGGGTACAGTACTTGGAGTGTTATCACATGGTGGAGTGTTATCACATGGATCATCCCCTTCCCCTTTCGCTATTAATTTCATTAATTGTCTATAGTCCACATGAAAACTTAGAAAATATTCATTTTCCTTAAGATTGGACTCATTTAAAATTATTAATAATATTCCCTTATATAATATTTATGTAAATGTCAAAATTAATTTAAATTATTATGCTTACTAGGAAATTGTTACNATGTGGCTAACTTTTGTCTTTGATTAGAATTTCATAACATTCCAATTTTAGTATTACCTTCGGGAACATCTTTATTCTTATAAGTGTGTCCTTGTTAAGATGTCTCATACTACTACGTGTTTAGATTAACATCAGAGCAATCTCCATGTACATAAAAAAATTGCATTCCCTCATATATGATCTCTCAATGGTTAAAAGGAAAGATCAAAATTAAAGTCCTAAATCAAATAAAACAACAAAGGCTAAGATGTGAAGAACAAAGTCAATTAAAAAAAAAAAAAAACTTTAGCAATGACCATCATTCAAAAGTCAATACCCTTATTTTCTTGTGTGAAGAAATATAAATAATAGGGACTTGTTCAATAAAGTCGACATCTAAAAATGTCTAAAGGGGTAATAAATAAATAAAAATAGGTTGAGTGAGGTAACTAGATGAAAATATCCTTGTAGAAGACAACTATAAAAAAAACATAGATAAAATAAACTTAAAGGTATTAAAAACAAAACAAAAATTCATCTTTGGGGGTACAATACTTGGAGTGTTATCACATGGATCATCCCCTTCCCCTTTCTCTATTAATTTCATTAATTGTCTATAGTCCACATGAAAACTTAGAAAATATCCATTTTCCTTAAGATTGGACTCATTTAAAATTATTAATAATATTCCCTTATATAATATTTATGTAAATGTCAAAATTAATTTAAATTATTATGCTTATTAGGAAATTGTTACTTAGAATTACATATTAATAATTTTCTAGAGGGTTAAACCCATCATCTTGGACACATGGAGTGCCCTCTCCTATTTTTAAACACATGTACATGATCATAACATAGAGAGGGATAAAGTATTCCTTGACACATGGATTATTTTCTTGAGAAATGTGCACCAACTAGCACATGGACTACTTCACCATTTTTGCACCTCTTGGACATTTACTTTTTTAGCAAGTGACCTTTTTTGAAGATACACACATGGACTACTTGACCATTTCTTACAAATTCTAAAGGGGCACACCTCTTGGAGATTTATTTTATTATGTTTTGACCTTTTCTAAAGATGAAAATCCATATTTTATNTACTCAAGTCAAAATTTCTCATTTTTGAATGAGGAAGAAAGTATGAAAAAGGGTGATACCAAGTCAAATATTTAGTGACTAACAACTGAGAGGGAACCCATTTTAAAATATATGTAAAGTAAAATGTTTACAAGTTGAGTTTAAGTAATCACCAACAAAGGAGATATGTGGAGGTCGAGTTAGAAATTCACTAAAAGGTAATATCTATTGAAGTTGATGTGGCATCTGATGACTAAAGGAAAATCTCTGCAAGTTGTTTTCAAAGAACTTCACCGACCGCCTCAAATAGGTTCTAGGGAAACTTCCCTCGCGTGAGCTAATTGGGTATGTTATGCAAAAACCAATGTAGTAGAATATTAAAATTCGTTTTCATCACTCCATAATCTTCATATTGAAATCACTGTCTAAATTAGTGTACAAAAATCAATTAATAAAAAGTACCGTTTGTGTGAATTAAATTAAGGGGTGTAATGTTTCATTCTAAAAGGACACATTGTTTCAAAGTGGCACCATTTCGAGGACTATATAAGTAAATGAAAATAAAGAGAAGAAAGTGTCATGGTGAATATAGATAGATAGATAGATAGATATAATGGATTCAATGAAAGTTCATTATAGGTGCATGTTTACAGGTTGAGTCTTGTCATGAGTATTGGATTCCTCACATCCCAGTTTGATATGAGATCAACAAGCTATGTCTTGTTATGATGATTGGATTCCTCATTTCTCTTGGATCTTAGAACTACAAGTTTGATTAATTTTGTTTGTGTTCAATCAAGTTAAATATATAAAATAATGCTATTTTATCTACTTTATACAGTTTGTGTTTATGAATAATTAATTGAAATACATATATCTTATTCAGTTAATTTAGTTAATCTATGAAAATCTGAAAAGTAGTCAAAAGTTTCATATATGGATTCACCCCCTCATAGTGTTGTGTTTCAAGAAATATAAGCTCCCAAGTTGTCATCAAGATGTTGCTAACTTTTGTCTTTGATTATAATTTCATAACATTCCAATTTTAGTATTACCTTCAGGAACATCTTTATTCTTATAAGTGTGTCCTTGTTAAGATGTCTCATACTACTAGGTGTTTAGATTAACATCAGAGCAATCTCCATGTACATAAAAAAATTGCATTCCCTCATATATGATCTCTCAATGGTTAAAAGGAAAAATCAAAACTAAAGTCCTAAATCAAATAAAACAACAAAGGCTAAGATGTGAAGAACAAAGTCAATTAAAAAAAAAAAAAAAACTTGAGCAATGACCATCATTCCAAAGTCAATACCCTTATTTTCTTGTGTGAAGAAATATAAATAATAGGGACTTGATCAATAAAGTGGACATCTAAAAATGTCTAAAGGGGTAATAAATAAATAAAAATAGGTTGAGTGAGGTAACTAGATGAAAATTTCCTTGTAGAAGACAACTATAAAAAAAACATAGATAAAATAAAGTTAAAGGTATTAAAAACAAAACAAAAATTCATCATTGGGGGTACAATACTTGGAGTGTTATCACATGGATCATCCACTTCCCCTTTCGCTATTAATTTCATTAATTGTCTATAGTCCACATTAAAACTTAGAAAATATCCATTTTCCTTAAGATTGGACTCATTTAAAATTATTAATAATATTCCCTTATATAATATTTATGTAAATGTCAAAATTAATTTAAATTATTATGCTTACTAGGAAATTGTTACTTAGAATTACATATTAATAATTTTCTAGAGGGTTAAACCCATCATCTTGGACACATGGAGTGCCCTCTCCTATTTTTAAACACATGTACATGATCATAACATAGAGAGGGATAAAGTATTCCTTGACACATGGATTATTTTCTTGAGAAATGTGCACCAACTAGCACATGGACTACTTCACCATTTTTGCACCTCTTGGACATTTACTTTTTTATCGAGTGACCTTTTTTAAAGATACACACATGGAATACTTGACCATTTCTTACAAATTCTAAAGGGGCACACCTCTTGGAGATTTATTTTATTATGTTTTGACCTTTTCTAAAGATGAAAATCCATTTTTTATTGTAAAAGTACATTTTATATATTATTTTGTTTGTTACTATATATTGTTTGACCCTTTCTAAAAGGGAAAATTCATATTTTATTGTAAAAGCACATACAGCCTCAGTGGGCCTAATGGTTAAGAACATGTGTTTCCTGTTAAGAGGTCACAAGTTACCCTTTCTAAAGAGGAAAATTCATATTTTATTGTAAAAGTACATACAACCTCAGTGGGCCTAATGGTTAAGAACATGTGTTTCCTCTTAAGAGGTCANTTAGTATTACCTTGGGGAACATCTTTATTCTTATATGAGTGTCCTTGTTAAGATGACTCATACTACTAGGTGTTTAGATTAACATCAGAACAATCTCCATGTACATAAAAAAAATTGCATTCCCTGATGTATGATCTCTCAATGGTTAAAAGGAAAGATCAGAATTAAAGTCCTAAATCAAATAAAACCACAAAGGATAAGATGTGACGAACAAAGTCAATTCAATGAAAAAATAAAACTTGAGCAATGACCATCATTCAAAAGTCAATACCCTTATTTTCTAGCGTGAAGAAATATAAATAATAGGGACTTGTTCAATAAAATGGACATCTAAAAAAGTCTAAAGGGGTAATAAATAAATAAAAATAGGTTGAGTGAGGTAACTAGATGAAAATATCCCTATAGAAGACAACTATAAAAAAACATAGCTAAAATAAAGCTAACGGTATAAAAAATAAAACAAAAAATGATCTTTGGGGGTAATGTACTTGGAGAGTTATCACATGGATCATCCCCTTTCCCTTTCGCTATTAATTTCATTAATTGTCTATAGTGCACTAAAAAACTTAGAAAATATTGATTTTCCTTAAGATTGGACTCATTTAAAATTATTAATAATATTCCCTTATATAATATTTAGGCAAATATCAAAATTAAATTAAATTATGATGCTTAGTAGGAAATTGTTACTTAAAATTGCATATTAATAATTTTCTAGGGAGTTAAACCCATCATCTTGGACACCTGGAGTGCCCTCTCCTATTTTTAAAGACATGTACATGATCATAACATAGGGAGGGATAACTTATTCCTTGACACATGGATTATTTTCTTGAGAAATGTGCACGCACTTGCACATGGACTACTTTACCATTTTTTCACCTCTTGGACATTTACCTTTTTATAGAGTGAGCTTTTCTAAAGATACACACATGGACTACTTGACCATTTCTTACAACTTCTAAAGGGGCACACCTCTTGGAGATTTATTTTATTATGTTTTGACCTTTTCTAAAAATGAAAATCCATATTTTATTGTAAAAGCATATTTTATATATTATTTTGTTTATAACGGCATATGGTTTGACTCTTTTTAAAAGAGAAAATTTATATTTTATTGTAAAAGCATGTACAACTTGAGTGGACCTAATGGGTAAGAACATGTGTTTCCTCCTAAGAGGTCACAAGTTACCCTTTCTAAAGAGGAAAATTCATATTTTATTGTAAAAGAACATACAACCTTAGTGGGCCTAATGGTTAAGAACATGTGTTAAGTGTATGTAGTGTATGTAGACATCGGTGGGTGTAGGGGTCCCTTGTCCCACAATCAAGAGGGTCTCATCCGTCTTGGTACTCACCTTAAAAATAGTTGAACTTATCCATGATTTTTTGTAAATAGTTTGAAGTCTTCTTTTTATCTATAAAAGAGGAGACACTCTCATTTATAAATGGATTCAAG
>JZKD02S1973701.1:14404-29675 GCA_000966675.3 Picea glauca | reverse complement strand
TAAATTAATACTTTGATTTATACATTATATTAGTATAATAACGTAATACTATTTTAATAATGTATTTATTAAAAATGTATTAATTTATTTATTAATTAAATTAATACATTACAATATACATCATTATTATTCATAGTCATGACCATAAGAAACTATGATGTGGTCCACCATAATCAACCACAATCATTTTCAATAAATGTATTAATACTTTAATGATGTTTTATTAATATATTAATTTATTATTGTATTAATAATGTAACAATGTATTAGTTAAAAATGTATTAATGTATTGATCAATTCATACATTAAATTATTACATTATTAATGTATTAATATTTAATGTGTTACATTCTAGGGAATGCATTAATACTTTAATTTATATATTACAACAACGTTATAATAATAATGATAATAATAATAATCTATTTTTAAGGTCACGACCAAGATAGACACCAAAGTGGTGTATGAGACCCCCTTGTTTGTGGGACAAGGGACCCCCTCCATCCAACGATTTGACTGGTAAAGTCTACGGAGGTATACATACCCTACCCCCTTTGGATTTGAACTTGTGACCTCTGAGGAGAAAAGAGATGTTCTTAACCATTAGGCCCACTTAGGTTGTATTGTTAACATATTAATAGTTTATTATGTTACATTATGAATTAATGTAATAATTCATTATTTTATTAGTGTTTTAATACATGACCAATATAATAATAGTTTAGTAATCTATTTTTTAATGTATTTATTGATATATTTAACATATTAATTTATTGCTATATTATTACCTTATCAAGGCATTAATTAATTAATTAATGCATTACATTATTAAGCTATAAATCATTTAATGATGATGATGATGATGATGATGATGATGATGATTAACGTCCACTAAGACCTAATTGGTCTATCGTACCTTAAGAGCGTAAGTGATTCTTTAGAATTTTGTTTATGTGCTCGAAAAGAATTAAGAGAAGCTTTCCAAGATCACCATACTTTTGTTGACTTAAGAGGTTAGGAAGGTTGGTAGTGTGATCAATATTTTGAAAATGAGATCTAATATCAGTATAGGTTGGACAATCTAAGAGAACATGTTTTTCATCTTCAACCTTCTTAGTGTCACAAAGGTGACACACTCTTTCATCCCATGGATTTTTAGGAATTGACCAACCCTCATTGATTTTAAACTTAGCAATAAAATTCTAATACATCCTTATTGCAGCAGCCCTCAACTCAAGAGGCACTTTTATCTCTTCCAACCTATTCCAAAGGTTTTTCCTAGGAACCATGTCAAAAGCTTTTCTAAAGTCAACAAAACAACAAAAAAGATTTGTTTTAGTATTGTGAACTCCTATGCAATGATTCTAAAGGTAAATAGATGGTCTAAAGCTTGTCTAAAGCTTGTCTAAAGCTTGTATTGTGAACGCCATAAAGCTTGTCTAAAATCGGGCTAATCATAATGGTCCTATAATTAGAGGGAATTCTTTTATCACCATTTTTAAAAATAGGAACAATGAGGCTTTGCATCCATGGTTTAGGGAAGCCATGATTGACTACTAAATTGAAGAGCTTGTGTATGTGAGGGATAAGGATTGGCCCTCTGATTTTAAAAATTTCATCTTGGTAGCCTTCAATGTCCTTAGCTTTCCCATTTGCGAATCGCTTAACCCCGAACTCTATGTCATCTAAAGAAAAAACTTCTTCCTTTGTAGGGACAATAGGAATGGTGTCCATGGCATTAGGGAACTCGTAAATACTTTTAAGGTAGGAATTCGAGTCCGTTAAGGGAATCCTATTATTTTCTTTAGTATTGGATTTTAGAATTTGGCTCTAGAACGTCTTAGGATCCAACTTGTATAGTTGTGAAAGTTTCTCTTTCCTTTTATTGATATAGTATCTTTCTTTCCTTTTAATTAGGGCTTTGTACGTATTGATCTTATTGAGTTTTAAGGGCTCATTAGAAGCATCCCTAATGGATTTCCTACAAATTTTACATTTTTTATCATACCAAGGGTCGGTTGTTCTATTATTATTTTTATGGGACACCTTGAAAGAGAACTTTTTAATAGAAGTGGAAAGGGTAGTTGTAAAATTATGATAGAGTTCTTCAATGTTGTCCTTATAAGTTAGGAGTTTTAATTTACTATTTAAATCCTTTAATAAAATGTCAAGTTTACTTTTGTCAAAGCACAAATTCCATTGATTATCAGAATTCTCTTCAATGGTGCTCCTATGCATGGAAAAATTTAGAGTTAGGGTTAAAGGTTTATGATGAGAGTCAGACTCATGGTCATTTAAAATGTCAAAAGTTGTTATTTGGTTGGAAATGGGAATATCAAATATCACATAATCTACAGCACTACTACCTAGCCCATGAATAGAGGTCACCTAGTTGGAGATTGGCCACTTCATTACTCCATTGCAAATTATTAGGCCTTGAGCACTGCAGAGCTTGACCAACTCAGTATCAAACAAATTCTCAATTAGGTCTTCAGATATTCTTTTGTATCTATTATATAAAACAAGGTCTTCATATAGACATAAAGGATTATGGTTGGAGTCATAACTTAAAAGAGTATCTTGTTTAGTTTTAGTCCTAGCATTAAAGTCTCATAGGAGGAGGATACTACCTTTATTTTTCAAATTATAAATATCTTGTTCTAAATTATTATAGGGACGATTTTTATTTAGACTACTTTTCTTATAAAAAGCTGAATTAATAGGTGCAAAATAACAAATTGCTATATACATCTTCCTAGCATTGGTGTCTGATATTTCTATCCAAATGTATTGATTAAGATGGTCAATCTTATGAATTTGAATGTGAGGAGAAATTATTTTTCTAATATAACAAGCTATGCCTCCTATCCCTCTATGGTGGGATTTTTTGTTCCATGTCGACCACAAGACAAATCCTTCCATGTTATGGACCTTAGACTCCTCATGCTCCCAAGTTTCATCTAGACAGATAATATCAATATCACTCGGGATCCAACTTATCATAGGACCTTTGCACCATGGAAATCCGTGACAATTCCAAAAAAGGATCCCAAGTGTCTCAAATTTCTATTTATTATTATCCTTCTGGTATCTATCTCTAACAATATCTTTTCGATTTCTAATTATTGTCCATTTTTCTTCTTTCCTGGCTTCTTTTACCTTTCGAACTTCCTTCCTTAATTCAGCTTGGTCTTCGGGAATGAGGTCTTCATTTATAAATATTCCTTACCCTTTTAAGATTGGAGATTTACTAAGTATGCTATATTTATGGTCATTACAACTTACTTTGACACGGATCAACCTATATTTGTGATCAATTATTTTTCCTAACCTCTTTGCTTCTATGAGGTAAGTTGTATCAATTTGTGATTTATTTTTTAATTCTTCTTTTACTATTCCTAGAGTATCCTCCTCTTGTTGCTCTTTTATACCAAAAATTATGAGGTTCAAGACTCTTTTGTTACACTCATGGTCCAATTCAATTAGCTTATTCATTTCCTCTTTGATGGGTTTGATATCCAATTTGTTTTCCATATTACTGAGAGTCAAATTGTTGGTTAGTTTTTCTTCTAGCTCTTTAATCCTATCTCTCAAGTTTTGATTTTCTTCAACCCCTCCTTCTTGGGTTGATTGTTTATGTTTTTCCATTTCTTGAATTCTATCCTTCATCGTTTGCAATTCACTCTGAACCCTAATAATCTATCCTCTATTTGAGTTTGAATGGTATCTTTAATTTTTTTATCAATCATTGCCTCTAGCTCTATTTGGAGTTTTACGTCTCTCTTTCATCACTCCTTTTTTCTAATGTTTCTAACTCTATTTGGATTTTGGCATCTCTCTGTTTTTTTTGTTTTTTTTCTATTGATTCCATATAATCATAAAGGATCTCTAAGGTGATTTTGGGGGGCCTCCCCTTGTTAGGATGAATTTTTGGAATAGGTGGTGGAGTGCTCATATTGAAAAGAAGATAAAAAAGATGTAACAATTATTATTACAGATTGACTTTATCTCTCAAATCAAGTTTTACTTATGAAACTTAATATATATATATATATATATATATAAGATTGAATCAAAGTAAAAGGTGACTCACCTCATTTCAGATGTCCAAATGCTCAACCCTTTGAGGAAGCCAAAAAATAATTTTTGAAAATAGCAAGAAGTCTAGAGAAACTATAGAGATTATTTTGGGTAAAAAAGGTAAAATCTAGAGATATTATTCCCATTCAAAACCCTAGATATATAATCTTAGAAATAAAATATCTCCTATAAAATAAATAAACAAAGAATTATTATTCCCTAGATATATTACATTACACACTAAAGTAAATTAATACATTAATTTATAAATATTTATTATATATTATATTAATATTACATTCCACATCGATGTATTATAAATTAATTTATAATATGTTAATGTATTATACTTTAATATATTTATGTATTATACATTAATGTTTTAATGTAATACATTACACATTAATGTAATGTATTACTAAATACATTAATACATTACATTATCAATGTTTTAATTTATTAATATGTTACATTAATACTTTAATACATTTAACCATCAATCAATACTTTAATTTATACATTTTTATTATATATTAAATTAATATTTATATATTCAATTAATGCAATATTAAATTATTATATTAATTAGATGTATTAATATATTAATGGTCATTTTCAAGGCATGTTGGTCTTCAACTAGCAACAACCACTTAATAAAAGTGGTTGATATATCAACCACTTTTATTAAATGGTTGTTGCTACTTATAATTATGATGATATAATTTATTTATTTTATTACAATTATGATACAAAAGATTTTTATAAAAATGTAAAAAGAATATATTTATTTATAAAAATATTACAAAATAGGCTTTTATAAGATTAGATATTATTATATTTTTTAAAAATATAAATTTTAAGAATTGTTAATTTATTTCACATATTTTAAATGCATAATATTTTCAACAATATGATATACAATTTCAATAAGATTAATGGTTAAGAATATGTCTTTCTTCCTAAGAAATAACAAGTTTAAATATAAATATGACTTTTAATATTGGATAATTATTATTATTAAATATTAATTTAAACATAATGAAAATAAAAATACCAAAGTTACTAAAATTCCACCTCTTTAAGTATAATTAGATTATTAAATAAATTAAACTATGTATTGTATTATGTTATTGAAACTAGATAATTTTAAAATTAAATGGTGATCAATTTTAACTCATTCAAATTTTACAAATTAAATCCTATAAATTTGTTTAACAATAAATTTATCAATTTCACTATATAAACAAGCAATTTGAATGACAATTTTTATAATATTTCTTTTAATGACAATTTTAATAATATTCATTTTACTGGATCAATTTTAATAATATTCTTTTTAATGGCCATTTTAATAATATTCATTTTACTTTAAAATTAGTGGGCCACTTCAACTTATTATATAATTTATTAAAAGTGTTTTGGGTAAGGAGATCTATTAATTTTAATATATAAATAATAACCATTAATTTTTAATATAATATTGTTTTTACCCTATAATATTCAAAACTTAATTTTAATAAAATAAATAAAAAATATTAAAACTTTATATAATTTATTTGTCATTTTAAAGTGATTCAAAATATTTGAAATAAGTTAATTAGTTTAAATTCAAAATTTTTAATATATTTTAACTTTTTTATTTAATGATTATGATGATAATGATTAATCTCTCTTAAATCCTCTATTTTTAAAATTTTATTTATATATTCTAAAAGTATTAAGAGAAAAATTCCAAAATTACTATACTTTTTTGGAATTAAAAAATTATAAAAACTAATAATATGACAAATTAATATATATTTATATTATATAGTTTATATTATACATAAACTAATAAACTATAACATATGATATATAAAAATTAACAATTTTCAAAATACCACTTTAAATGTTTTTCACATCCATAAGAATTAATATTAACCTCCAAGTAAAAGGTAAAAAAAATTAAACTTAACAACTCTATGCTGTCATATATGTCGATGCATCTATCAATATTGTATAACTTTACTAAAAAGGAATCACATGAACCCCCTTTTGAAATGTGAATTGTGGTTGAACGCATATCAAAATGTGAAGGTGTAAAGCAACATGTAATGAAAAGCTCAAGTCTATTAACTCTCATTATATATGAAATATATATGCAACATAGAGGAAGTTGGGTTCTATATGTCATGACTGTCACAACCTCACATTCTTTTACACAATTTTACTTGCAACCTCGCTATTAATACTCCATAACAATAATGAGAATATTTGCTTGCTAATCTCTTATGGGAAGACAGATTACATGTTACACAGGAAACTCATCTTAACTCTATTACTTTCAAAGCCTGCATAAATTTGCGCAGTATTTGGCGACTAAAGCACCAAATCCATTAGTAGGAGGGGGATATTGTGATATGTGTAAGAAATGGGGGCATCATCCGACTCAGTGTCCATTATTGCAGAAATACTAGAGTATGCCAAGGAACTTACTCTGTAAATTTTGTAAGTCAGTCGAGCATTAAGAGAAGGATTGTTACACATTTGATTTGATGAAAGAGAACACTTCAGATATGTATATGATTCACGAGGAAAATGATGTGACAAAAGGAGCTGGTCCAAAATACAATAATAATAGAGGATTTAATGTACGTAATAGAGGAAATTTTGGTAGAGGCCGAGGTAGAAGAAATTTTGGTAGAGGAGGTAGAGGACCAATAATATGCTACATTTGTAATGAACCCAGGACATCTAGCTCATGACTATTCAAATCCTTGTGCAACCTGCACATATTGTAGAGCACTAGATAATGCGAAAGAAGAGTGTTCTCAACTACCTGTGAAGTGGAATGCAAGAGGGAATCAGAACGAGAATCTAGATTGCAATGTATAAAATATATCAGTCGAGAAATGGAATGAAGGGCCTAGAATAGAAATTGTTATGCACATAGGAGCTAGAAAAGTGGTTGATCCAATGAATGGAGGACAATAGGTTGAGTAATGGGTAAGGAAATCAATAGAACCTATGACAACATTTTACCCTCAACAATAAAATGAGATGTATCATAGGTCCAAAAAATAGATACTAGGATCATAATCGATAACATCAACATCATATCCGACTACGGTCTTTGATCGTGCTATGACAGAGAATCCCCTTGAGAAGACAAGTACTCTAAGAGTGTTTTTGAGAAGTTGTGTAGAGTTGATGAAAGATGAAACTGTGTCGAATTCATTATGTGAAATTATTGCTCATTGTGCGCAAAAAATGGAAATTCCTATCACATAGAGGGTAGTAAATCATGTACTCTACAGAAAGAGGACAAACAAAGAGTTCATATTAAGTGCGTATATTGGGAAATATGATGTGGATACTATTATTTTATACTCGGGTTCAGATGTAAATGTCTTACCAAAGTAGAATTTGGAAATTATGGGGAAGCCCGAGTTGATTTGGTCTCCTATGTAATTGAGGTTGGAAAATCAACACAAGACAGTAGCAATTGGTTGATTGATAGGAGTACCTGTGACTATACATAGTGTAGTAGAGTTTGAAGTCATTGAGATCATGGATGATAGTTCGCCATATCCAACACTAACGGGACTTGAACGGGCCTTTGATAATTAGGAGATCATTAATATGAAGAGGATTTATATGATATTTGAGGTAGGAGACTTTAAGGTTACCACACCACTAGATCTAATAGAATGAAATAGGTATATATAGCTAAAACGAGGGAATGAAATTGAAAATTTATATAAACTGACTCTCTAAATGGATGATTATGTCAACCCCGCTATAGGTGTTGTACTTAGTTGGAGAAGCATTAGCTTGTGCATGTGATATTTGAAGGAAGGTTTGGAACATTGACAACATATTATGCATGAAGTATCAATTAGATGATGTGCACACATAACTCGATCATTGCATTGGATTGGAATGGAGTTATGTGATCCACCTAGGTACAATGGATTAACTAATGTAAGATTGTTTGTAAAGGCATTTTAGTTTTAGGTACCCAAACAACAAAGATTGTTGGCACGAGATGTTTTTGTGAAATATACTCCATCCAGATGGTGGGTTGCACACAAGGAGGCAATGGAATACTAATCTCAATGTAGAATATTAATGCAAGTGAGATTTGGTACCCAGGTGGAGTATACTCCGCAGAAGTATACATGGGAAAGTGACCCAACATTTCATGTTGAGAAGTGGAGAACCATATGGAGTTCAGTACCAAAGAAGGAATGGATGCATAGGTTTATACATACACTCGATACAATTCCAAAAAATTGGTACTTGGAACTAGAAATGCGTAGAGAAACAAAAAATTGGGATGAGTTGATTGAAAGGCTTGAGGTAACATTTACTTTTGAACACAAACCTCCATTACTATATACAACATTGCAATTCATTAGAAACAAAATATTTTTAGAAGAAGGGTTGACTGAGGTGGTATTTATGTGCAATGTGCAAAGAACTTTTGTGATTGCCCATGAATTACTAGAATGTTACAATGTTGCTAAAAAAGTACACAATGAGGAAGATCCAAGGAATCTACAAGTACCTGAAACTGAGGGGGAACACGTACTAGAAGGGATAGATCTTGAATCTGTTGCATACACATGGCCAATAAAGACACATAACATGAATATTGGGCCAAAGGAAAATCCAAAGCTTGCGTAGATAAGAGATTATTGGAATGATGAAATTGTGGATAAGATTGGAGATTTATTGTGCGAGTCTCAATATCTATTCCAAACTAAAATTTTATGGACGAAGGGGATAACTAGTGAGTTAGGAGAAATTAAGATCCCTTTGGAACCAAAAGATAAGCTAGTGAGATAGAGACCTTACAGGTTTAATCCAAGGTATAAAGAGAAGGTGAACGCAGAGATAGATAGGCCGTTATAAGAAGGGATTATTGAACTAGTGGTGGAATCATAATGGATAAGTCTAATGATGGTACATGATAAGAAAATACAAGGAATTAGGGTTTGTGTAGATCTAAGGTAAATGATGAATGTCTACATGACCCATTTCCAACACCATTTATAGATGAAGTGCTACAGAATGTAGGATGGCAGGAGACCTATTATTTCACAGATGGCTTCTCAGGATATAACCAGATAAGGATTGTGCAAGAAGACAAACATAAGAATACGTTTGCAGCAAAGTGGGGAGGCTATCAATACACAATGATTCCTTTTGGACTAAAGAATGCACCTGTAGTTTTTTCAAGAGATTTTGTTGTATCTTTTAAGGAATTTATTCACAAGTTTCTTGAAGTGTACTTACATTATTGGACTATGTTTAGTTTATTTAAAGATCACATATACGTACTTTGGTTAATGTTGGATAGGTGTAGACAATGTCAAATTTCAATGAACTTGAAGAAATGTATTTTTTGCGTGCCTTTTGGACTTTTGTTGGGCCACATGGTATGTAAGCAAGGATTATTAGAGGATCCTTCCAAGATTGTTCTGATTTTGGACTTACAACCACCCACCTCAGTCAAAAATTTTAGAGAAACTCTAGGTCATACAAGATATTACAGGAATTTCATTAAGGATTATGTGCAGATTACCACACCTATGGAGAAGTTGTCGAAGAAGGAAGACAAGTTCTAGTGGAATAACGATTGTCAGAAGGGTTTCAATACATTGAAGAAGAAATTAGTCACCATGTCGATATTAATCTTCTCATATTGGAAGAAGGAGTTTCATGTTCATGTCGATGTGTCGTCCATAGATTTAGGCATAGTACTATCTCAACGAGGGGAAGGTGACCTAAATCACCCAATTGATTTTGAAAGTAATAAGTTGTCCATACAATATAAGAATTACACAACCACAAAATGAGAAGGATTGACAATGGTATATGCGCTACATAAGTTTAGACATTACTTATTGGGCTCTCACTTTAAAATGTGTACTCACAATTCTGCACTAAGATACTTAGTGAACAAGCTAGTGTTGGGGGGAGAAAATGAAGATGGTTGTTTTTGTTCTAGGAATAGGATTTCGAGGTTGTTGTGAAACCAAGGAAGTTGAATGAAAGACTAGATCATTTATTGNGAGTCTCAATATCTATTCCAAACTAAAATTTTATGGACGAAGGGGATAACTAGTGAGTTAGGAGAAATTAAGATCCCTTTGGAACCAAAAGATAAGCTAGTGAGATAGAGACCTTACAGGTTTAATCCAAGGTATAAAGAGAAGGTGAACGCAGAGATAGATAGGCCGTTATAAGAAGGGATTATTGAACTAGTGGTGGAATCATAATGGATAAGTCTAATGATGGTACATGATAAGAAAATACAAGGAATTAGGGTTTGTGTAGATCTAAGGTAAATGATGAATGTCTACATGACCCATTTCCAACACCATTTATAGATGAAGTGCTACAGAATGTAGGATGGCAGGAGACCTATTATTTCACAGATGGCTTCTCAGGATATAACCAGATAAGGATTGTGCAAGAAGACAAACATAAGAATACGTTTGCAGCAAAGTGGGGAGGCTATCAATACACAATGATTCCTTTTGGACTAAAGAATGCACCTGTAGTTTTTTCAAGAGATTTTGTTGTATCTTTTAAGGAATTTATTCACAAGTTTCGTGAAGTGTACTTACATTATTGGACTATGTTTAGTTTATTGAAAGATCACATATACGTACTTTGGTTAATGTTGGATAGGTGTAGACAATGTCAAATTTCACTGAACTTGAAGAAGTGTATTTTTTGCGTGCCTTTCGGACTTTTGTTGGGCCATGTGGTATGTAAGCAAGGATTATTAGAGGATCCTGCCAAGATTGTTCTGATTTTGGACTTACAACCACCCACCTCAGTCAAAAAGTTTAGAGAAACTCTAGCTCATACAAGATATTACAGGAATTTCATTAAGGGTTACGTGTAGATTACCACACCTATGGAGAAGTTGTCGAAGAAGGAAGCCAAGTTCTAGTGGAATAATGATTGTGAGAAGGGTTTCAATACATTGAAGAAGAAATTAGTCACCATGTCGATATTAATCTTCTCATATTGGAAGAAGAAGTTTCATGTTCATGTCGATGTGTCATCCATAGATTTAGGCATAGTACTATCTCAACGAGGGGAAGGTGACCTAAATCACCCAATTGATTTTGAAAGTAATAAGTTGTCCATACAATATAAGAATTACACAACCACAAAATGAGAAGGATTGACAATGGTATATGCGCTACATAAGTTTAGACATTACTTATTGGGCTCTCACTTTAAAATGTGTACTCACAATTCTGCACTAAGATACTTAGTGAACAAGCTAGTGTTGGGGGGAGAAAATGAAGATGGTTGTTTTTGTTCTAGGAATAGGATTTCGAGGTTGTTGTGAAACCAAGGAAGTTGAATGAAAGACTAGATCATTTATTGTGCATACTTTCAAGAGAAGATGAATGGAATCTAGATGACATATTGTTAGATACACTATTATTTGGAGTTAAAATGGTGGACAACTACTTCATATACAAATATTGTAGTTTCTAAGTATAGAATGGCCCCGTCAGATATGATAGTTCCATAGAAGAAGCAATTAATGGTCAAAGCAACAGACTATCAATTAATTGTGGGGAACTTACACAAGTTGGGTTTAGATGGAATATTGAGACGATGTGTGCTATAGAATGAACGTGTTATGATAATCACATAAGCATATGAAGAGATTGGAGGATGACACTATCCATGTAAATAAATGGTGGAGAATATTTTGTGCGCAAGACTCTCGTGGCCCACACTTCATAAGGATGATAAATAATACTTTCATGCATGTGATGTATCTCAAAGGGTGCGAAAGCCATCTAGGAGGGATGGGATTCCTTTACACCCATAGGTTACATTGCAAGCATTTGATAAATTGGAAATAGACTTTGTTGGAGTAATCAACCCATCAACAAAAAGATCAGGAGCTAGGTACATAATCACTGTGATAGAGTATTTGACTAGATGGGCAGAAGCAACACCGATCATAGACTCCACCACAAATATTGTTGTGTGAATTCTATTTGAGAATGTAGTCACACGATTTGGATGCCCACACATTCTACTCAGTGACCAAGGAACACATTTCCTGAATTGGACGATTGCAACATTGACTGAGGAATTTCAAATTCACCATCAAAGGAGCATGTTGTATGACCATTAGGCCAATGGAAAAGTAGAATATTTTAATAAAATTATGGAGAATTCTTCGACTAAGATCTCGAATGTGGAAAGATATGATTGGGAATTAAGGGTTCTTGCATTATTATGGGCCTACAAGACTACAAGAAAAAAATTGATAGGACATACAACTTTTAGGTTGGTCTATGGACAAGAAGTAGTGATGTCAATGGAGTTTATTATTCCTAGCTTGTGTGTTGCAGCAATTACAGATCTTTTGAACTATGGCGCAATATAGGATAGATTGTCATATTTGGTACAACTTGAGGAAGATCGCTTTGTCAGAGGGTTCCATCAACAAGTTCAAAAGGTGAGAGAGAAGGCATGGCATTGCGGACACAGTAAACATAAAAATTTTCAAGTAGGGGATTTAGTATTATTGTACGAAAGTAAGTTTATATAGAATCTGGGAAAGTTTTGAATGAATTGGATAGGACCATATGTGATTCAACATGTGACAGAGGTGAGTTCTGCACAGTTTGAAATGTTGAATGGAGAATCCCTCAAAGGCATGGTAAATGGAATTTGGTTGAAACTCTATAGAAAAGAACGACCATATGAGCTGCACAGGAACACATGTATCATAGTATTTGTACTATAGTAGTGAGGTAAAATACATAAAAACAAACAAAAAGTAGAAAAATAAGAAAACAAATAAGAAGTTGAAAAATAAGAAGAAATGCAAAAACAGGCAGGCAAAAGTATGGGAAATAAAGCAACAAGACTCGTGAATAAAAGAGAGTATCACACAAATAACATAAACAACAAAAAGGAAGTTAAGTGTGCACAAAATTGAAGCGCTAAAATTGACCGTTAAGGGAATTAAAGGAAGAAAACGACAGTTAAAATGCATTAATGACGAAACTTACTAGAGACGCATAGTCATAAATAGATGGCAACTTTGAGGATCATAACAGACTGAAAAATCAAACGAAGAATGCAATGAAGGATTTGGAAATAATTCCACTATAAGGAAAGTATTGATTGAAAACTTTGATCGGATTCGACACTTACATTAGGTGCGGAAGAAATTACACAGATGTCAAAGGGTTATAAATGCACATAAGGGAATGAAAAGGAAATTTTATTTCCATTTGATAAGAGTTGTGAGAATACAGAGAAGAAAAAATATGAAGTAGAGATGAAACACAATTGAAAAAGAGAAGGTAAAGAAATTAGTCATAGAGGACAATGTCACCACCAAAATTTGGGTACCGCCAACCACAACACAAAAGAAAACAAAACGACCACATGTTGCACCAATGTTCATGGAAATACGTAGAGCTTCARCCTTGTAGCCTACATTTTCCAGGGACTATGTACTATCGAGAAACGATACCGCACCACAGGTTGGACTTCCTAAGGATTCCAAATATCCACTAGTTACGCTAGAAATACCACCWAGTATCATTGTCGAAGGGGATATGCTAGGCAAGTTCGTTGTGTTGAATTTCRTGGACCACGACATAATAGATGCACAAAAGTTTCATGAGTTACCATGGGACAAATATTTATGCACTAAAAGCATACCAGGGATAGGCACAGTACTAGCCCAACCGTACAGTTGGGCGACAAGGATGGAAAAATGAGGGCTATTGAATTTATTAGAAATCCCACCTTTTGGGCGAAGTATGGAAATAAATGATTTCATCAAGATATTATTTAGTTGTGTCCACGGAGGGACATTATGGATATATCCACTAGTATCGATCGATTCACAACTAGTTGCACGCATAATAGGCTTGTCGACAACACGAGAGGATCAGAAATATTATTCACAAATAAGGCTAGGGAGAAGAAATTATTTGAAATATGAAAGATAAATTTAACACCTTTAGAGGCAAGTGGAGGTTATGTGTCACAAGCATAAGCGATTATGTTGTGTGATTTGACGTAGGTATTGGCCTACAGATTACTAAGGAAATAATCTAAGAAGGATTAGGTTCCACCACAGTCATAGACATTGCAAAGAAGTGCATGGAAGGAGTCCATATGAATTGGGCCACATCTTTGGTCAATTAGTCTTTCATAGATTTCACAAAATCCCAAGAGAAAGGAGTGAAATTTCACTACGCCTAGAATAGCATTGATCACCTAGAGGGAACCTAACTAGTTGTTATGAGAAATCTTATCCCGTGGATAGGCTAATCTCCCCTTTGAACCAAGACCCCTTTTTTGGTCCAAAGAAAGAATGAAACAAATGGTTTCTAAGTTCCCTTTAAATCTAACTTAACCAATCAAAAGAGAGAGAAGAATAATATGGCGTACCTTATTTTGATGTTTGTCCTCGCTACTCAAATCCTTGGACTTGATCTCTAAGATCCTTGATGCAAATGAAGTCCTACAAAGAGTAGCAAAGAAACTCTTCCTCCTACTCTATATGATTAATTAAAGAAGATATATCTACAAATATTAAAACAACAATAAAGAAGCAAATCTAGAACACATGAACCTGAAGGGAATAGGCCAAGTTTATATTAATTGGAAATGTAATGGAAAGTACTTACAAATCATGTTTGACAATGAAAAACATTCTCCAAGCTCTCCTCATCCATCCCCTTGCATGAATATCTTACGATTAGAATGATAATATTTCCACAATTTCCTCCCCTTTTCACCATGGAGGTGCCTTCAATTTATAGGATTAGAAAGCTCAAACACCATGAGCTTATAAGGAAAATGTTTGAGGATATGGCTCCATGAGCTGGGATTTGATCCTAAGATAGTGCCATAGGATAGGATTTGACCCAAAACAACCTCCTGCCTTAAGAGTTGTCTCTTAAGAAAAGGTGGGATGCACCATATTTTTCTCTAACCAAATTGGGGCCTTAAGAGTTGTCCTTTAAGTTAGAGAAATAGTTCCACATGCTCCCCCTAATAAAACCAAGGGGAGCGTTGGAACTCCCTTAGAATGAGAAGGGGAGAACCACCCTTCATAAATGCCCAAAAATGGTCAAATTTTCCAAGTAAAAGGTGTGGTTCCGAACCTCAAATGGTGGGTTTTCTCTTC
>JZKD02S1973690.1:33971-51150 GCA_000966675.3 Picea glauca | reverse complement strand
CAGAACTTGATGAGGAAGGAAAAATCATATTGGAGCCTGAAGCCATCACTGACACAAGAATTTTCCAGCTAAGGAATAGATCCATTTCAGAGTATCTCATTAAATGGAGGAAACTGCCGGCTGAAGATTCCACTTGGGAAGATGAGTCTTTTATACAGAAGCATCTGGAGTTACTCAAGCGTTGCGGACAACAATTGTCTCAAGGGGAGGGTCATGTTAAGCCCTAATGTTGTCCCATTACCCCTTAATTGGGGCATATTATATTAGTAATGTTATTTTATTTATGTCGGCTTTAGGCCATTAGTTGTAATTATACCTCCTAGTCTACTGTATATACCAAGGAGACATTTTCATTTTGAATCATCTTGTACTTGAACGTTTAAGTGGGGTAAAAGGAGGTTTCCCCCTCAAAGAGGATTATTATCTGAAATTATCTCTGTTTCAAGGCGTTGAGTACATTTCCTGAGGTTTTTCCATGCTATATTGATGTTTGGTTCTTAACAATGCCTCTTGTCGAAATGCTTCTTTTTCCTGTTCTAGAGCAACCAAATATGTTGTTTGTGGATGCTCTGTGGCATACATTTTCAGTTTCTTCTTCAATATTTGAATCAATTTGTCCTTCTAATCCAATGAGGATTTTACCCCTTGAGGGCCTTCATATTCCAGCCTCTTGACCCGAGTCTACCAAGATTTGCTAGATGCTTTTTCTTGCCTCAACTTCCCTTCCAATTTTATTGCATAAGATGGGAGCCTTGAATTCTCCAGGATTAAACTCAAGCAATCAGAATACAACATGTCACTGGTATTCCTATGAAATTTGACTTTGTTTGGAGCATTGATGTTGTCATACCTTATCTTGATATCATATACTTTGTCTTCATCTGCAACTTCTATATTAAATGTCCTCTTCTCAATATCTCTTACCGTGAATAGAGAAGATTTTTTTTTAGAAATATTTTCCACTTCAGGGACTGAATCTCTCATCTCACCCAGAGCCATGCTTCCTTTCTCAGCATACTGTTTTTCCAAATCTTCTTTAGATGGATAAGTTGTCCCAAATGCTTTATCAAAGATGCGTTTTTTGCTGCTGAAGGTTCGTGAGCTGCCTTCACTTTAGAGCTTTCTTTCCTTTTCAACATCTACAGTTCTAGTGCCAATTTTCATCATATCTAGATTTACTTGTTCTCTGGGCTCTTCCTCCTCCAAATTCACTATCTGTGGGGACTGTGTGATCTTCATTTTCTTAGGAGTAGTCTATTGATCACTGGTGCCCATGGCCTCTGAAATGCTTCTCTTGCTGTAAACACTTAACTTGGGGACTTTGAATATCAGTTTCTAAGGAGCTTGATGTGTTTGACTTTGTTGTAGGGTTTCCTCCACTTGCTTTGTTTGATTTGGTTCCAGGATTGCTTCCATACCAACACAAACTTCTAGGTTTTCCATCTTATCAAAACCTTCAACATGTTCATGCTCATAAGGGGCTTGTTTGTTCATCAATCTTATCTTGGATATGATTTGATGTAGATCATATATTATCTTCTGTAGCTGTGATAAACCAAACTCTTTGAGCTTTGCTTGAATTTGAGATAAGCATGATCTAGTTTTGACAATGAAGGGACCAATGATAAAAGGGAATTTGAGGTTGGAGGCTTTGTGCAATTTCAGGAAATGCTCTATCTCAAATATAATTCTCTGCCTGATGAATTCAAGGGAAAAGACTCTATGGGTCAGAGAAATAGGAAATAGATAGGGGGATTCATGACAACCATAAACCTAGATGACTGTTGAATGCATGAATAGTACCCAGTCCCCCACTTTGTTTTCCGGATTTGGCTGTAGATAGCTCCTCATGTCATGCATAACTCTAGGTAGGCTGGTGTTGAAAATCAATCTGTAAACCCTGGACATGACTTTGTTGATGAATATGAGAAATGTAGTCCTCTTACATTCAGTTGATATGAACGCCACTTCAGGAAATTATCTCTGATTGGTTTCCAGGAAAATCCTCAACAACTAGGTGTAATATATGAAATGCCTTAGAGAGAGAAAATTCACTAGCTGTTTATGGATATTATCAGCTATGAATTGATCAAAACTGATACATATAGACTGACCATAATCTAACTTAAAAAATACCGATAGGAAACTGAGCATTAATTCGACCACATGTTTGTCATTATCTAGACCTAAGACATGACTCAAAAGGGAACATACCCATTGGACTTCAATTTCCATTATACTCACATTCATTGGCAAAGGCAGACTCTCTGAAAAATGTTCTGGTTTGACAATTGTCTATAAAAACAGATCTGTGACTTCTAATGGACACTCTCTGTATACCCTAATTATATTTTCTTCATTGAAAGGGTCAGAGACTACGGAGAAAGACTCTGGTATACTGAGGGCATCTGTGAATACTGCTCTGTGCACCAACCTATGAATTTGGGAAAAGGGAAAGCGAATTCAATAGCATGAGGGACTATGGTGGCCTGGACTACTTCAAGGAATGGTATACACCTTCCTACATTATCGGACATATAGATTCTGGACACATATATGGGAGAAATAGTAATTTTGGTGTTGAAAACATCTGAATCTCGGTCAATTAGGGATTCTTCATTCGACACAAGGTATTTCTATGTTACTGAAGTTATGTTAGGGTCCATGGTGGTGATGAAAAATATCTAGAAATGAGCGGAAATGGCATGCAATGGCACATTGTTGAGCTGCAGTCGAACGAAGGTGGTCGCGACAACTTTCAAATGGTCCAATCTTTTGAAATAAAAATAAAATACATGACAAATTTCCTTTATATACTTTTCAAAATTTTGGGGGTGTGAGGAAGTGGTCTGGGTAAACCTGCTTCTCACCCCGAATGCACCCAGTGGCGCCACATGGTCTCGACCAAAAACCACGGTTTAGATTTTGGCCCACTTTCTGAAATTATCCTCCGCACAACTTCTCCCCCCAAAATGATCCCCGATCATTGATCTGGAGTGCTCGTGATCTGCAACGTATCAGGTCCCATAACCTTAGCGCCCCCACTAGACTTAGCCTCTTCCTGCCATATTTACCCCCTTCCCTAGTTTGTCGGGCTTCCAAATCGATTCAACACCTCGCTAAGTCTTGAAATCTTGATTTCACACAAAATTTTTAATGGTGATAACATGGGCTCCAACTGGGGATGATATCCTCCTAGTGAGGTAGAAAAGAACGTTAGACCAAGTGCCTACCCATTGGGATTTATTTTACTCTTGCAACTAAATTTATCAACATCTTATTCACCAAAATCAAATTATACTCAGCATAACTTAGGGCCTTCGCTTCGAGCTTCAATTTCTGCTGATTTGATTCCAATTTCTTCAACTGAAAGACAAAAATGGTTATATACAATGAATGGAAAGGGTGAAAATTCCTTTAAATGATATAATGTTTGAGAAACCTGCCATTCATAGGTCCTCCTCCAACAATATCTCCATTACATTCCTGTAGCAGATAGGCATTGTTTCCATGATATGCCATGATTTTGAAAGGTCCCAGCCATAGATGGTCAAATTTACCATGCTTTCCATTGTCTTCATTCCTGGCATCCCATATCAACACCGAATCCCCAACTTTGAGATCATCTTCCTTAGTATGTCTGTAAAAATATTTTTTAATCCTATCTTGGTGCAATTGAGAGTTGTTGAAGGCTTTCTCTCTTGTTTGCTGGACATTGATTAGTTCATCTGTTCTGCTTTAGGTGGCATATGGTTCAACATCTTGCTCCTGTAACAATCTCATCACTGGAAATCCTAATGAAGTAGGAAATATTTCCTTTGTGCCATACACAATCTGGATGGGTGAAGTGCCAATAGACCTTTTAGTAGTGATATTGTCAGCCCATAATGCATGGATGAGCTTCTTGTGCCAATCCTTTTTGTTATCTTGCAACAACTTCTTGATAATTCTGGTTAAGATTTTATTGGATGATTTGACCAACCCATTACCTTGAGGGTAATAAGATGTGGAATGGCCAAGAGTTATATTGTAATCACTGCAATTTTTTTCCATATTTTTGGAATTAAATGCTGCTGCATTGTCTGTAATGATTTTGGTTGGATAACCAAACCTAGAGAAAATATTGTTCTCCAAAAACTGAATGATAACAGTATCTATGGCTTGCCTGGTGGGAAATTCTTCAATCCACTTGGTGAAATAATATGTGCCTGTCAATATCCACTTGTGCTGAGATGAATACCATGGATGAATTTCTCCTATGAAATCAAGGCCCCATTGTCTAAAAGGTTCTTCAACAGAGATAGGCTTCAGGGGAAAAGGCTGCAATTTTCTCTTTCCATAAAAAAATTGGCATTCGTGACAACTCAAAACTTCTTTGTAAACATCAGAAAAAATGCTAGGCCAATATAACCCAACTGTTAGTATCTTGTGCATAGTAGTTTTACAAGAATGGTGCCCTCCACAGTCACCTTTATGAAACTCTTTGATGGTGTTTTATACTTCTCCCTCCAAAAAAAAAATCAGCAACATTCCTCCTAGATCCTTGCAATACAGAGATTGATTTACAATACAAAACTTTGTTGCTTTTAGCTTTAAAAACTTGGCCTTGGTTTTACTCAATTTAGGAGGAGCCTACAAATTTATCAACACATAAATAATGTCAACATACCATGGGGAGTCAAGGAATGTTTGGGATACTTGAGGGGCCTTTTGTTCTTCTGAATCTGCTGACAGATCAACAATGAAATTAATTCCTAAGAGCTCACAATTTGTCTGTGCCATCAGCTTCGCAAGTCCTTTCCCCTTGATAAAATTGGTAGGTTTGATCTAAAGGTCATACTCCAACAACACAACTATCCACTTTCCCCTTTTCCCCTCAGGATCAGGCTAAGTTAAAATGTCCTTCACAAAACTGTTGGGCACATAGGCAGTGGTATGAGAATGCAAGATATAAACTCTAAAATCATTTAGGACCTTGACTAGTGCATATGCCCGCGTTTCCATGATATCATACTTCAATGGGGAATCCCTCAATGTCCTGCTATAGTATGCTATAGGCCTCTCAAAATTCTATTCGTCTTTTTGTAACAAAACACCAGCAATGGTGTGCTTTGAGGCAAAAGAAAACAATATAACGTCTTTTTCAAAATTAGGACTGGCCATCTCTGGGGCTTTGGTGAATGCCACTTTAATATCTGCAAAGGATTTTCTAGTTTCAGGGGTCCACTTTATATCACTTCCTTTCTTGAGCATGTTAGTGATATGCTTTATGATTTCAGCAAGGTTAGGGATGAATCTTCTCAAAAAATTCACTTTCCCCACGAAAGATTGCACTTCTTTTTTTCTTTTTGGTGTGCCAAATTTTAGGATTCCCTCAACTCTGTTAGGATCTATCTTTATTCCCTCTTTTGAAATAATTTGACCAAGCAACTTCCCTTCTTCCATGCCAAAATTAGACTTCTTTGGGTTCAATGAAATTCCAAACTTCCTACATTTTTGAAAAGTCCCTCTTAGATGTTTAAGATGTTCTTCATCAGAAACTAAATACACAATGAAATAATCTAAGTAAATAACAATAAATTTATCTTTCTCATCAACAGAATTTATATCCATAGCCCTTTGAAACATTTCTCCTACATTCATGTGCTCGAAAGTCATCTTGGCATACATGAAGGTGCCCCATGGTGTTGTAAAAGATGTCTTTTCCTGATCATCATGATGTACCATGATTTGGTTGTACCCAGAGAAACCATCCAACATTGACATTTTTTGAGAACCAACCACCTTCTATAGAATGTGATCCATCTTAGGCAGTGGGTAATTGTCCTTGAGGGATACTCTGTTCAGATTTCTAAAGTCTACACATAATCTGATCTCTCCACTCTTCTTTCTGACAGGTACCATATTAGCCACCCACTTAGAAAATCTCAGAGACATTATGATATTGGCTTCAAAAAAATTCTTTATCTCTTTCTCAATCAAGGGAAGTAACAATGGATTGTTTCTTCTTAATTTCTGTTTGAAAGGTTTATGATCCTCTTTGATTGGAATCACATGCTGAATCACCTTGGTATCATAAAATTTCAGATCTTCATAACTCTAGGAAAAAACATGAGGAAATTATTTCATTAAATTGATATAACTTTGCTTGACCTTTGGGCTAAGTGTCTTGGACAACTTAATGATCTTGGGATCTTCACGAGTCCCAATGTTTCAATCTTCAACATCTCCATCATTTACAGTAATTTTAGGACTCTTGGCCACTTCATTATTGTCAAATAGTTTCTCCAATGGGACCAGGCCTTTAGGAATGATTTTATTTTTTAGTTAGATTATATATTTACCAACAATCCGATTCTTGAAATAACCATCATTTGTGAACACAAATGCATCTTATTCTTCACCACAATATTCTTCATCAATATTCAAATTTTCAAATTCATCCTCCATCTTGAGGAACCTTTCTATTTGTTTATCATCTTCAAAAACTTGCCAGTACTTAATATTATCTGGTACTGCTGGCTTGTGCTTGACCTCAATCTCATATTTTTTGTTAGGGAAAATTGGAATTTTGAAGACTGAGGCTGAAGTAGCCAAGGCATCAACAATCTGATTCTGCCCCCTTGGAATCACTGAAAGATTATACTCTGGAAATTTCTCAAGAAGATCAAGAACTATATTTCTATAGGCCCTCAACCTAAGATATTTTTCTTGGTATATACCCTTTATCTGATTGATAATCAACTCAGAATATCCATGTATAACTATTCTCTTAGCACCCATTTCTTTCAAATTCTTCAATCCAAACACTAATGCCTCATATTCAACCATGTTGTTTGTGTAATTGAAAGAAGGTTTATAAGAACATAGTTTTGTATTTCCTTTGGGGAGGTTAATCCACACACCAACCCCTGCTCCTTCTCTGCTGACAACTCCATCGAAGCTCATATTCCACATCCAATTTTTTGCATCATTTTGATGCTCCGAACTTTCCTCATTTTGCTGATCAGATTGGTCTTTGACATCAATAAAATCTTTGTCCCTTTCTCTTCAAAACTTGAATCATTAAAGAAAATGGAAGAACCAATCTCAGTATCCACAGAGTAAATGGGATGGTTGTTTGGCTAGGACTTGTTACTGACCATGGATTTGATCAAAACTTCCATGTACAATCTCCTATCTTGACCAAAAACATGGATAGTGGCATATGACATATTCATTTGGAGAGTCCCTTTCAACTTTGTAGCCCATGACCTAGATAACAACATGCCAAACTTAGGAGGGATATCAACAACCACTACATCCATGACCATATTTTTTACTGGAATTTGAGACAAAGATACCACCAGATCTTTGATTAGGCCCAGGCACTTCAACTTCCTTGAATCAAAGGAGAAAAGATCTTTGTAAGTCCGTGTAATGTTCAGGCCCAATTGGTCCATTACCACTTTGGGCATAAAAGTAAGGGATGCTCCTAAATCCAACACAGCATTGTGCAGATTCATGTCATGAATCTTTAGATGGACATAGAAAGGGGGGACCTCATCAACATCACTACTCTCCTCTACACGTGGGCCAAACAAGATGGAAGGATGATCATCTTGTATGTTCAAAGTATCAGAAGTTTCTTCCATCTTGAGCTTCTTGATGATCTGATTTCTATATTCACTATTCTTTATCAACTCATTGAATGGTATAGAGATTTTAATTTTGGCCACACTTTAAAAATTAAAGGAATATGAGGTTTTCTCTACCTCTTTGATGACTGTCTCCTTTCTTATTTAAGGTAATTTCTTCTGAGGGTCTTCCTTCTTCTTTCCTTTCTCCACAACATCTTTTGCAACAGAGTCCTTCTTAGGCTGACTTGAAGAAGGTATATTATTTTGAGCTTCTTTGGTAGGATTTCCCTTTGGAGGATTTGTAGGCAGCTTTTTATTTCGAAGATTATATTGTTTATGGAATTGCATGATGGAATTCTTCAACCCTGTTTGGTAATATTCTTTTTACATCGACAACCTCTCATCATTATCCTGCATGAATATTTCATTTGAATCCATGAACTGATCATGTTCTTCTTTAGTTAGAAACACCTATGTTTCATCACCATCACATCAATGCCGATCGTCTTCAAAATTTTCATCAAAATTCTCATTTACATAATTATTTTGAAAACGAGGTCTTATTCGCTGATCACCTTGGTTCCTTTGATCCCTTTGTCTAATTTGTGGAACTGTTGGTCTCCTTTGGTTTTTGGGTGGAACATCAGCATGTTCTCTGGTGTTAGGCTTATTATCTAAAGACATCCTCTCCATGATTTTCTCCATGGTCTACATAATCATTTCAAACCTCTCTTCTGATGACTGTGAGGTTGAAGGCTGTGCCTTATCTTGAACCTTGTTCATGTCCCTGTCAGAATTATATTTGATCTTTCCTGAAGCCATTAAATTTACTTCAAATTCTATTGCATCACTCATCATATCATCTAGTGAAGTAGATATTATTTCCCTCAACAACAAAACAAAATCACTTTCAAAGGAATCAACATATCTAAGTTGAGTAGATCTAGCTGAAAATTCTTGGATTGTTTCATCAGGTGACCTTCTCATGTTGTTGTATTGGGTTAAAAACTGAAGGGGGTTTTTCTTGTCACCCCACTTTGCAAGAAAAATCATTTCAAAGGATTCAAAATTTAGGATACTTGTTGTTGGGAGAGCTCCGAACCACTTTTTGACTTCTCCTACAAGACTTTGTGCAAACAACCTCATTTTTGCATCTTCAAAATCTACTTCTTCCAAGTCTACAAAATCATTGAACCAGTCTAAGTGTTTTTGGGCTGACACATTTCCTTCAACATCATACAACTTAATCCCCTGATTATACTCCCGGGAAAAATCATGTAACTGAGTAGGTAGAACAAGAGGGGAAAACCAACTGCCATTGATGCAGTAATAACATGAAGTGGCTGTTGGTTCTGAGTATAAATCACAAGAGGTTTATTAGAGTTAGCTAAAGTTAAATCTTGGAATCTTTTCTCTTCAAAGATGATCTCATTCAAACAAGACTCAGATTTAGTCCTAAACAAAGTTTGCTCAAATTTCAAATCAAAATCAAGGTCTTCAATGATTGTCACTCCATCTTTGGGCAATGATAGATATCTATTTAGAAACAAAATTGGGCTTATTGGATTTTATTTTCTTTTGTGTACAATCTTCTCAGGATTAGACACATGGATCACTACTTCTGGGTTTGAGTTTCTCCTGGTATGAATTCTCTTGGGAGCCAGGATTTCTAGCTCAAACTACTTTATGCTACTGGTCTCTTTATATTGGAGTTGCCAGGGTAAATTTAGTCTCAACCAATAAGGTGTTTGATTCACTGTCACCCTCAGTAAACAAACCTGAAGCTTTAAGTCGTTCTTTTCCCAGGGAAGATTTCACTTTCGATCCCTGACAACGACGCCAGAATGTTAACACTCTGTAAATTTGTTGGACTGATAAAATAAATGACAGAGTTAACCTACAAACCAAATTTAGAGTTGGGGACTATTGCTCAGCTTAAAGAGGGCTCTCTCATGTCACTTGGTGTTTCTTTGACAATCAATGACTAGGTTTTATTGTTTTTTTTTTTTTTTTTTTAAATTTGTTGGCAAGGAAGGTGAGGGACACTTAGGGATATGGAATCAAACTTCGGAAAATGAATGGAAACACTGACCGACTAGTAGAAATATCCATAGGATAAAGGCTAAATGAGGCGATAAATATGAGTTATAATTTGTAAATTTGCAGAGTTTAGGAAGAAAAGAAAACATATGACTGCACCAGATCATTAAATAAATGAATTCTGAATTAGTTAGGAAGAACTTAGCACAGTTTAAATTGCTTCAGCCGAGAGCATCACAAGATGAATTATGGGCCTTTGAATATGCAATTTAAATAGATGACAGTGAAAATGAAATAAAAAAATACAAGAAATACATACAAAGAGAGGAGACAAAACTCATATCACCACCATTAGAATCTTTTCATGGAAACTTCAAGACTTCTGCATGTGTATCCAATTCATCTTCAAAAAATTACAAATTAAGTTCATACCAGCTAAAATCGTGCCCTTGCACTTCTGCCAACACTAATACATTTGGAGCCCCTGACATTTATACAATTTGAGTTCCTTCAGTTTGAAACCGATTACAATAATTGAAATGAAACGTTTCAGTTCCTAAAATTGATTACAATGGTTACAAATGACAGTTTTGGCTTTTGAAACTGATTACAATAATTTGGCAAGAAAACATTTCATGATCTGGCTTCTGATTCCTTTGAAGTTTTAGTTTCTTTCCTCACCACTTGCTATGCCCCAGTCTTCCACGTGGTCTACCATCTTCAGTGACACCTGGACGTCATTTACTAGACCCTGGAAAACTGCACTTTGTCTTACCCAACCATACTATCTCCTTCCATTGCAAGTCAAAAGGGATATCATAATCCATCATTTCTTTGATCGGGATCTCTAGGTCAATGAAGGAGGCATATGTCATGACTGGCAGTGCAATTTTCACTGCTTTGAACTGATTCATAATCTCAAAATTTGTAATCATATGTTCAACCAGGGTTGCTCCTTCCAGGTTTTCCTCCAGGCTTTCAAACTTGGAGTGATCCATTCTGCACTAAGTGAGGCAAGCGTTGTATTCTTCCCGATCATATAATTTTCCTTTTCCATCCCAAAATGGTGGGAGGCGTTTAATAAACAATTCTTCAAACAAATCCTTGAACTCTTGCACACTTTTCTCCATTTGTGTTGCCTTGGTTTGGACTGATTTCAACAAGTTATGTTTAGCAATAACCTTCCTAGCCTAGATGATCAATGTATTTATATCTTTGAATCCAATGGTCTGAAGTTCTACAGTAGGGATGGAGTTGAGCAGGTTTATGGAATTTTGAGCCCACTCTTATGTTTTTTTTTCTAAAGTTTCATTCAGAACAGTGCACCTGCTTCTGGCTGTGATGGCTATGCTGTCTTTCTCATTGACGAAATTCAAATACACTTTGAGATTGGCAGCTTTAGAAGCTATAGAATCCCATATGATATGCTTGGCTCCCTGCAACATGCCTTTGCCTCTTAATCTCATCTTCAATTTATCTATCCTTTCCTATAAGGCTTGATTCTCCTTTTGAGATTTAGCCATTCTTTAATCCTTTGCTTGTACCCCCTGCTTCAATTTATCCATGCTCCCTTTCAGCCCTTTAATTTCCCCTTCTTTTAGGCTAACTTGTGAAATATCTTGAACAAGTCCTTCAGTATTTGGCCTAGCTTCTGTATTGGGAGGTACAACTACAATCCTGTTCAACAATATTGTTTTGTCTTGTGACCATTTCATCTTTTCTTGCTCTAGCTGCAACACCCTAGCTTTGTAGTCCAATGCCTCTTGTCAAAATGCTTCGTTTTCCTGTTCCATAGCAACCAACTCTGTTGTTTGTGGATGCTTCATGGAAAACATTTTCAGTTTCTTCTTCAAGCTTTGAATAAATTTGTCCTTCTCATCCAATGAGGATTTCACCCCTTGGGGGACTTCATATTCTAGCCTCTTGACCTGAGTCTACAAGGCTCTGCTAGATTCTTTTTCTCGCCTCAACTTCCCTTCCAATTTTATTGCATAAGATGACAACTTTGAATTCTTCAGGCTTAAAATCAAGTAATCAGAATACAACATATCACTGGTATTCCTATGAAAATTGACATTTTTTGGAGCACTGATGTTGTCATACCTTATCTTGATCTCAGATACTTTGTCTTCATCTTCAACTACTATATTAAATTTCCTCTTCTCAATATCCCTTACTATGAACATAGAAGATTTGTGCTAAGAAATCATTTCCACTTTAGGGACTAAATCCCTCATCTCACCTAGAGCCATGTTTCCTTTCTCAACATACTGTTTTGTGAAATCTTCTTTAGATTGATAAGATGCCCCAGATGCTTTATCAAAGATGTGCTTTTTGCTGCTAAAGGTTTGTGAGATGCCTTCACTTTGGATCTTTCTTTCCTTTTCAAATTCTATAGTGCTAATGCCACTTTCCACCATATCTATATTTACTTGTTCTCTGGGCTCTTCCTCCTCCAAATTCACTATCTGTGGAGACTGTGTGATCTTCATCTTCTTAGGAGTAGTCTACTGATCATTAGTGCCCATGGCCTTTGAACTGCTTCTCTTGCTGTAAACACTTACCTTGGGGACTTTGAATATCATTTTATGAGAATCTTGTTGTGTTTGACTCTGTAGCAGGGTTGCCTCAACTTACTATGTTTGAGTTGGTTGCAGGATTTCTTCCATATCAGCACAAACTTCAAGGTTTTCTAGCTTATCAAAACCTTCAACATGTTCATGCTCATTGTAATGTCCCTTTCCAAATAGGATCTCTAGAAGAGGAGGCTTAATGGTATAATCCGCCTTGTTAGACTATAGCTAGGGCCAAAGAGGGGTAAACAGGGTTACTAGAGGTCACTCCAGTCACAGGTGTTATATTCAGAAAGTGAAATTGAACTAAAAAGGGTTAAAAGTGCTTTTAAGTCATTATGAGTTAAAAATAGAAGTCAACAGTGAATTAGGGTTTCAACAATAATTTAGGGTTTTGGAAGTCAACATTGAATTAGGGTTTCAACATGATTTAAGGTTTTGGAAAGCTATAAAGGAAGGGTCAGTGATCTAATTCATCATTATGCAGATTATGACTGGTCATTGAGGAGAAGAGGTGCATCTCAGGAGAGATAGTTCAGTGTATTCCAGGAGGAGGACACCAGTTGGCTGATTTCCGTGTTGAAAGGCACACCCTAGTCACCAGGAAGATCATCCAGGTATTCCATAATTCTTCATTAATTCCGTAGTGCTCTCGTATTCTGAGTATTATCTTTTAGTTGCTTATTTGTATTCTGGCTAAGATCCTTTTGTCTTTTGATATAACCGAGTTTTGTTATTTTATTCAGCCGCAGTTGCTTATTTGTATTCCAGCTAAGATCCTTTGTGTGTTGATCTAGTCGAGTATTGTCAGTTTATTTAGTCGCATTCGGGCATTTTGTAATCCACAGAGATATAATAATAAAAACTTTGCAGTCCTTTGTCACGTTTATTATTTGTATGATCATTTATATGCTGTAAACCTTTGATCCTACACACACATTAGCAACGTTTCCTAGACTAGCCAAGTCAAGAACATTATGGTGGTATCAGAGCTTTAGTTCTGCCAGCCTGTGACTAAAGACAATGAGTGCAGCAGAAGACCTAGAGGGCCATGAACACATAGGTGACGAATATGTTACTTACAACAAGCATTAGGAAAGAAGGCATAGGGTTGATTTCCCCCCTTTTCCTCCTAGCTAAGAGGAAGAGGAAGAGGCACACAGAGAAGTAGAGAGAAGGGAAGAGCGTGAGGCTATGATGATGCTAGGAGACAGATATGAGAAACCAGAGGGAAGTGGCAAGGCCCCCGTAGATCCATAGCCATATTTCATGTAGGTTATCAACAATATGTTAGTTAGTCAATGGACCATGTCTCAGTCCTTGGCACAGGTGGTTGATAGATTGTCTAGAGTGGGAACCCCAAATACACAAGTCCCACATGCAGCACAGGGGAAATCGGATATAGGTAGTATGCCCTAGTCACCCTCTCGCACATACACCTCTGCGAGTAGGATTCCCAGACCCTTGTTTCCCAGTTTCCAAAGGGCATCGCCAGTAGCAACATCGCCATCAATACCACAGATGCCACCCACTCATGCTAACGACAATGTAGAGTATAGGATGGAGTACGCAACATTGGGTCGTGACTTCCATTAGGACATGACCTTAGTCGAGTACTATGGAATCAGACTCAGGAACCACCCCAGAGAGATGCAAAGGGGAGGACCACAACAACAACAGGGGCATAACCTCGATTTCATCTGAAAAGTTGGGAAACTCACCATCCCTTCTTTCGATGGATCGTCCAAATACACCGCTAGAGCTTGGGTACATAAGCTAGACACATATTACAAGCTCAACCAGATGACTGAGACAGAGGCCATCAGTTTCGCGACCTTACACTTACAGGGTGAGGAACACGAGTGGTGGTACCATGGACTGGTGACATTGGGTCATAGTCGCATCATCTCCTATAGGGAGTTTACAGATAGGCTCTTGGACAAGTTTGATAGGAAGGATCCCGAGATACACTTCAGGGATCTAGCTCAGTTGAGACAAACTGACATAGCAGAGGCATTCATCACAGAGTTTCAATGGGTATCCGTGGTAGTGATAGATATATTAGAGCCTAGGCTGATCATGCTATTCATAGAAGGACTCAAAGAGCCTTTGAGAGGATGGGTTAAGGCATAAAGGCCTCCCACTTTGCAGGATGCCATCCTTCGCACTCGAGATCTTGTAGTCTCAGTGCCAAAGACTAAAAATTTCTCCAAACCATTTGTGCCCCAGAGGGATCAACACAGGAAGCCATTTCAGAGAGAATGGAAGGACAAGGAGAAGTTGGATGATGAGACTAGGTGAGAGCTTATGAGGAAAAATATTTTCTTCAGCTGCAGAGATCCTTGGGTCCCAGGCCATATGTGCATGGGAAAGGGAAAGATTCATTATATTGAGGTAGAAACAGACAATGTGGAAAGTGAGGAGGAGGAGAAGGATAGTGGATCCACTAGTTCAGAGGAAGAGTCAGCACCAGCAGAGGAGAAGCCTCCACGTAGACCACCGACACCGGCAAGAGCCCAACCTCCAATAGTCCCATAACTTCCAGAACAGGCTAACAGGAGGAAACCAACAAAGGGAGGTGTCATAGAGACCCTTTCTGGTGTTCCCAGGTATGATACCCTCCGTATTAGAGGGATTATCTAGGGGCAACAAGAAATATCCTTGATAGATGGTGGGACCACCCACAACTTCATCGATGCTTCACTAGTATCGAGACAAGCACTTCAGATATAGGAGTTTGAGGGGTTTGATGTTGCGGTAGCAGATGGCCACACAGTAGAGTGCTAGACAGAGTTCCAAACTTAGAGATGAATTTAGGCAACTACACAGTGAGAGACACATTTTATGTGGTTGACCTATTGGACACAGATGTGGTGTTAGGAGTTCAGTGGATTATTACCTTGGGAAAAATCACTACCAACTACCAAACCTTGGAAATGGGATTCATAGATCAAGATGGGAAGAAGGTTGTTCTAAGAGATATGTTGATATGATCACCCATAAAAGTTTCATCCAAGAGGATGGAGAGGATTTTTAGACATGGGGAGGTAGCATATGCCGCATAATGCTTGATCACTACTCAGAAGGATTCAAAAGGTCGACAACAATACCATACAAAGATCAATAATTTATTGGGATGACATCAACAAGTCTTTGAGGCAATTCCACCAGGGAGACCACCTAACAAGGGGTTTGAGCACACCATTGAGTTGGAGGAGGGGGAAAAACCTATGATCACCCCCCCCTATCGTCATCCTAGGAGGTTCAAGGATGAGATAGAGAAGGAAATCAAGGAATTGCTGGCAATGAGACACATCAGACAGAGAAGAAGCCCATTTGCTTCTTTAGTTGTCTTAGTTCTGAAGAAGGATGGCACCATGAGGATGTGCATTGATTACCGAACCTTGAACAAGAAAACCATAAAGAACCGATACCCTATCCCATGCATTGACGAGTTGATGGATGAACTGCATGGGGTAGTTTTATTCTAAAAAATTGATCTATGATCTGGATATCATTAGATCATCATCTGAGAGCAGGACATAGAGAAGACGACATTTTGATGTCATTTTGGACACTTCGAGTTCCTGGTTATGCCATTTGGGCTAACCAATGCATGTGCTACATTCCAGTCTTGCATGAACCATATATTTAGGGATCAGTTAAGGAAATTAGTCTTGGTTTTCTTCGACAACATCTTGATCTATAACTGATCATGGCAAGAGAATATGAGGCACCTGGATGAGGTATTGAGCATCATGGAGGCACAATCATTATATGCCAAAGAGTCCAAGTGCAAGTTCGGTATGACAGAGCTGCTTTACTTAGGCCACATCATTAGTGAAAAGGGGGTATAGGTGCACCATGAGAAGATCAGGGACATTTTGGATTGGTCGACGCCTAAGAACGTGACAAAATTGAGGAGCTTCTTCAGGATGTGCAACTATTACAGATGGTTTTTCCGTAGTTTTTCTCAGCTTGGAGCACCGCTGACAGATCTTACCAAGCATGGGGCCTTCATATGGACCGAGAAATCATAGGAATCCTTTGATCACATGAAGGAATTCATGGGCACTTGTCTAGTGTTGGCACTACCAGACTTCACCCTACCATTTGTATTAGAGTGTGACACATCCGACGAAGGGATCGGTGCAGTTTTGATGTAGGGAGGACACCCCATTGTATTTGAGAGTCGGAAGCTTAGTCAACCTAAGAGGTTGTACTCCATTTATGACAAGGAAATGTTGGCAATCATGCATGACTTGACCAAGTTTAGACAATATTTGGTGGGAAACAAATTCGTGGTCAAGACCGATCACAACAGTTTGAAGTATTTCCTTGAGTAGATGGACCTCAGTGAGCACCAAAACAAATGGGTGACGAAGGTACAATAATTCAACTTTGACATAGAGTATGTCAAGGGGAAGAAGAACATTGTGGTCGATGCACTATCGAGGAGACCTGCGACATGCTCTTTGATGGAGATTTCAGCAGATTGGAAATCCCTCTTGTTAGTGGAATATTCCAAGAACAAGTTTACTTATGAGGTGATGGATGGGAAGATACAAGATGACCGGTATAGGGTCATTGACGATGTCATATTTTACAAGGATAGAGTCTACTTGGTGCCAGATTCAGGGCTTAAGAAGAAGATCCTCACTGCAGTTCATGATTCACCTCTAGCAGGCCATCAACGGTTTTTCAAAACCTACAGACAGATCAGAGAGAGGTTCTCATGGAAGGGCCTCAAAAAAGACGTTATGAGACACATCAGCGAGTGTGTGACTTGCCAGCAGAACAATTCAGAGCATGCTCTTCCAACAGGGCTACTTCAGTGTTAAGGTCCTAACCCTCACATAGGTAGATCAATGTATTCGGATGTAATAAAGGTCAATATTAATAAGACCTTTCAATAAAATAGAATAAGGCGGATGTAAGAAGACCTAA
>JZKD02S1973690.1:15528-28863 GCA_000966675.3 Picea glauca | reverse complement strand
GGCCTGTGAACATTGCTATCTGATTCAAAGTGCTATTTCTGTTGCTATTTCGTATATCATTTCTATGTATTGTGAAGATTATGTTGGATATTTTACTGTTATTCTGTCATTTCTATCATTTCATTTCTGTTCTGCATATTTTATATATTTGGTATCTTCCATTTAGCCACTCCCCATTCCAGAGCAGAAATGGGAGAGTATATCTATGGACTTCATCACTGGTCTACCCAAGGTCCAGGGTAAGGACTGTATATATGTAGTGGTCGATAGATTGACCAAGTTTTCTCACTTATATGCCATACTGACAGAGTACATCGCAGTTATGGTAGCCAATATTTTCTTCAGGGAGGTCTTCAGACTTCATGGGTTGCCGAAGAACATCGTCAATGACAGGGACAGTCGGTTCATAGGGGCATTTTGGAGAGATTTGTTTTGGTTGGTGGGGACAGATTTTACACCTAGCACCAGCTATCACCCTCAAACAGATGGGAAGATTGATATTGTCAACAAGTGGGTTGAAGGGTATTTGAGGAACTATGTAGGAGGACAACATAGAACATGGGTAAAGTGGTTACATTTAGGAGAACATTGCTACAACACCACCTTCCACATGTCCATTGGTATGATACCCTTCTGAGCATTGTACGGGTATGATGCTCCCACTTTGGTAGACTTAGTCTTTGGGGAGAGAAGATCTCCCAAGGCCAAGGATTGGATCATAGACAGTCAGGAGATTCTCAAGTTGTTGAAAGAGAACCTGCAGACGACGCAAAACTGACAAAAGATAAGTGCGGATAGACACAGGATAGAGCGCAACTTTGAGGTTGGAGATTTGGTTTTCTTGAGACTCCAACCCTACAGATAGTCATCTCTGAAGAAGAGTGGGGCTGAGAAGCTCAAGCCCATATTTTATGGTCCTTACAGGATCATGCGTCGAGTAGGCGAGGTTGCTTATGAGCTAGAGCTTCTAGAGGGGAGTAAGATTCATAACGTATTTCACATGTATTGTTTAAAAAAGGCAGTGGGACAATTCATTATCACATCAGAGGATCTTCCCCCATTGGATGAGGAGGGATAGTTGGAGTTAGTTCTAGAGGAGGTTTTGGAGTTTCGAGAGTGAAAACTAAGAAGAAGGGTCATTAGAGAGTGTTTGATCAGATGGAGAGGGATTCCAGTAGAGGACGCTACTTGGGAGAGTGAGTAGGTGTTGCAACACCTTGGACTGGTATTGCTTGAGGACAAGAAATTTTGGGAAGGGAGGACTGTAATGTCCCTTTCCAAATAGGATCTCTAGAAGAGGAGGCTTAATGGTCTAAACTGCCCCGTTAGACTATAGCCAGGGCCAAAGAGGGGTAAACAGGGTTACTAGAGGTCACTCCAGTCACAGGTGTTATATTCAGAAAGTGACATTGAGCTAAAAAGGGTTAAAGCGCTTTTAAGTCATTATGAGCTAAAAATAGAAGTCAATAGTGAATTAGTGTTTCAGTAGTGATTTAGGGTTTTGGAAGTCAATAGTGAATTAGGGTTTCAACATGATTTAGGGTTTTGGAAATCTATAAAGGAAGGGTCAGCGACCTAATTCATCATTATGCAGATTATGAATTGTCATTGAGGAGAAGAGGCGCATCTCAAGAGAGATAGTTCAGTGTATTCCAGGAGGAAGGCACTAGTTGGTTGATTTCGGTGTTGAAAGACACACCCTAGTCACCAGGAAGATCATCCAGGTCTTCCATCATTCTTCATTAATTCCGCAGTGCTCCCATATTCTGGGTATTATCTTTTAGTTGCTTATTTGTATTCTGACTAAGATCCTTTTTTCTTTTGATCTAGCCGAGTGTTGTTATTTTTATTTTTTATTTTTTTTTATGTCTGGAGGAATCAACAACTAGTTGGGCATGTGCTCGCGTTACACGTGGCTCTGTTATCCAACTACTACCACTATAACCTCCAGGTGTGCCCACGATGCCCCTTACGTGACACACAAGGTAAGTCGGGGGGAGTTGAACTCGAAACCTCATAGAACTTCATTTTCACGGCACTTGCCAATTGAGCTGCCCCCCCGGGGGCACCGAGTGTTGTTATTTTATTCAGCCTCATTTTCTTATTTGTATTCTGGATAAGATCCTTTGTCTGTTGATCTAGTCGAGTATTGTCAGTTTATTTAGCTGACCATTTTGTAATCCATAGAGATATCATAATACAATCTTTGCAGTCCTTTGTCATGTTTATTATTTGTATGATCATTTATATGTTGTAAACCTTTGATCCTACACACACATTAGCAACGTTTCCTAGACTAGCCAAGTCAGGAACATTACACTCATAAGGGGTGTTTTTTTTCATCAATCTTCTCTTGGATATGATTTGATGTGGATCATATCTTCTTCCCTGTAGCTGTGAAAAACCAAACTCTTTGATCTTTGCTTGAATATGAGATAATAATGATCTAGTTTTGACAATAGAGGGGCCAATGATAAAAGGGAATTTAAGGTTGGAGGATTTGTGCAATTTCAAGAAGTTCTCTATCTTAGATATAATTCTTTACCTGATGAATTCAAGGGAAAAGACTCCTAGGGTCAGAAAAATAGGCAATAGATAGGGGGATTCATGACAACCATAAACCTAGATCACTATTGAATGCATGAATAATACCCAACCCCCTACTTTGTTTTCTGGATTTGGCCTTAGATAGCTCCTCATCTCATCTAGAACTCTAGGTAGGCTGGTGTTGAAAATCAAACTATAAACCTTGGACATGACTTTGTTGATGAAGATGAGCAATGTAATCCTCTTACATTCAATTGATATGAACGCTACTTCAGGATATTCTCTCTTATTGGTTTCTTGGAAAATATTCAACAAATAGGTGTAATATCTTAAATGCCTTAGAGAGCGAAAATTCACTAGTTGTTTATGGATATTATCAGCTATGAATTAATTAAAACTGATACAGACTGACTGACCAGAATCTAACTTGAAAAATACCAATAAGAAAACTAGCATGACTTCGACCACATGTTTATCATTATCTAGAACTAAGACCAGACTCAAAAGGGAACAAACCCATTGGATTTCAATGACCATTATACTCACATTCATTAGCAAAGACAAACTCTCTGAAAAATGTTCTGGTTTGACAATTATCTGTAAAAATAGATCTCTGACTTCTGATGGACACTCTCTATATACCCTAATTATCTTTTTTTCATTGAAAGGTTTATACACTATGGAGAAAGACTCAGGTATACCGATTGTATCTCAAATTGATAAACTCTCTACCCTACACATGACCTCAAACCTCTATTTTTTGACGACGAGTTTTTCTTCATGTGAATACTTCTCTGCGCACCAACCTATGAATTTGGGAAAAGGGAAAGCGACTTTGAGATCATGAGGGACTATGGTGGCCTAGAATACTTCAAGGAATGGTATACACCTTCCTACATTATTGAATAGATTGCTTCTGGACACATAGGTGGTAGAAATGGTGATTTCAGTGTCGAAAACGTTTGAATCTCGATCAATTATGGATTCTTCATTCGAAACAGGGTCTTTATGATCTAGGTGGATATCATTGGCCACCCACCATTTCCAACTAGCTCAAAACAGTTTTTCTGTCAATTTTGGCAATTTACTATTTTTAGCAGTTTTAACTTCCGAGGCCATTTTGAGGGCCTAAATGAAGGTTTTTCGGGATTGATATTCTCAATGAGAGACAAAGGAATTAATGAGCCCCCAAAATGAATATTTTCGACGATAAATTTCCAACGATCTATCATACGCCTAAAACGGAGATCATATGCAAAAGTTACGACCTCGGGAAGTTGATGTACTAACTTACCCAAACGGGGCCCACATGACTTTTGGCGCTTCATCTCCCAGGGTTAGGTTTTTGAATGTCTAGGGTTTTTGGAATTCTTGTTTATTTCAAAAAGGCCTTCAGAGACTCAATGTAATCATCTTCTTTCGAATGAGCACAACTTTCACATCTCTTCTTAGAGATAAGCCGCCACCATTCCAACAAGCTTGTTTTCATTGCATTTTACAGTTTCAGCTTATTTCCTTATTGAATCGAAAACCATTTTTACTGTATCTCTATTATTTTGTGTTAAGCACTTGATAATAATCTGTATTCATTTCTTTCTTCTTATCAAATCTGGATCAGTGGTATCAGAGTGATCTGCTCCTTGTCATCTTAATGCATGTCCCCAACGAGGCCGGAGTACAAAGAGTTGGGTCTCGATATTGTTTCTCTTGGGGACAAAATCTCTCGCACACCCAAGTGACCTCTCATGGAAGGAGAAAATAAATATGATGGGAGAGGACATCCTTTCAAACTGTTGATTGAGGAAGCCCTCACATAACAAAGGAACAAGATGATGGATAGTTTCACGCAAATCCTTCGGTGGCTACCAACAGGCGACACATCTTCTTCGAGCGGAGGCGCCACCCCTTTCAAGGTACAAATAAAATTCGATATTCATATATTTGAAGGTCATATAGACGAAGATTCTATAGACAAGTGGTTGAATCTACTATAAGGGTATTTTTCTGTCCATAACTTTTTGAATAGAGAAAATATTACTTTTGCACTCCTCAAAGTTGTTCCCTATGTCAAATATTGGTCGGAAATTTTCTATGAGAAAAAGGAAATAGAGGAACCCTCATTATTTATAGTCACGACCACCTAGGATTCCTTGAGGAATGCTATTAAGGAACAAAACTACCCTGTCAGAATTTATGATGACTTGTGTACCAAATGGACCACACTGTGGGAAGAAAGAGACCAAGCAGTTCCATATTTCACGAATACCTTTCATACCTTGTGCACCAAGTTGGGTATCAAATATTCAGAGTGACATTTGGTGCTCAAGTATTGCGGTGATCTGCATAGATACATCTAGACTGAAATGGAATTTTTGGACATCTCATCCTTGGGCGCGACCTACCGATATGCTATCAAAATTGAGCAGAAGCTCAAATAAAAGACGTGGCAATTTGGGCCTAGGAACCCCTCACAACAAAATCCAGGAAAGGGCGGTCTCAACCCATAGAAAAAATGACAAAGAAAAGATGGACAGTATTAGGAAAACCATTCCAATCCACAAACAAAGAAGGACATTGGAAAGACAAAGAAAGATATCGGGAAGTGGTGCGACTTCCATAAGAGCCCTTGGCATAACACTGCTGACTGTCACTAAAAGAAGTTGCTGGTGGCCAAAGTGAAAGCCTCTGAATCAGATGCGGGTTTAGAATTTGAGCCACAATGAAAAAGGGGAAGATGGATCATTGATGCGGAACCTAGTGCCATCGTTGCTACCACCAAGCTCCAACTCAGTGAACCAGACGAGCCAGAAAAAGGAGAACACCTCTTCCATTCATAGATGTGGGTAAAAGGCACCCCAATGCACTTCATCATGGATAGAGGTAGCCAGAAGAAACTCATCTCAGTAGAGGTTTTCAAGTGGCTAGCTCTGCTGACAACACCACACCCACAACCCTACACCATTGAATGTGTCTGCCAAGGAAGTGATCTCCACGTCAGCCGACAATGTCGACTATCGTATGACATCAAACCCTTCAAAGACGAGGTATTGTGTGATGTTTCTCCTCTCGAAGTTTGTGATGTTCTTTTGGGCCAACCTTGTTTATGGAAACGTCATGCTATATATGAGTCTAGGCCTCGTAGTGTTATTATTACTTTGAACAGGAAATTGTACAGGATACCTGAGGTAGTCCCACCTAGTGCTATTTCCTTGATCTCTGCTAAGCAATGCAGGAAGGTCATCTCTCAGATGGGGAACTTTGTCTTCTTCGTGATTTGCTCTCAGAGTAAGAGAAAGATCATAGCCACATCCAGAGTCTCTGTGGTCAACCTCTCCACACAACAAAAGGAAGTAGATAAGGTCGTGGAAGAATACTCAAATATCTTCTCCTCACCTATCGGGGTACCTCTGCACTGCCAGGTTAAGCACCCCATCGATCTGACCCCCGGAGCACCACTTCCCAATGGGCCAGTCTATCGCCGATCTCTGTTAGAGAATGAGGAGATCAAGTTACAGATCCAATAACTTCTCCAAAAGGGGCACATCCATCCCATCTCATCACCTTGTGGGAGCCTAATCATATTGGTATAGAAGAAACATGGAACCTGGCGACTTTGCATTGATTACCGAGCTCTGAATAAAATCACAGTCAGAAACTGGTAACCAATTCCCCAAATCGATGACCTCCTTGATCAACTCACAGGGGAAAAATACTTCAGTAAGATTGATATGAAGTCTGGCTACCATGAGGTCCCGATAGAATAGACAGATGTATGGAAAACCACCTTCAAGTCAAAGGAAGGCCTTTTTGAATGGTTTGTCATGCCCTTTGGTTTGACAAATTCTCCATCCACTTTCATGAGGATGATGGACGATATCCTGTGACCATTCACCAATACTTTTTTAGTGGTGTATCTAGATGAAATTCTCATTTACAACAAGACTTGGGTCGAACACTTGCAGCATATTGAACAGGTTCTGCACACCCTGCAGCAACACAAGCTATATGCCAACTTGGAAAAATGCTCCTTCGGCATAGACATGGTCCATTACCTAGGCTACATATTTGATCAACATGGCATACATGTGGATCCAGCCAATATCCAAGTCATGCGTGACTGGCCAGCCCCAACCACACTCACTTAGCTTCATAGCTTCTTGGGCCTTGCCAATTTATACCGTAGGTTCGTGTTGGGATTCTCCCATATTGTATGGGCCCTTATCCAAATAACGAGGGGTGGTGGTAAGGAAAAATTTGCATGGGGTTGGTCCCAACAATAAGCGTTCTATGATTTGAAGTAGTGCTTATGCTCAGCCCCAGTACTTTCACTACCAGACCTGCAACAACCCTTTGAGATCAAGACAGATGCTTCAGACTATGCTGTGGGCATCGTTCTCACTCATCACGACCACCCCATGGCCTATCATAGTGAGACACTATCAGATGCTGTCTGTAAGTACCCTACTTACGGCAAAGAAATGTACTCCATTGTGCAATCCTATTGCTAGTGGAGACATTACATTCTTGGGAAGGAGACAATCATCCAAACTGATCATAAGCCACTGTAGTTCATGCAGACACAAGGAAAATTACAGAATGATCACCATCAAAAGTGGTCCACATACTTGTAGCAATTCCACCTCAACATCAAGTATAAAGCAGAAAGCACCAATCACATCCTTGATTGCCTTAGCAGACCGCTAGTCGCGACACTCACCGTGGTGCTAGACTCCTGCAGCCATGAGACCTCTGGATGGCCCCAACTCTATGAGATAGACCTGGACTTTTCTACCACCTACCAAATGTTGGGTGAAAAATAAGTTGTCAATAATTTCCATCTTCAAGATGGGTTGTTGTGTTGTCTGGGCCATATCTGTGTTCCATCAAGCGAGTGAGAAAAGACGATCTGGGAAGCCCACTACAGTTGGGTGGAAGGGCACTTCGGCATCGAAAATATAGTGGCAATGATACAAAAACATTTCTACTGGCCGAAACTTCGACAGGAGGTCAACAAGTATATCAGGTCCTGCATTGCCTGCGCTATTGCCAAACCAACCACTAAGAAATAGGTTCTGCACACCCTTCTTCCTACTCCTGATAGGCCATGGGAATCCATCTCAATGGACTACATGTCGGGCCTCCCATCCACCAAGTGGGGAAATGACTATTTTTTGTGGTTTTTGATTGCTTTTCTAAGATGGCGATTCTAGTTGCCTGCAAGAAGAACATCAAAGCATAGGCCACTGCCAAGCTCTTCTTTGAATGAGTCTGTGTACATTTTGGAATTCCACAAACCATTGTCTTAGATCATGAGAGTTGATTTCTCAGCACATTTTGGTGTAGCTTCTGGTCACTATTGGACACCAAACTCACCAAATCCATGACCTTCCACCCCCAGACAGATGGCCAAACCGAGGTCGTCAATTGAATGATTTTGCATATCCTTCGCATGTATAATTCAAAGAATCCTCACACATGGTATGATAGCCTTCCCTATGTCAAACATAGCTACAACCGAGCCTTGCATAGCTTAACTGGCCACAACCCCTTTCAGGTGGGGTTGGGATTCCAACCATTGGGTCCCATAGATGTTGCACTTCCCCTTGTAGTCACCTCGACAGACTCATCTCCTACTCCAACTGAAGTTGAAAAAACCACCTAGTTCATTGAACAGATCCAACACATCTACCAATAGGTTTAGGATATCCTACAGAAGTCAAATGACAAGTACAAGCAACGCCATGATCAACATCGGGTGCCACATAAATTTTAGGTGGGCGATAAAGTTTGGTTGCACTTGCAGAAAGAAAACCTTATAGGACCTCATCGAAATATTTTCCCACTCTGTTATGGGCTGTACACCATCACCAAGGATGTGGGGGATAATTCTTTTGAGCTCAACATTCCTCCTTTCCTTGTCCTGCACCCAATGTTCAACGTAGATCTCCTTCGCCCTTATTTTCGACCATTACTGGACACCTCAGACGTAGCAGAGCAGCTGACACCAACATATCTCAATCCCAACTACATACAATAGGGATCCAGTGATTATATTGTGTACATATAGATCAAGGGCACTCGACATCAAAATATCCAACTTTATCGAGTCATCAAAGAAGGGCAACTCTTGCACCAAGGCAAGTGACTCACCCGGGGCCAAATTTAGCAGAAATTTTCTCATATGATGGGGGAAATCAATGAAATGGAGACCATTTCTTCATAAGGAGGGAGGATTGATCCAAATGGATATTGGTGGCCACCCACATTTTCCAACTGGCTCAAAACAATTTTCTGACAATTTTGGCAGTTTACTATTTTTAGTAGTTTTAACTTCTGGGGCCATTTTGAGGGCCTAAATGAAGGTTTTTCGGAATCAAGCTTCTAAATGATAGTCGAAGGCATGATTGAGCCCCCAAAATGAATCTCCTCGACGACTATCATATGCCTAAAATGAAGATTGTATGCAAAAGTTACGACCCTGTGAAGTTGATGTACTAACTTACCCAAACGGGGCCCACATGAATTTTGGCGCTTCATCTCCTAGTGTTAGGTTTTTGGATGTCTAGGGTTTTTGGCATTCCGATTTATTGTAAAAATGCCTTTAAAGACTCATTGTAATCATATTCTTGCGAATGAGTGCAACCATCACATCTCTTCTCAGAGATAAGCCTCCACCATTCCAGCAAGCTTGTTTTCGCTGCATTTTACAGTTTCAACTTAATTCCTTATTGAATAGAAAACCAATTTTACTATATCTTTGTTATTTTGTGTTAAGCACCTGATAATAATTTGTATTCATTTCATTTTTCTCATAAAATATGGATCACTTTCTCTGTTACTGAAGTTATGATAGGGTCCATAACGATGATGAAAAATACCTAGAAATGAATAGAAATGGCACACTGTTGAGCTGCAATTGAACAAAGGTGGTCACACCAAGTTTCAAATGGTCCAGTCTTTTGAAATAATAATAAAATACATGACAAATGTCCTTTATATAATTTTTGAAATTTTGGGGGTGCGAGGAAGTGGTTTGGGGAAACCTGATTCTCACCTCGAAATGCACCCGGTGGTGCCACATGGTCCCAATAAAAAACCATGGTTTAGATTCTGACCCGCTTTCTAAAATTGTCGTCTGCACAAATTCTCCCCCTGAAATGATCCTTGATATTCGATCTAGAGTGCTTGCGATCTACGACGTATCATGTACCATAACCTTAGTGCCCCTACTAGACTTAGCCTCTTCCTTCCATATTTACCCCCTTCTCTAGTTTTTCGGGTTTCCAAACTGATTTAGTACCTCGCTAAGTCCTGAAATCTTGATTTCACACAAAAAATTTAATGGTGATAAAAAAATAAATGAATATCTCCTACATGGGGATTGAAGTAGACCACACCAAAGTGAACAACATCAAATACCTACCTACACACCCAAAATAAAAATATGTAAGGAGTTTCCTTAGCCATGCAAGATATTACAAAACTTCCATCTAAGACTTTAGTAAACTAGCCTCCCCCTTGTTCACTTTTCTGTCCAAGTACAATGAATTCTATTAAAAAATAAAATGCCAAGAAAGATTTGAGATATGTTCCAAGGTCCTAAGTGGGACATAGATTTCCACTTACATACTGATGCATCTAACAAGGCATTAGGGGGATTTTTAGGCAAACAATAAGACAAAATTCCCTTTGAAATTTATTTTATCAACAATATTTATTGGGTGTAGAGCTGAATTATATTGTCATAGAGAAACAATTTATTACATTTGTTTATGCCATTAACAAGTTTAAACACTACATTACTAGATATCTAGTCTTTGTACATGTAGATCATGCTACCATTAGGTATTTGATGAAAAAATCTGATATTAATGGTATAATCATTCGATGGCTTTTATAATTGCAAGAATTTGATCTCACAATACTTTTCAACCCTGGAAAATTGAATTTTGTTGTTGATTTTTAATCAAGGATAACCAATACTCTAGATCATGAAGTAGTATATGACACATTTCCATATGAACATATCTTTGCAATCTTAGTAGAAACCCCCTAGTTTACTAACATATCCAACTATTTATCCATAGAGAGGTTTCCTCAACATTTCTCCTACATAGAGCATTGCAAAATCATCAGGAAAAGTGCCACTTGCGCTTGTATTAAGGTCTACTTATTCAATCTTGGGCTTGATTAGATCTTGAGAAGATGTGTTATATAATATTAAATCCATGACATAAGCCATGCATGTCATGATGATCCCTATGGGGGTTACTCTATAGCAAAGAGGACAACTTACAAAATCTTCCAATCTAACTACTATTGGCTATCCCTCCATATGGATTCTCATCACTATATCTCTCATTGTGATGAATTCCAAAGAATGGGAAAACCTAGAAAAAGAGATGAAATTCTCTTGTATCCTCAAGTCTCATTGGAACCTTTTGACAAGTGGATATTGGACTTTGTAGGACCCATTGACCCTTATTCAAACCGAAAGAATCGTATCCTAATATGAACTTGTTACTTAACAAAAAGGGTAGAAGTGAAGGCAATGGTGAATGGAACATAAGAAAATGTAGCTCAATTTCTACATGAAAATATCTTCTCTAGATTTGGGGTCCCAAGGGAGATGGTCATAGATCAAGGTCCCTATTTTACCTCAAATCTCATTGAACATACCATGCAATTGAACAATATACACCATAAAAAGTTTGCTACATACCATCCTCAAGCAAATGGACAAGAAGAGGTGGTCAGTAGAGAATTGGAGAACATCCTCTCCAAGAGAATCAACATACATAATAAATATTGGAAAAATAGGTTGATTGAAGCTATTTGGGAATATAACACAACTCAAAAGACTACCACAGGGTTCACCCCCTATGAACTGGTATATGGAAAAAGGGTTATGTTCCCTATTGAGTTTGAAGTTTCCACGCTAATAATAGCTTCCAACCTAAACCTATACCTCTCATAATCCCAAAAGGAAACATTGTAGTGACTTATTGCCTTTGATGAGTACAAACAAGAATCCTTGTTCCACATAGAGGTGGTGCAACTATAAATAAAAAATGGCATGGCAAGACAATAAGGCCTATAATTTTCAAGGAAGGGAATTGGGTAGTTCTCTATGACTCAAGATTCAAGGATTTCAAAGGGAAGGTAAGAACCATATGGCTCTACACGTACAATATTGAGACATGTTATGGTAATGTCTTAGTGAAAATTAGGAAAATAGATGAGGAGAACATCCCCCTCCTAGTCAATTGATATAGGCTCAAGATCCACAAAAAACCTCTGTTAAAGGAAGAATTCATAGAAATAGTCTAAATTCAATAGCTATATGTTGTTGAGAGTAGGAATTCTCTCAACCCATCCCAAGGTAAAAAAAAAATCCAAATAAAAAGGAGAGAGAAAGAAAAAAAAAAACCAATAAAATTCCTAAGTGAAAACCACACTGAGGCACCTGGGATAGAACTCATGCTAAAAACCTCCATGGGAGCAACCTTAGTTCTACAATAATAAATTACCCACCATGCGAACCTTAATAATATTTTTGTGGTAGGGCATTTGTGAAAACAAAAAATGGCACTAATATCCTAAAAAAGAGAAAAAAAGAAAAGAAAAGAAAGAAAAAGAAAAAAAAAAACTAATTTTGATTCATACATGTTTCAGGTAAAAATGAAATGAACAAGACCAAGAACATCCATCTATATACTTATACTATATTGAGGGGTAAATCAATAAATAATATCGACAAAAACAAATAAAATAAAGATATAGTTTGTATCCATGGAGAAATATTTACAAGAAAAAAACATTGTACATACTGTTGCAATTTCCATTTGCATGTATCATAATATTTATCATCATACTCCATTCCTTATCCTCCATTTCACATTTTATTCATATCCTCCATTTCACAACTATAGGCATAACAACATTACAAGTTTTCATCCTTCTTGAAGGCACAATCATAATTTTTACATGGTAAATAGGTCAAACCGGTGTTGTATGTTTATGAATCACATGAAGGTTTAATGTTCAAAGTCTTATAATCTCCACTCATCCATTCTACACTTCTTCCCAACATTTCAACCATCGTACCTATCCTCCATACAAAAACCCTAACAACCATACAACATTCATTCATCATACATATCACTCTATCTCTCAAAAACATTCACTTCACATCATAAATCCACACATTCCATACCTTCCCCACCACTACCAAACATTACCATACATTCCCATAATCTAAAAAAAATAAAAATCCAAAATCATGCACTAAAAACATGCAAGTATAGGAAGCTATGGGAAGCATTAAATTTGCATTGCTTTAGAAGTCTATATGAAAGTTTGAAATAATATATTATAAGAGAATATAAACAAGAAATTTATGTAGGAAGCTAGAGCAAGAATTCCTCAAGCACGTTGTTTCAAAATATTTTAGTTTCAAGGGTATAGGAGCACTCATAGGACCATGACACACATCTTCCAACCATCCTTCAACACAAAAACCAATTCTATCCAAGAAATCAACATGCTATAGGATCCCCTACTGACCTACAAGAATCTACAAGAGATAGTAATATCATTGTTTTTCAACTAAATTGATCAGATCAAGCAAACGAGGGGATCTGTAAGCTAAAAATACTTCATTAGAAACATCAAGGATCCTCCATGCGTGCAAGTCAAGTGAACTATACCAGGTACCTTACTCACTCATAATTCAAACTCATTTTCAATTAATTGATCAATTACACCTCATAATCTTAGTCATGGACA
>JZKD02S1973689.1:305648-336400 GCA_000966675.3 Picea glauca | reverse complement strand
ATACACAGAATACACAGAGATCTTTACTGGAAACCCTCAATCGGGAAAACCTTTCTTTTTCATTATATCGAATTTCACCATTCGCCATACAATATATACAATGTTTTTAGGTATTTTGTAGATACCAAAACCCTAATCCCTTAATCTGGGATTAATTTACAAATCAGCTAAAAATAGAAAAATCCGCTAAAAATAGCAAAAAAACCGCCCAAAAAAAATAACGTACTCGGGGCGCTTCCCCGAACCCCATCAGCCCCGGGCTACCACCTGGTGTCGAACGCTCCACGTAACCAGGGGGGGGCATACCTTCCCCCCCCTGGGACCCCCCTAGAAAAGCGCCCGGCGCACACGGCAGAGCCGTAGATGAAGGGATCGTCAGACGCAGTCGTCATATCTGACGCACCCACACACACACACATGCAAAGAATATAACACATATCCAACATCTTCATGCTTTCTATGGAAGAGAACTAAAGCAGTTCTTGTAAGGAGTCACAACGTTGACACCTGAAAGTATTTAGGTATTGGAAACTGTAGACAAATTAGAGAAGGACCTTATGCAGATTGTTGTTGAAGATTCAGTGGACTATGAAGATGGAGGAAAAGGGGTCATAAGGGAAATGCATACAAGATAAGCAACAAAAAAAAAAATACAATTGATGATCTTGCTTCGACTTCTAGTTATCTAGTTCATGAAGTTAGACCACAATTGCCAAGCTAAAACTACCTTGTTGCAACATCAAAGATTACCCTAAACTAGGCATTAGATCTGTATTTCAATTTTCAAATGACGGGTTATTCGTTCTACTTGCAAACAATAGAATTGAGCCTAAAAATTGCATTTGGACAAACCCCATTACTGTAAGATCATTTCTTGACTCCTGGTTATTGTAGTTACTCTTGAAAACTGTAAGAGATGTGTTTGAGTAAGAAGGAATGCCTTGAAGTTGATGACTGGGATATCTCTAGATGGGCTGCCATTGGAGAGTTTCAACTATGAATTCATTTTCGGTCAATACAACAAACTTTCACTAGTTGATTTGAGCAGGAGTATGAATGCCTTCAAGACCTCAGCTTGAGGCACATCTCGACCTTGAAACCCTAGCATAGGCATCCATTGACATTATTGATAATCCAGAGGCAACTATCAATTCTGCCAGTAATCTAGACCCTTCTCAGTATGCAGAGGACCTAAAGGAGCAGAATTGAAAAAGGAAATACATTTTTTCTATTTTGAAGGTTAAATTGAAAACAAATCTTTCGGTGGCTTAGCAAAAATTTTGCAGCTATTCTTAGCCACTGAAAGCAGAGCTTTTAGTGGCTAATGGGATCGGATTTTGCCTCTCTTAGCCAACAAAAGCACAGACAGGACAGAGAGACACTCTTTTTGCACAGATCCCAATTTTCATGATCCTTTTGGCACAAGGAAGGTTTCTATGTGATAATTATAATTTAGAGCATCAAAATTAGTGCTCTGTCTCAGTTTTGAAAACACTAGCAAAGTATAAATGATAAAGCTTCTTATCTATTTTAGGTTAAGATATTGCCCAACTGTCAAATGGGAGAGATCAAGTGCCTTGTCATCACCTTGAAATTTGTTGAGGGTGTCAAATATTACTGAAGCTCCCAAGGAATGTTGAAGATCACAGATTATGATTAAGATTCGATTCCTTTGAGTTAGGATCTAATCCTATGACTTGAGAACTATTTTGATTTTATTCTATATTTAGTATTTTAGATCCAGTTTCTTAGGATCTGAAACTAATTTGTAAATACTATAAAGTCTATTATTTTGATGAACATAAGGGTTCAACTTTGAGTACTACACTTATTGTATATTGTGAAAAGACTCTTTCTATAATATATTGAGCCTATGAGCTTCTTTCATTGATATTGTCAGATCTTCTTTTCCTTTTCAGTTTTATTCTTATGAGTTGAACTGTGTTCTTTATCTGCATTTACATAGTCCATAGGTGACTGTCATCTCACCATTTGATTAGTGAACAAAGGATCATAAGTAGCCTTACTAGTTTCTTGACCCATCATATGTATTGTTTTATATATGTATGTTCTGGTTAATTAATTAGTTTCTCATCTATTTGATACACTCCTATCTGATAATATCTCTTGAGTCCTTGCACTGTTGAATAATCTTAGACAATATTGTGAGACAATCCATTAAGATAATTATTCCTCTTGATCCAAACCCACACGCATTATTGAGAAAATAGTTACCAAAAAGATTAAGTTACCAGGCATCTCTGATATACAGCCTAGAAGAGTTTCCTGGAATGATAATAGTGGTGATGTAGCCACTCATAGACACATGGACATTTTAAGTGATCTAGGGGATCAAAATATGCTAAAAAATAAAACTTCTCAGAATTGATTCAAAACGGACATGTGTGTAGGCCTCATCCTCACAATCCCAACGCAACTTGAATGGGTTCAAACACATGTCGTATGAGTGAGATATCACGTTCTGTTAGCTTTTCCAAACAAGCAAAATTTTGTTGACTGTACAGTTTGTACAATGTTGACGTGGCATGTATGTACTGACATGTGGCAGGGTGATGTGGATTTTTGATTGGGTAGAGGTACTGACGTGTCATGGCCATACTGTTGACGTGGAAACTGATCGTACTGGCACATGGAAGGAGGTCGTACTGGAAAGTGGCAATTGATGATGTGGTATAGGATGATGTGGAATAATACCGTACGGGACATGTGTCAGTTATTGAGCTGGTAGTTTATTACGTGGAAGAATTGTGGACCAATTGAATGGTGCCACGTGGCCCAGACATGGGTTGTCACATGTCTCTACCTTCAAAGCATAAAAGTTGGTTTTGTGTTCGTGGAGGACAAACCCGTGACCTCCGAGACAGGTGGCAAAGTCTTGGTAGGGGCTGGGCTACCAACCCACCCACTCTATGGTTCTTAACCATATACATGTTAATAAATATTTAACTTTTCACAATGGTTGGTTTGGGTGTGTAAAGGGTCAGGGATAATCCCCAGCCCTTGGACTGGCCATTTTTCCACATGACCATACACCAAAGTAAGACAAAACATAACTGTGCATAGGGTTTTTCAAACCACTCCACACAATCGGCTCGACACTTGTCACCACATCCAGCAGTCCTCCGCCCACGTGGCCCAGACACTTGTCAACACTATAACCAACCATTGCAATGGGTGCCGACTTAAGCGCCTAGGATCTGGCCATGTGGGGGGAATATGCCCAATACCTCTGTCGGCATAGAGGGTCAGTGCACTAACGGTGAAACAATTATCCATATTTTGCGGGAAGGTGCATGTGTTGGGTTTTTGGTACGAAAAAATCCCGTGATCTAGATTCAGTTAGTTTGGGTGTGCTTTGGCGAGTAGAGACAACAAAGAATTGGGAGAAACTTCAAGGGAGTGATTCCAACTTAGTTTTTGGCCAAACCAGGCGCAGGAAGAGCCCAACTAAGGGTTTTTGGACGTTCTAGAGCCATTTAAGCCATCCATTTCTCATTCTGAGCATTGTAAAGAACTGATTTTTACACTTTGAGCATTAATGAAAAAGATCCATTAGAAGTTGGACCAAGAGATGTAGCCCAAGAGATGGGTGAACTCCTTTATCATTTTGTTGTGTTAATGTGTGTATTATGATGGTTTTTTATGACTGTTTATGCTGCTCATGATTAAGTAAAAAACTCATTAAACTTTATGTGTTTGTAACTTGATCCTATTACCCAAGCACATACCATTTCACTTGCAATTTTAAAAAGATTCAAGCCTTTACATTTTTAGATCAAGTTGGTATTAGAGCATAGGTTTTTGAAGGTTTGATTGTTTGCAAGTGTTTGTTTTCTGATGCTTACAAGGTTGAAGCTCACAAGAGGAGAAGGTCAACTTGTAGAGCCAAGTTCTCAACTGTCAAGAAGGAGAACTACACAATCACCTCAAGCTTCAAGGATAAATTCACCAAGTACGGCTCACGAGGAGAGTAATGAAAATATTCCTTCAGAGGATGAAACTTTTAGAAAAACTTTCTATGATATGACAAAGATGGTGAAATTTTTATTTGAAGAAAGAAATGAAAGATTGCAAGCTGAAAGTTTAAACCCTCCAAAGGGTAATCGAGATAGTGGTGATAAAACTCCAAAGGGAAATGAATGGAATGGTGATTCTCCACCTCCTTCACCTCCATCTTCCACCTCTTCTACCATTTCAAAACCACCTCCAAATTCTCCAAAAGAACATGGTAAAAATCCTCTACAAACTCCTTTGGTTAAGATTGATATTAAGTTTGAATTGCCTATGGACAATGGAGAGGTAAATGATGAGAATTTGGATAATTGGATTCGTCAGATTGAAGTGTATTGTAGGATACAAAGGATCAAAGATGATGAAACTAATATTCATCTTGCTTCTCTAAGATTGGACAATGCAACACTCATTTGGTGGGAAGCCAAAACTTAAGAGGACATGAAGAAACATGGTAAAGTTTTATCCTCTTAGAATGATTTTATTGTTGCACTTAAAAGACAATTTTATCCATTAGCATACATGCAAAAATCTATTATGAATTGGAAAAACTTTAGACAAGCTAAAGGGAAAAGTATTCAAAGCTACACTCAAGAATTTAGAAGAAGAGATTTGATTTTGGGTATATATTTGTCTTCTCAAGAAACTTTACTCAAATATATTGGAGGATTGCATAACTACTTGAGGCACACAATACTTATGTTTAACCCTACAAGTATAGATGAAGTTTGTGTACATGCAACTCATTTGAAAGAAAGAGGGAGGAATGAACCTCAAGAGGGAAACAAGAAACCCTTTGTTCATGGAGACAAAGGAAAGAAGAAGTTTAAGGGAAATAGAAAAAAGAATGCTTCAGTCAAGAAAGAGGGAGAGAAACTCACATGTAAACATTGTTCAAAGCATGGCCATGATGAAGACCATTTTTGGAAACTTCATCCTGAAAAGAGACCCACAAAGTTTAGCCATAAGGGGAAACCAAAGACTACTACAACCGTACAACATGATTTAGGTTCTGATTAGGGTGATGAAACAAAGATTACAGCCATGGGTTTTCAAGGTAAGGATTCATTTGCAAGTACTAGTTCTTCAAGTAGTAGTAGCCTCAATGAAACTCAAGTACATGAAAAAGAAAGAATAGAGTTTTTCGACATAAGGGTGATTTCAAAGCATACGATAGATACTCTTTTTGATATTGGATCTCAAGCAAACCTCATATCTGAAGACATTGTCAAGAAACTAAAATTGGAAACTAATCCACATCATAAACCATACCCTCTAGGATGGATATGTGACAATTCCAAATTGCATGTCACAAGAAGGTGTCAACTTAGATTTGTCATCACTGCAAATTTTATAGATGAGGTAGAGCTTGATGTTATTCCTTTAGATATCTATGGTATTGTGTTGGGAATCCCATACTTATATGATAGGAGAGCCATCTTTCATCATCATGAGAACAAGTATCATTTGTTTAAAAATGGAGTTGAGTGCATTGTTAGAGAACATACAAAGAAGTTGAATTTGTCACTTGTAAATGCTGGACAAATAAAGAGATTAGTCAATTCTAGTAAAAAATTTGTCCTCTTGATGATCAAACCCAAAGACAATGTTGAAAAAGAAGCTTTCCAAGGTGGTGATCCAAAGTTGAAATCTGATTTATATGAGGTTTTTAACCAATATGATGAAATGTTTCAAGAACCAAAGGGATTTCCTCCAAAAAGGGATATCCGACATGAGATACAATTGTAGCAAGATTGTCCTCTTCCAAACATTGGTATGTACAGGATGTCAGTCATGGAGAATGCTGAAATCAAAAAGAAAATTCAAGAGTTGCTTGACAAAGGGGTCATCATGCCAAGCACATCTCCATGTGGATCACCAATTGTTTTTGTGCCAAAGAATGATGGTACATGGCGCATGTGTGTAGATTTCAGGGCCTTGAATAATATTACAGTAAATAATCGTTATCCTCTTCCTAGAATTGATGATTTTCTTGATCAATTGAAAGATGATAAGTATTTTACTAAATTGGATTTGAGAAGTGGATATCATCATATTAGGATTGTTGAATGAGACACTTGGAAGACAACTTTCAAAACAAAGCAAGGTTTGTTTGAGTGGATGGTAATGCCATTTGGACTTTGCAACACTCTTGCTACATTCATGAGAGTCATGAATGATGTTTTAGGGCCTTTTCTTGATGATTGTGTGATTGTCTACTTGGATGACATTTTGATATTTATCAAATCTCATGAAGATCATGTTATGCATGTAAAGAAAGTTATGGATGACTTAAAGAAAGAATTTTTTTTTTGAAGATGTCTAAAAGTGAGTTTGGAAAGACCTCACTTGTTTACTTGGGACATATTGTTGGAGGAGGAGAACTAGAAATTTATCCTTACAAGGTCAAAGTCATTTTGGATTGGCCAAAGTCCAACAATGTGAGAAAGGTAAGAAGATTTTTGGGAGAAACCAAATATTGGAGAAAGTTTATTGCTATCTTCTCTTCAATTGCAACTCCATTACATGCAGTGACAAGCATCAAGCAAGTTTTCCAATGGGGAGACAAGCAACAAAACAAATTTGATGCATTGAAGGAGAAGATTAGTTCAGCTCCAGTTCTTGCACTTCCAAATTTGAGACAACCATTTGAGATCCAAAAAGATGCAAGAAATTATGCAATGATAACAGTCTTGCTGCAACATGGTAAGCCCATTTGTTTTCATTTTGAAACTTTTAATGGTGATGTGATTAACTATCCTACTTATGATCAGGAGTTGTATGCATTGGTGCAAAGTGTGAAAAAATGGAAAAATTATTTGTTGGGAAAAGAAAATATCATTCACACAGATCATCAACCATTGCAATACTTACAATCACAAACAAATCTATAGCAAGCAAGGCACTTCAGATGGATGGATTTTCTACAACAATTCCACTTGGTTATAAGGTATAAAAAATGAATTTATAACAAAGTTGTTGATATTATTTCTAGGCCTATTGTTAGTGCTTCAATTATTCTTAAGCATAATTCTATCATGCATGAGAGCTATGTTGAATAATATGCTTTAGATGTTGATTTTAAAAAGGTTTATGAAACTTTGTGTCATTCTAATCAAGTTGAGGAATTGGATTACCATGTGCATGATAAGATTTTGTATCATCTTGGAAAGCTATGTATTCCATGGGGTGAAAGAGTCAACATCATAAGGGAAGCTCATTCTTCTCTTATTACTCGCCCCTTTGGTGTAGGCAAGACAATGGCTAATTTGCAAAGGTATTTCTATTGGCCTAAAATGAATGAAAGTATTTCAAGATATGTAAGAGGATGTTCTTTATGTGCTACAAGCAAGCCTAGAAATAGAAAGTTGGGTTTGTATACTCCACTTCTGGTTCCTTCTCGTCCTTGGGAAAACATTTCCATGGACTTTGTAGGAGGTCTACCTATGTCTAAAAAGAATCATGATTATCTTTATGTTGTCGTTGATCGTTTCAACAAAATGTGTATTTTGATGTATTGTAAGAAGCAGGTTACAGCTGAGTAAATGACATAGATGTTCTTTCAACATGTTTGGGTACATTTTGGGTTTCCTAAATCCATTATTTCTGATCGAGATTCTTGATTTATTGGGAACTTTTGGTCAAGTTTATGGGCACTCATGGACACCAAGATGAAAAAGAGCACAAATTTTCATCCACAAACTGATGGTCAAACAAAAGTGGTTAATAAATCAATAGTGCATCTTCTTTGTGGTTATTGTAGAAAGCATCCTAAGATTTGGGATGATCACCTACGCTACATTCAACATGCTTACAATCGGGCTAAGCACTCTTCAACTCAAACATCTCCGTTTGAGGCATGTTTTGGTTATTTGCCAAAATCTTGTTTTTATTTTATCTTTGGGAAAGACATTGCTATTGATGGTCAATATGACATTGACAGGGAAAATAAGTTCATTGAAAAAATTAAGTTGGTGCATCAAATGGTACAATAATAGTTTGAAAAGAACCAAGCCAAGTACAAGACAAGACATGAAAAGCATCGTGTTGATCACAGTTTCCAAGTTGGAGATGAATTTTGGCTTTACATTAGCAAAGAGAGGCTTAAAGGAGAAGGTAAAAAGAGGAAACCAATTAGATATGGACCTTTCAAGATTCTTGAAAAGATTGGTAACAATGCCTTTTGTTTGGATTTGTCTCCTTATATGAAAATGTATGCAGTTGTCAATGTTGAGAAATTAAGATTGTATGAGCCTACTTTGATTGATGATCAAGGAGAGAATGTTCAGATTCCTTCTATAGATGATTTCTTGCCAGAATATCTTTCAGAATTGCATGAAGACACAATCCTTGATAGGAGGATGAGAACTTCAAAACAAGGGAATGTAGAATACCTTCGAGTTGGTCTTAAAGGAAAAAATCCAAGAAAGGCCAAGTGGATTGAGGTTGGAAAGGTGAGGGCACTGTACCCTCATATTCAGATAGACTGGAAGTAGTCTTTTGGAGGTCCAAAATCTTCCCAATGGGGAGGAATGATCCAGGGGATCAAAATATGATCAAAAATAAAAGTTCTCGGAATTGCTTCAAAACAGACACATGCATAGACCGCATCCTCATGATCCCAACATAACTTGAATGGGTTAAAACATATGTCGTATGAGTGAGATATCACATTTTGTCCACTTTTCCAAACAAGAAAAATTTTGTTGACTTTACAGTTTGTACAATCCGTACAATGCTAAGGTGGCATGTCCATACTGACATGTGGCAGGGTGACATGGATTGTTGACTGAACAAAGGTGCTACGTATCATGGCCATACTGTTAACGTGGAAGCTGATCATACTGATACGTGGCAGGAGGTTGTACTGACACATGGAAATTGATGAAATGGCATAGGATGACCTAGCATAACACTGTATGCGACCTATGTCAATTGTTGAGTTGACCATTGATTACATGGCAAATTTGTGGACCAATTGAATGGTGCCATGTGGCCTAGACATGGGCTATCACGTGGAACCCCCTTCAAAGAATAAAAGTTGTTTTTGTGTTCGTGGGGGTCGAATCCGCGACCTCTGGGACAGGTGACAGAGTCTTGGCAGGGGCTAGGCCACCAGTCCGCCCACGCTATGGTACTTAACCATATACATGTTAATAAATAATTGAATTTTCACAATGGTTATTCTAGGTGTGGGAAGGGTCGGGGCTAAGCCCCAACCCTTGGACCGACCCTTTTTCCACATGACCATACACTGGAGTACACCAATACATAATTGTGTGCGGGGTTTTTCAAACCACTCCACACAACCAACTCGACACTTATCACCACATCCAACGATCCTTCGCCCATGCAACCCAGATAGTTTTCAACACTACAACCAACCATTGCAATGGGTTCCAACTTAAGCGCCTAGGGTCCGAATACATGGGGGGCATACACCCAGGACCTCCGTCGAGAAAAGGGGCTAGTGCACTAACGATGTGACAATTTGCCATATTTTGTGGGAAGGAACGCGTGCTGGGATTTTGGCGTGGAAAACGCCTGTGAGCTAGGTTCAATTAGTCTGGGTGCATTTTGGTGAGTAGACACAACAAAGAATTGGGAGAAACTTCCAGGGAGTGATTCCAGCTTAATTTTTGGCCAAACCAGGTGCAGGAAGAGCCCAACTAGGGGTTTTTGGAAATTCTGGAGTCATTGAAGCCATCCATTTCTCATTCTGAGCATTGTAAAGCAATGATTTTGACACTTTGATCATTAATGAAAAAGATCCATTGGAAGCTGGACCAGGAGATGTAGCCCAAGAGAGGTGTGAAATCCTTTATCATTTTGTTGTGTTATTGTGAGTATTATGATGGATGTTTATGGCTGTTTATGTTTCTCATGATTAAGTTAAAAACTCATCAATATTTATGTGTTTGTAACTTGATTCTATTACACAAGAACATACCATTTCACTTGCAATTTTAAAAAGATTCAAGCCTTTACATTTTCATATCATTGAGGAGGAGGAAGTCTTCACCATGAGAAAATTGCCTATATGCATGACATGTGGCCTTTGGAGGCCTACCCATGCTTCTCTAACACCAACGACTTCTTCTAAGTGGAAAAATGTCCCCTAAAGGGGAGACATCCATGTAAAATTAGGGTTTATTTGTGCAAAAATAATATTTTAAATGAATTGTTTAATATTACTTTGTTAAAGGGGGCAAGATTAGGGTTGTTGACACCTAGTCTTGTGGTTTACCCCTTAATTTATGGACAATTCAGCTTAGTGACATTTTGTATAAATGAGAGATCATAAGATCTCATTTGAACATAACTCTCCCTCTTGTGAGAAGTATTGGTCTGAAATTTTCTCTACACTTGGAGTATTTTGCCTCTTGTACTATGGAATAATGTTTTTTGGTTATGGTGTGATGATGATGATGGTGCGCTATCTCTAGGAGGTCATTCTCTTGCTTTTGTGGAGGTTTACTTTGGCATGTTAATGATTTTTCTTGAATGGTATGGTATCTTTACTTTGTTATTATCATTTATAATTCAAGATAAGATTGTTTTGGCCAAGGCTAGATAGGGAGTATAAGGGCATACACCCTTATCATAGTTTGCACGATAATTGTCAAGCTTTCAAAATTGTTTTGCAATGGTTTAGTTGAGGAAGTAAGAGGATTTACACCCCTCATCTTCAAACCCTAGCTAGTTTACTTGCCTTGGGAAGTAAGAGGGTTTACACACGCAAGGATTTAGTAACTCTATATCTTTCTTCTTGACCCCATTAACCCATAACTAAAGGCACTAATCTTGCATTGGAGAAATAAAATATTGCATTGGGAAACATGATTTTTGGTCCTTGCAAAGTATATTGTATTCCTTGTGTCTTGGGAACCTCATAGCCACTAGAGCATCCCCATCAAGGGGATAATTTTTGTTGTTTTTATAAAATTACATCTTCAGCCATTAGGGCTGCAGAAACCCTAACTCATTTGCTTGAATAACTCTCTTATCAACCATTCAATTTTGCTCAAAGCTTGCACACTGTTCTTCTTGGTCTAGAACACTTTTTGGAAAAATTTGAGGGGTTTTCAGTGGCTAATTTTCTTTTTGTAATACATTGAATGTTACATCCATAAGGCTGATATAATGTGTTGCAGAAAAGTGTTTACAACAATCTTATTGTTTTATTCTACAATATTGGTTTTTCATCTTGAGTTTAGCTAGTCATTAACTAGTCTTTCTCTTGTATCTTCTACTTGATCTCTAGCATTTATTGAGCATATTATAGTACCATATTATTATATATATATATATATATATATATATATATATATATTTATCTATTGATACAAATTAGGGACAAAAATCTTAACTTTTTGATCAAACTAACATACATCATTGCAAAGTGGTTTTTCTTGTGTCTCGAGTGGGTATTTCACCATTTACAGGTTACTCAACATACTTGGTAGTTCTTGGAACTTCCCAAGACTTCATTCCACACATTTAACTCCACTTAGAATTGATCTCAAGGGGATCAAATTCCATATCTATCCATATCCATCTCATTTCCCCCTAGGGTCACTAGGATCGCCTCCCTAGAGTGACCTAGTTACCCTTGAATTGTGGGACCTACATCGAGGTGACATTGGGTGTAGGATTCCCAAGTTGTAGAACATTCTTTTATGGTTGGGTCGAACTTTTACCAACCTAAAAGTTTCACTATAACATTTTGGCATTGTTGCTGTGGAATATTTTGAATCTTCTTCATACCCTAACGACACTAAGGTAAGATATCCCAAAGCCTTTCCCTTAGCTCTCCTAGAGACTCCACCTAAGGAACATTCCCTTTCCCTTTTCCTTGATGAGATCATCATGAAACTCATCTAGAAGCTCCACCTTCCCATAATCCTTCTTTCCCCAAACCTTTTCCCCCTGGGAGGTTCAATACTTCTAAGGTTTACCAAAGAAGGCCTCCTTTCAAGTCTCTCATTACTAAAACCCTTTTCCATAACACCCTCACTCTTGTGACAATGGATTGCCCTTGGGAAAGGGACCTCTACGAACCCCTTAACATGTCTAATATCCAAGGTTACCCTAACAAAATTCCAACAAAAGTCAACAAGTGGTTTCCAAAGTTCCCAGGAAAAAATGTGATAATTGTTGAAGACCACATTTATGTCATGGGCCGAGACATGGAAAATGTAGGTATTGATCATGAAGATATGGCCATGAGTTTATTTTCTTCATCAGTTTCTGAATAAGACCTCGATTGGTTCAAAGGACTCCCTGATAATCATATCACATCCTATGATGCTTTTTCCAACTTATTCAAGAGAAGATGGTCGAAAAGGGAAGATGGTGGGACACTTGGGACTCATTTCAATCGAATAAAGAAAAAGAATAATGAAACTGTAAAGGAATTCATTTCCATATTTGACAATTTGTGCAATCAAATTCCCACATATTATGGTCCTACGACATCATTAATTCATATCCTTTACATGAATGCTTTTGAAGGGCAGTTTTGATACATTATCAAAGATAAAAATCCCACATCAGTTGTAGAGGATAAAGAGTTCAGTATTGACATTGAAGAGAATATCCTTGATTAAAAAATAGAACCTTTTCAGTACCCTCGTGCCAAGACAGAAGTAAGGACAAATTTTTCCAACAACAGTGTTTCCGATCCAATTGCTCTCCTGACTCAGAAGATAGACCAAAATAATACTCAGTTTGTTTAGGTGTATAATAATATTATGAACCATATGACTACAATAGAAAGAAATCAATCTGCTCCCAGATCTTAGTTTTCCATACAATAGAGAGATTCCACTGGTTGGAAACCAAGACCTCAACAAGAGGCAAAGGCCCCAGATACTTTGAAACCTATTGGGACAATAGAAATAGAAGCTTGGTGTCTCCCATGATAAGAACCCCAAAGGGAAGATAAGTTCCTCCAATGAGACGAATATTATCATGACAATATAAACTTCATGATTTGCAATTTCGACGATGGACAGGTTACCCAAGAACAGATTAATGAGGCCAAAAGAATTGGATAAAGAGAGGGGAGACTTCAAGCCTTAAATAAATTAACAGATGAACAGAAGAAGGAATTAAGGAGGAGGGAAATTCTAACCTACAGAAGAAAACATGCTTCAGCCCCTTCGTCACAGCTTGATACTGCTCTTCCATCAGTATAAAATGTGTCTCCACTACCTCCATTGTCGATATGTGAGTTTCTTCCTAATCCAACTCCTACAGATGACATTCAGTTGAATATAGATGTTGAAAGCATGTTTGGAAAACTGAATATGACGGTCCCAGTGATAGAGATGTGTAAGATCCCTTTTGTGAAAAGGGAAAATTTGAAAATCTTACAGGTATCAGCCAAGAAGGAGGATCCTCTCATCATATTGAAAATTATGTACCCTGATTGACTAACGGACAATAAACCTCATTTCTATCTTTCATTAGGCATGAACGGCCTCTGCTTGAACAACTGAATGCTTGATTTAGGGGCCTCAAAAAATGTCATGTCATTGAAGGTGATGAAACAACCTGGTTTGAAGACAACCCAACCTTATGGAAATGTTTGTGGTATTGATTCAAGAAGAGTCGAGGTCTTGGGGGTGTGAGAAGGTGTTGATGTATTTTTGATAGATTTTCCACATATCATCATCCATCAATTTTCCAGATTCCTGGGGGATGTTCTTGTCGAGGACTTGGTCCTTAGCCCTTGGAGGTTTCCTTAGCATGAACCTTACACATGCATATATTCTCATGGGAGATGGCACGTATGGGATCTTACATAACAAGGAAAATAAAGATACATGTGTGATGGATTTGAGGGGCCCTAACTATGTCAGTGAACAATACTATGATATGCCTCCACAAGTTATTGAGTATGATCCACTTGAGTTACCCTTCATGAAAGAAGATTCCATAGAGATGTTTCTCCCATGGAATAAGAAGAAGACTACAAAGTACCATGGGAAGGAGCTAGGGTCTATTCATATTATGCAAGAAGAATATGAGAAACATGAAGAAATTGTCATAGTGACAGTCCACACAGAGCATCGATATGATGAGAATAAACCTTGCATCAATTTCAATGAATGAAGTCTTGTGCTCACATGGGACAAAATAAAGGGAAACCCTAGATATGACCAAAAAGACAATAATTCATGGCTTGGCCCTTACATCATCAGGAAGAAATCTGAAAAAGAAAGGTACTATCTGAAATATTTAGACGGGAAGAAGATGCCACTACCAGTAGATGGATCTCTTCTCCAACCTCACATATAGGTCACATGAATTCTTCATGGCCCATTCCCCAAGTAAGTAGGTAAGTCATTTTGATTCTCTGCATCTACATCTTGATTGATCATATTAGTTTAGATGCATTTCATTTTCATTTTTCTCTAATTGAATGTTGATTTCATGCTTACCTTAGAAATTTTTGAAAAAATGTCAAAAAAAAAAATTCTAGCTTAGTTCGTTTTGATTATGATCATATGAGAAAAAGGATGAGTAGGCCATCCTGTAGTTGACAGTTTGATGTTTCCTTCCAGGAACAGGCCTATCGAGAGATGCTATGGTTCTCATGCATATGTCCCTAAGTAGGAGCCAAATTTTATCCCCATTTTGTGGATAGCTAAGGAGATTATGTCTCGATGCCCTCAAGTTGCAGATATGGAGTGTCGAGAGACTACATGACAAGAAATACCATTTTTCACAGTTAGAACCCCCTCTCTCCACCACAGATGGTCACATATTTCTAGATTGAATCCACCACATCAACTGGATTCTGAAAGGCAGTGGGCCTTGCTCCATGAGGTACAAGTCAATATTATGGTGAGCATTGTTTCAATATTTAATCCAATTGAGTATATTGTATCTTAGATTTCTCTAGATTTCATGATATATTCTTGGAAATTATGCCTCTTTCCCTGCTTCACTTTGGTGGTTGACATTGTGCCCTAGTAAGTTGTCTTCCTTGGGGATGGTTTTTCTACTAGGAACTCCCTTAAAGATCCATCATACCGTTCCCAACCATACTTACCACTTTCCATCATTTTTCCCCTCCATTTCCTTATCTCTTTGGATTTTAGGGTGTATTGACCCAAGAAGGGGTTTTCCCTCATTCTATGGGAAGAAGGGGCCAAAGGCCCAGAGGGATTGATGTTGGGTAAAAGATAAAATCCTTTTATAGACCTTCCAGATGCTTCTCCTAGGGATCACCCAAGAAAGTAGTGAAAATATTATCTTTGACTAAACGAGACCCACAATATGATAAAGAATTCTTAAAAGGTTAGTTGAAGGATAGGAGGTCTTATCATGAGATAATATATCATGCCCATGAATGTCTAGAGGTATGATATTGTCATCATCTGATCACCAAACCAAGATAATGGCTCTTAGTTTCATGGCCGAGAGAAAGGGGTTCTCATATCGAGCCATCATTCTCATTTCCACAAGGTATTTGTAGGTGACATTGCCATTATATGGTCACCACACTAGGGTAGTGACCTTCAACCTCTCCTTAAAAATATGAAAGAATAAAATAATGGGAAATAGTTGGCTTTGAAAAAGTGCATTACGGATGAAGGTACGACACACCCTCTGCAAAGGCACCCATGAATGAGACACTACGACCCCTTGTATGTCATGAGCCCTATGTCCATTGAGTCTTGACCCTAACCACTTCACCCACTTTACATGTCTTAGAGAGGTATCTCTTGGAAACTTTCCTTGACCTAGGGAAAGATCTACCCAATAGGACACCTCGTCAACCCTCGCATATTCAAGCTTGACAAGTCGCATAGTGTCTTTGAGAAATTATTTGTTTGATATAGTGATATTTGATGCACATGATTGGGTGGATCATTTCTTGATTGGATTCACTTATCATGATGTTATGACTTGAGATCCTTTGAGGCGCGTGCTCATTTTTCTTTGCAGGACCTAGTTGGTGGACAGTTTTGGGAGAAGAAGCCTATATTGGGATTCCATGGGGCTACAAGCCCACATGTTGGATGTTGACGTAAACGTGCCAACCAGGGAACGTCCACTCCCTCAAGACCTTCTCCTCTCTTGGCCAAAAGAATCCAAAAATCTCTTCAAATCCCTTATCGGGACTTTCTAACACCCACAAAACTCTCCTTCTCAATCTCCTTGCTCAAATCGGGAAATTCTCCGTCGGGAAATCGACACCTATGGTGTCGAAAGATTCGTGCTCCACAGATCCCCGACTCCCGATCCCCGATGGCACCTCTCTCCACTCCTTAGCTCCTTCCGGCTAACTCCCTCCCATGTGACCTGCTAGTCCACGAGACCGCGTTCTTTCCCCTGTCAGAGTTTCAGACTTCGCAGGATTGGAGTGTGTAGAACTTACGTTCTCAGGATCTCCGATTCTCCGATCCCCGACATCAATTTTCCACCTGTACTTTGCTCTAGCGCCTATGGCCCACACTCCTGTGGTGATCAGGAAATCACGTATCGGGATATCGCGATTTCTGTTGCACTAGTTCATGGACTCTTCCAAGTCCCGATCCCCGATATGGGGTGACACCTGTTCTCCACTTCCAATGCAGTGATCGTGTGGTCATCGCATTTCGGAGTTTTGCAAATTCTCCTGCAGTGATTCTCTCATCACCGAGAATCCTGATATACCGATCCCCGATGCACGTGAGAGCTTACTCCTCCACGTCACCACTTCCTCATCGCCCCATCGGGTATCGCGAAATAGTAATTTCTGATGCAACGATTCCCTTGTCTTCAGAAACCTAGAAATGTCGAACCTCGACTCGCTCCAGATTTCTGATGTGTGTCCTGTCCGGGATCCACGACTATGATTCCGTCGGTGTTTCGAGACTCGAAAGGTCTTGAGTTTCTTGATTTCCAAAACACCGATGCTTCCAATATTCTGATGCCTCGCCAGAATACTGACCCGTGTCCTGTCGAGATCAATGGCTAGGATTCTCCCTCGGGTTTTCGAAACCCACAATGTCTCGATTTTCTTTCTTAGCAAAATCCCGATGACTCAAATATCCCGATGAATTGTCTGGGACTTCTCCTCTGCACACTAGGGCTTAACCCCTGCGCAACTCCTCGATATCTAACCACTGACGGGAAATCACTTGTTGATCCAACGGCTCATCAGCCTCTCAAGCTTGGGATCTGGCATGATCTTAACCTCCTCGTACCTTCACGAGATCCAACAGCTGACGGGATTTTTCATCGAGCCCCTCCACAAGATCTCGACCGTCACTCCTCCCTCGAGGATTTCCTAACACAGAACCTCCAGTGCGACCCTTCAACAAATTTGAAAGCTTTGCCCCTCCTGAGCTTTTTTCAACTTCTCAATCTCTTAGAAAATAGATCTCTTTGCTCGCACTCCTTGCGGCAATCTTACGAACGCTTCAACTGTTCGAGCTTCCTTTGACTCTGCGCACGCCTGTAGCAACAATCCTCTAAAGCTTCCTTCTCAGACTCACGACTGAGACTTCCTCTTCAGCCTGCACACTCCTTGCATGGCTTTAGCAACCCACTGGCACTTCTGGGTGAATAAGAACAAGATTTAAACTACCTGAGCCTCCATCAACGCACTCCTTGCAGATGGTTTTCGACTGCACACCTTGCAGGAATCTCCTGGCTCAGATAGAGAAACAATTGAAACTCATTCCATCTCCCCTTCATACTTTAGTTTCAAACATGAAATCACATGCACAACATATAAACACAAATGCATGACAAAAAGAAAATATTCATGAGCATAACATCAATACTCAGAGAATAAACACATAACCATGGATTTGAATCAAAGATTTCTTCTATTAATTCAAGATCTGTACATGGGTGTTCTTCATACAATTCTCTGCATGCTCTTCTCTTCTTGCTCCTGAATAATGTTACAATGATACAATGAGGGTGTCTATATCCATTTTCCCTCCTTCCATCTAAAACTGTCTAATCTGGAAATAAATCCTATCTACCTGCATTAACTAGATTAAATGCCTCCTAACTACTAAGGACGAGAGCGTGTCTCTCAAGGTCCAATGGAATATAAAAAAGGTGCTCCTTCATAAATGGTTCATTGAAGGTTTGGCACATCATTTCCCAAAAGGTTTCAAAGCAATATGTCATGTGTTAAAAACACATGCGATGGCTCCATGCTTGCTTTGGTAATTGCGATGCTCCTGCATCATACTCCCTTGCTTGAAAGATTTCATGGGCTCCTGTCCATGAGCTCCTACACAGTCTGTCCATGCTTTTGAATCTCTACTTCAGTCTCCCATCTGGCATCTTCCACTGGATGGCCCTTCCATTTGACCAGATACTCGAAGTATTGCTTATGCCTGGTCTTTTTGCTCACCTTATTGTCGAGTATACGCTCCATCTATGGCTTCTTTTCAATCGGCATCTGCTTCTTCCACTGGATCTCTGGCTGCTCACCACTTGTTCTAGTTTCCTCAGCTTTGTATGGATACAAATCTGAGACATTGAATATCGGAGATATTTCGATGCCATCCGACAACTCAATTTCATAAGCATTTTCTCTGAATTTCTTCAGGACCTTGCAGGGTCCGATTTTCTTCATTTTCAACTTATTGTATGTTCCCCTTGGGAACCTTTCCTTCCTCAGATGTGCCAGAACTAGATCACCAAATTAGAATTGAAGTTGTCTCTTTCTCTGATCGGATCTGTGCTTATATTCTTGATTTGATTTCATCAGTCGCTCCTTCACCTAGCCGTGAAGTTCTTTCATTGTCTCAGCAAATTATTCTGCACTAGCGCTGCTAGTAGCAGTATGTTCTGAATCCCACAATTCAGAAACTCCTCTCGGATGCATCCCATATATAATCTGAAATGGACTTTGGCATGTACTCTTGTTCATCGAGTCATTGTACGCGAACTCTGTCGTGGAAATATGCTATCCCAGCTGCTATGGTGCTCTATCACCAAGCTTCTCAGCAAGTCTCCCAGACTTCTATTTACCACCTTTGTTTGCCCATCCGTCTAAGGATGATAGGTAGAACTAAACATCAAGTTAGTCCCCAAATTCTTCTAGAGTGTCCTCTAGAAATGTCCAATGAATTTCGTATCCCTGTCCGAAACTATACTTTTCGGCAATCCGTGAAGTCTAACAACCTCCTTGAAAAATAGATTTGCGATATGAGTCGCATCGCTGGTCTTCTGGCATGGGATAAAATGTGCCATCTTAGAAAACCCGTACACTACCACAAAGATTGAATCATATCCTCTTTTCATCCTAGGCAATCCCAATACGAAATCCATACTGATTTCATCCCACGGCCTCTCTGGTATGGGCAATGGTTGATAGAAACCTGCATTCTTCTTTCGCCCCTTCGAATGCTGGAAAATTTTGCACCTGTCTACAAATCTTCTGACCTATGCACGCATCCCCAGCCAAAAATATGATTCATTCAGCTTCATGAATGTTTTGTCATGACCAAAATGTCCTGCTAATCCTCCAATGTGCTTCTCCTTTAACATATTCTACCTCATGGAGCAATTTGGAATACACAGTTGATTGCCTTTGAACAACAATCCCTCCTGGATCATATAGTCTGTCCAAGGGCTTCTATCTTTGAGAACTGGATTCTTAGCTGCTTCATACGCTTCCTTGAAATCTTGATCATCTGCATACATGTCTCTAAGATCATCAAAGCCTAACGTCCTGACTTTGAATTCCTGTAACAACAAACATTTCCTGCTCAAAGCATCAACCACTTTGTTAGCAGTACCAAAAATATGTTTTATCACAAAAGTGAAATTATGCATGTATTCTACCCACTTAACATGCCTTTGATTCAACTTTTCCTTTTGAGTCACAAACTGTAAATCATGGTTGTCACTATATAAAACAAATTCCTTTGGAATCAAATAGTGCCTCCATTTTTTCAATGCCTGGATAATGGCATAGAATTCCTTATCATACGTGGAATACTTTTCCTTTGCTTCATTCAACTTCTCACTGAAATATGCAATTGGTCTGTCCTCCTGGCTCAAGACCGCTCCTATGGCAAAGCCACTCGCATCACATTTTACTTGGAACATCTTCCTAAAATCCGACAACACCAACACTGGTTGTTCCGTGATCTTCCGCTTCAACAGATTGAAGCTCTTCTCAGCCTCTGTTGTCCAATGAAAATATTTATGTCTTTTATTGACTGTTTCCATCATCGCTATGCTAATCCCACTGAAATTATTGATGAACTTCCGGTAGAAACTAGCCAGTCCATGAAAACTCCTCACCTCGAAAACACTTCTCGGTGATGGCCAATTTTTAATTTCCTCCACCTTACTTGGATCCATCTTCAATTTATTCTTCGATATGACAAATCCCAAGTAAATGAGTTCTGTCTTCATAAATGAAGATTTCCTCATGTTGATCAACAACTTCTCTTACTGTAGCTTCTTCATTATTGCAGCTAAATGCTTTAGATGTACTGCTTTTGTTTTAATGAAAATCAATATGTCATCCAGATAAATAATGAAAAACTTACCGATGAATTCCCTCAGGACTTCATTCATCAACCTCATGAAGGTACTCGGCGCATTTGTCAAGCCAAACAACATGACTAGCCATTCGTATAACCCTTCATTGGTTTTGAAGGTTGTCTTCCACTCATCGCCTTCCCTCATGCGAATCTGATGGTATCCGTTTTTCAAATCAACCTTTGAAAAAAATTTGGCTCCACTTAAACAGTCCATCAAGTCGTCCATCCGTGGCAATGGAAACCTGTACCTGATGGCTATCTTGTTAATGGCTCTGGAATCGGTGCACATTCTCCAACCTCCATCTTTCTTTGGACTCAATACCGTTGGAACGAAACACGAGCTTAAACTTTCCCTGACCATCCCTTTATCTAACAGTTCCTGTACTTGCCTTTTAACCTCCTCATTTTTCTGTGGTGTCAACCTGTACGTAGATTTGTTCGAAAAAATGGCTCCTGGTATGAGGTCTATATGGTGAATTACACTCCTCATTGGTGGCAACGAATGAGGTAATTCATCCACTATGATATCAACGAACTCTTCCAGTAGTTCCTGAATCTCATCTGGTAAATCATCCACTCTTATGCTGGTCAAAACGATTTTGGGTTTCCTGACCACAAATAATTGTGGATCTTCCTTCTTCTTTACTTTCGTAAGAAGTTCCTTCCCACTCATGAGAAGTACATTATTTCTCGCTTTTGGTTTTACTTCTTTATCTTTAATTGGAAGTAGCATATGTGTTCTTCCATTCTTCTCCAAAGTATACGTGTTCATCTTCCCATCATGAACTACATTCCTGTCATATTTCCATGGTCTTCCCAACAATAAATGACATACATCCATGGGAATAACATCACAGAGTATTTTATCATTGTACCCTCCAATCTTAAATTCAACTAAGCACTGTTTAGTGACATTTACCTGATGTCCCTTCTGTAGCCATGAAACTTTATATGGACTCGGATGATCAATCGTCTCCAGCTCTAGTTTCTCCACCATCTCGGTTGAAACGAGATTATATGTGCTACCGCTATCCACGATAACCTTGCACACCCTGTCTTTGGTCTTGCAAGTTGTTCGGAAAATTCTGTTTCTTTGAGCTGTGTTCTCCACCTCCTTCTCGGGTGTTAAGAGAACTTTACGCATCATCAATGACCTTCCGTCTTCTGCGTCTTCTGCTTCAGCATCTCGCCTCTGTGCCTCGGCGATGTGAGATTCTCCTCCATCCTTCTTCTTATCTAGATAGTCAAATGACTTGTGTCCATTCTTTCCACACATGAAGCATGTGATGACTCCACCTCGGCCTCTTCCTCTACCTCTAGTAGGAGGAAAAGTGTTGTTATCAGCATATCCTCCACTCTGCTCTGTATGTTGTCCTCTCTGTTCGACATATGGTCCTCGCTGTGAACTTCCACCTCTTTCAACCTTACCCTGAGGTTTCTTCCAGTCGTCCTTGGATTTCTGGAACCTATATTGGGAAACTGACTTACCTTTTGGCTAGCTCCTACCTCAACCTTGCTATCCTGGCTTACGACTCATCTTCTCTTCAGCTTTCAACGCTATTTGATACACATCCTCCACTGTTCGGATGGTTGTCATACTCATCTCGTCCTGGAAATTGTATCTCAATCCATTCATATACCTGGAAACTTTTTCATCATCACTCTCTCGATGACCTGCTCTGATATTTAGCTTGTAGAATTCCTCAGTATACTCCTTCACTGTCATCAGCTTCTGTCTCAAGTTTTGCATTCTCCTGAACAGTGTGATTTGATAATCCCTCGGGATGAATTTTGCCTTCATCTTCGCAATCATTCGATCCCAACTTTTAATCTTTTGCTTACCCTTGCAGCGTCTATCGGCTTGAAGCTCGTCCCACCATAATGCTGCGTGTCCCTTCAATTTTGTGACAACATGCCTAACCTTCTTATATTCTTCGATATCTTCATAATCGAAGTAAGTGTCAAGAGCTCTAATCCAATCTAGAAGCTCTTCTGCATCCAGATTCCCTTCATAAGTTGGGATGTCCATCTTTTTTTTCGAACTCATCCGGGCGATAGCCTTAATTAATCGCTCATTGGCCGCATCTTCAGCTGCAACTTCTTGTTGTTGTTTGGCTTCAACTTATCCTTCGGAGCCACTTAGATCTCCATCACTAACTGTGTGTCTCTGCGCTGCCTCCATATCTTCTAGTCTCGCTCGGAGATCATGTATCTGTCTCTCCATTTCTGGATTCTATGCCGGCCTGCCTCTTCTTCGCACCTCCCTATCCTTGGGATCGGGTGCTTGTCTTTCTCTTCTCGACGGCATGGTGAATCCTCTTCTCTACTACAAAAATAAAAGAATTATTCCTGCTCTGATACCACTCTGACGTAAACGCGCCAACCAGGGAACGTCCGCTCCCTCAGGACCTTCTCCTCTCTTGGACCGAAGAACCCAAAAATCTCTTCAAATCCCTTATCGAGACTTTCTAACACCCACATAACTCTCCTTCTCAATCTCCCTTCTCAAATCGAGAAATTATCCGTCGAAAAATCGACACCTATGGTGTCGCAAGATTCGTGCTCCACAGATCCCCGACTCCTGATCCCCGATGGCATCTCTCTCCACTCCTTAGCTCCTTCCAGCTAACTCATCCCATGCAACCTACTAGTCCATGAGACCGCGTTCTTTCCCCTGTCAGAGTTTCAGACTTCGCAGGATTGGAGTGTGTAGAACTTACGTTCTCAGGATCTCCGATTCTCCGATCCCCGACAACAATTTGCCACTTGTCCTTTTCTCTAGTGCCTATGGCCCACACTCCTATGGTGATCGGGAAATCACGTATCGGGATATCGCGATTTCCATTGCACTAGTTCATAGACTCTTCCAAGTCCTGATCCCCGATATGGGGTGACACATGTTCTCCACTTCCAATGCAGTGATCGTGTGGTCGTCGCATTTCGGAGTTTCGCGACTTCTCCTACAGTGATTCTCTCGTCACTGAGAATACCGATATACCGATCCCCGATGCACGTGAGAGCTTACTCCTCCACGTCACCACATCCTCATCGCCCCATTGGGTATCGTGAAATCGCGATTTCTGATGCAACGATTCCCTTGTCTTCAGAAACCTCGAAATGTTGAACCCCGACTTGCTCCAGATTTCTGACGCGTGTCCTGTCTGGGATCCATGGCTATGATTCCATCGGTGTTTCGAGACTCAAAAGGTCTCGAGTTTCTTGATTTCCAAAACACCGATGCTTCCAATATTTTGATGCCTTGCCAAAATACTGACGCGTGTCCTGCCGAGATCAACGGCTAGGATTCTCCCTCGGGTTTTCGAAACCCACAATGTCTCGATTCTCTTGCTTAGAAAAATCCCGATGACTCAAATATCCCAATGACTTGTCCGGGACTTCTCCTGTGAACACTAGGGATTAACCCCTGCGCAACTCCTCGAGATCTAACGGCTGATGGGAAATCACTTGTTGATCCAACGGCTCAGCAGCCTCTCAAGCTTGGGCTCTGGCATGATCTTAACCTCCTCGTACCTCCGCGAGATCCAACGAATGACGGGATTTTTCCCCGAGCCCCTCCACAAGATCTCGATCGTCACTCCTCCCTCCTTGAGGATTTCCTAACACAGAACCTCCAGTGCGACCCTTCAACAGATTTGAAAGATTTGCCCCCCCTGATATTTTTTCAGCTTCTCAGTCTCTTAGAAAAGAGATCTCTTTTCTCGCACTCCTTGCGGCAATCTTACGAACGCTTCAACTGTTCGAGCTTCCTTTGACTCTGCGCACGCCTACAACAACAATCCTCTAAAGCTTCCTTCTCAGACTCAGGACTGAGACTTCCTCTTCAGCCTGCACACTCCTTGCACGGCTTCAGCAACCCACTGGCACTTCTGGGTGAATAAGAACAAGATTTAAACTACCTGAGCCTCCATCAACGCACTCCTTGCGGATGGTTTTTGACTGCACACCTTGCAGGAATCTCTTGGCTCAGATAGAGAAACAATTGAAACTCATTCCATCTCCCCTTCAGACTTCAGTTTCAAACATGAAATCACATGCACAACATATAAATGCAAATACATGACAGGAAGCAAATATTCATGAGCATAACATCAATACTCAGAGAATAAACACATAACCATGGATTTGAATCAAAGCTTTCTTCTATTAATTCAACATCTGTACATGGGTGTTCTTCATACAATTCTTTGCATGCTCTTCTCTTCTCGCTCCTAAATAATGTTACAATGATATAATGAGGGTGTCTATATCCATTTTCCCTCCCATCTAAAACTATCTAATCTGGAAATAAATCCTATCTACCTGCATTAACTAGATTAAATTCCTCCTAACTACTAAGAACGAGAGTGTGTCGCTCAAGGTCCAATACAATATACAAAAGGTGCTCCTTCATAAATGGTTCATTGAAGGTTTGGCACATCATTTCCCAAAAGGTTTCAAAGCAATATGTCATGTGTTAAAAACACATGGGCTGGATCCACGCTTGCTTTGGTAATTGCAATGCTCCTGCATCAGATGCCAAGAGACCACATACTAGATGAGAAATATCAGACATGGAAGGCATTGAAAATGACTTGGATGACATAGCCTAGCCCCCACATGCCAAATGTTTTTCCTAGGAGATGAAAAATGTCACTCCTAGAGGCATGATGTCACGTAGGGGGGTTAGGGCTTGGTGGCGATGTAGCCACTAATGGACACATGGACATTTTGAGGAGGAGGAGGTATTCACCATGATAATATTTCCTAGATGCATGACATGTGGCCTTAGGAGGCCTACCCATTATTATCCAACATCAATGACTTCTTCTAAGTGGAAAAACATCCCCTAAAGGGGAGACATCCACGTAAAATTAGGGTTTATTTGTGAAAAAGTAAAATTTTAAATGAATTGTTTAATATTAATTTGTTAAAGGGGGAAATATTAGGGTTGTTGACCCCTAGTCTTGTGGTTTATCCATTAATTTATGGACAAGTCACCTTAGTGACATTTTGTATAAATAAGAGATCATAAGATCTCATTTGAACATAACTCTCCCTCTTGTGAGAAGTATTGGTCTGAAATTTTCACTACACTTGGAGTATTTTTCCTCTTGTGATATGGAATAATGTTTTTTAGTTATGGTGTGATGATGATGATGGTGTGCTATCTCTAGGAGGTCATTCTGTTGCTTTTGTGGAGGTTTACTTTGGCATGTTAATGCTTTTTATTAAACGATATGGTCTCTTTACTTTTTTATTATTAGTTATAATTAAAGATAAGATTATTTTGGACAAGGCTAGATAGGGAGATAGGGAGTATAAGGGCATACACCACTATCCTAGTTTCCACCATAATTGTCAAGCTTTTAAAATTGTTTTGCAAGGGTTTAGTTAAGGAAGTAAGAGGATTTACACCCCTCATCTTCAAACCATAGCTAGGTTATTTTCCTTGGGAAGTAAGACAGTTTACACCCCCAAGGATTTAGTAACCCTAGATATTTATTCTTGACCCCATTAACCCATAACTAAAGGCCTTAATCTTGCATTGGAGAAATAAAATATTGCATTGGGAAACATGATTTTTGGTCATTTTTAATTCTTGCAAAGTGGATTGTATTCCTTGTGCCTTGGGCACCTCACAGCTACTAGGGAGTCCCCATCAAGGGGATACTTCTTTTGTTTTTATAAAATCACATTTTCAGCCATTAGGGATGCAAAAACCTTAACTCATTTGCTTGAACAACTCTCTTATCAACCATTGAATTTTGCTCAAAGTTTGCATACTTATTCTTCTTGGTCTAGCGCACTTTTTGGAAAAGTTTGAGGCATTTTTGGTGGCTTATTTTCTTGTTTTAATACATTGATTTTTACATCCATAAGGATGATATAATGTTTTGCAGACAAGTATTTACAACGACCTTATATTTTTATGCTAGAATATTGGTTTTTCATCTCGAGTTTAGCTAGTCATTAACTAGTCTTTCTCTTGTATCTTCTACTTTATCTCTAACATTTATTGAGCATATTATAGTACCATATTATTTTTGATATATATTTTTATCTATTTCTACAAATTAGGGACATAAAGCATAACTTGTCGATCCAACTAACATACATTATTGCAAATTTTTTTTTCTTGTGTCTCGGGCAGGTATTTCACCATTTACATGTTACTCAACATACTTGGAAACCCTTGGACCTTCTCAAGACTTCATTCCACACATTTCAGTCCACTTATAATTGACCTCTAGGGGTGCCACTTTCATATATATCCATCTCCATCTCATTTCCCCCTAGGGTCACCGGGATTGCCTCCCCAGAGTGACCTAGTCACCTTTGAAGTGCGGGACCTACATCGAGGTGACATTGGGTGTAGGAGTCTCAAGTTGTAGCACTTTATTTTATGTTTGGGTCAGGATTTTCCCAAACTAAAATTTGCGATATAAAATTTAGATGTTGTTGTCGGGGAATATTTTGAATCTTCTTCATACCCTAACGACACTTTGGTAATCTATCCCAAATCCTTTCCCTTAGATTTCCTAGCGACTCCACCTAAGGGATGTTCCCCTTCCCTTTTCCTTGATGAGATCATCATGACGCTCATATGGCAAATCCACCTTCCTAGAATCCTTCTTTCCCCAAAACTTTTCCCCATGGGAGGTTCAAGCCTTCTAAGGTTTAACAAAGAAGGCCTCCTCTCAAGTCTCCCATTGCTAAAATCATTTTCCATAATACCCTTCCTCTTTTTCGAATGGCTCACCCTTGGGAAAGGGACCTATACAAACCCCTTAACATGGCTAATATCCAAGGTTACCCTAACAAAATGCAAACAAAATTCAACAAGTGGTTGCCAAAGTTCCTAGGAAACAATGTGATAAATGTTGAAGACCAGATTTATGTCATGGATCGGGAGATGGACAATGCAGGTATTGATCATGAAGATGTGGCCATGAATTTATTTGCTTCATCATTGACTAAGAAGCCCTTGATTGGTTCAAAGGACTCCCTGACAATCATATCATGTCCTATGATGCTTTTTCCAACTTATTCAAGAGTACATGGTCGAAAATGGAAGATGGTGGGACACTTGGGAATCAATTCAATCAAATAAAGAAAAAGGAGAATGAAACCATAAAGGAATTCATTTCCTGATTTGACATGTTGTACAATAAAATTCCCACAGATTACCATCCTACAATGTCATTAGTTCATCTCCTTTACATGAATTCTTTTGAAGGGAAGTTATGATATATTCTCAAAGATAAAAATCCCACATTGGTGGCAGAGGATAAAGAGTTCAGTATTGACATTGAAGAAAATATCCTTGATTCAAAAATAGAACCTTTTCAGTACCCTTGTACCAAGATATAAGTAAGGAAGAAGGTTTCCAACAACAATGTTCCCAATCTGATTTCTCTCCTGACTCAAAAGATAGACCAAATGAATACTCACTTTTTTCAGCTACATAATCATCTTATGAACCGTATGATTACAGTAGAAACAAATTAATCTACACCCAAACCTCAATTTTCCAAACAACAGAGAGATGTCGTCGATTGGAAACGAAGACCTCAACAAGAGGCAAAGGCCCCAGATACTTTGAAACATGTTGGTATAGTTGATATAGAATCTTGGTGTCTCCCATGCCAAGAACCCCACAAGGAATATCAGTGCCCTCGACGAGACGAAGATTATCCTGAAAATATAAACTTCATGATTTACAATTTCGATGATGAAAAGGTTACCCAAGAACATATCAATGAGGCTAGAAGAATAGGAGAAAGAGAGGGGAGACTCTGGGCCTTAAATAAATTAAAATATGATCAGAAGAAGGAAATAAGGAGGATTGAAAATGCTTCATCCCCTCCATCATATCCTGATACTCCTCTTCCATCAGTAGAAAAGGTGGCTCCACCACCTCCACTGCTGGTATGTGAGTTTCTTCTTAAGCCAATTCCTACAGATGACATTCAGTTTAATATAGGTGTTTCAAGCATGTTTGGAAAATTGAATTTGGCGATCCCAGTGACGGAGATGTGTAAGATCCCTTTTGTGAAAAGGGAAATTTTGAAAATCTTACAGGTACTAGCCAAGAAGGAGGATCCTCCCATAATCTTGAAAACTATGTACCTCGATCGACCAAAGGACAAGAAACCTCATTTCTATATTTCATTAGGAATGAATGGCCTCCGCTTGAACAACTGCATTCTTGATTCAGGGGCCTCAACAAATATCATGTCATTGAAGGTGATGAAACAAATTGGTTTGAAGACAACCCAACCTTATGGAAATGTTTTTGGTATTGATTCAAGAAGAGTTGAGGTCTTGGGGGTGTGTGAATACATTGAGGTATTTTTGATAGATTTTCCACATATCAGTGTCCTCATGGACATATTGGTGATTAATGTTCCAGAATCCTGGTGGATTCTCTTGTCGAGCAACTGGTCCTTATCCCTTGTAGGTTTCCTTAGTATGAACCTTACACATGCATATATTCCCATGTCCGATGGCACGTATGAGATGTTACATAACAAGGAAAATAAAGATACACATGTGATGGATCTGAGGGGACCTAACTATGTCAGTGAATACTACTATTATATGCCTCCACAAGTTATTGTGTATGATCCAACTAAGTTACCCTTCATGCAGAAAGATTCCATATATATGTTTCTCCCATGGAAAGATAAGAAGAAGAGTGAAAAGTACCATGGGAAGGATCTATGGTCTATTCATGTTATGCAAGAAGAATATGAAAAACATGAAGAAACCATCAAAGAGATAGTCCACACAGAGCTTCCATATGATGAGAATACACCTTGCATCAATTTCAATGAAGGAATTCCTATGCTCATGTGGGAAAAAAGAAAGGGAAATAACAAATATGACCAAAAAGACAACAATTCATGGCTTGGCCCTTACATCATCAAGAAGAAGTTTGAAAAAGAAAGGTACTATCTGACATCTTTAGATGGGAGGAAGATGAAAACCTCACATCTAGGTCACATGACTTCTTCAAGGCCCATGCCCCAAGTAAGTAGGTAAGTCATTTTGATTCCCTAGATTTTCATCTTGATTTCTCATATTAGTTTAGATGCATTTCATTTTCATTTTTCTCTACTTGCATATTGATTTCATGCTTAGCTTAGAAGTTTTTTTAAAAATGTCAAAATTTTCTTTTTCTAGCTTAGTTGGTTTTGATTATGATCATATGATAACAAGGATGAGTAGGCCATCCTGAAATTAAAAGTTTGATGTTTCCTTGCAGGCACAAGTGTACCAGGAGATGTTGTGGTTCACATGCACTTTACAACGATCAAATGTCCCTAAGTAGGGGCCATATGTTATCCCCATTTTGTGGATAACTAAGGATATTATGTCTCGACGCCCTTAGGTTGTAGATATGGAGTCTCAAGAGACTACATGACTAGAAATACCCATTTGCATAGTTGGAAACCCCTCTCACCACCACAGATGGTCACAGATTTCCAGATGGAATCCACAACATCAGTTGGCTTTCAAAAGGTAGCGGGCCTTGCTCCATGAGGTACAAGTCAGTATTATGGTGATCATCATTTCAATATTTAATCCAATTGAGTATGTTGTATCTTAGATTGCTCTAGATTTCATGATATATGCTTGGACATTATTCCTTTTTATCTACTTCACCTTGGTGGTTGACATTGTTCCCTAGTAAGTGGTCTTCCTTGGGGATTGGTTTTCTACTAGGAACTCCCTTAAATATCCATTGTACCATTCTCGACCATACTTACCACTTTCCATCATTTCCCCCCTCAATTTCCTTATCTCTTGGGATTTTAGGGTGTATTGACACAAGAAGGGGTTCTCCCACATTCTATGGGAAGAAGGGGTTGAAGGCCTAAAGGGATTGATGATGGGTAAAATATAAAAGGCTTGTATAAACCTTCCATATACTTTTCCCTAGGGATCACCCAAGAAAGCAGGGAAACACTTATTTGTGATTAAAGGGGACCCACAATATAATAAAGAATGCTTAAAAGGTTAGTTGAAGGATAGGAGTTCTCATCATGAGCCGACCTATCATGTCCATGAATGTCTAATGGTATAAAATTTCCATCATCTGGTCACCAAACCAGGGTAATGGATCTCAGTTGCATGGCTAAGAGAAATGGGGTCTCATCATGAGCCAACCTTCTCATTTCCACTAGGTATTTG
>JZKD02S1973689.1:245323-305638 GCA_000966675.3 Picea glauca | reverse complement strand
ACAGGGAGGTTTTACCCTGTGGAAAACTTATAAATACTTATTATTTTTGTAATAAGGATCATCCTCACTTGTGGGAGAACCAGGCTATGGATTTCTAATACAAACTGAGACATAAATTGATGTTCTTCTACAACTTTCTCTTTCATAATATAAATATTTTTTTTCATGTTTATGTTTATCAATTTGCATTTGATTAGTGACTACTTTAGCTATCATTGTCTTTTGCAAAGTGATATGATTTAATTAATATGATCCATGTCTGATTTCTTTCATTAATCGAAAACACAACAATTAATTGTTCAGTTTATGAATGACAGATTTCTCTTCTTCATCGATTGAATTGTTTTGTATAAGTGTTTACATACAGGTTTACCTAATTGTTAAGATTTATAAATTATATTATTGTTGTGATTTTTCTGTCTTGTTTTTCCTGTAATCATACTTAAGGAGCATTTTAGCTATCGTTTACGAGAAGCTTTTGGATGATTCAGAGCGGGTTTCCTCCCTCTGATCTGCTTAAACAGTCACCATACACAGGACAAATCTGGAGCGTTTCCAAGTCAGTTTGTTGTTTATTTGTTTAGTATATTTATTAGTAGTTTAGTTAGATATATGTGTAATTAGAATTAGTATATTAGTTGTTTATTTTTAGTTAGTTTTATTTCTTGTTCATAAAATCATAAAATTACAAAAAATATCTTTCTCTGTCTTAGGGCAGAATGTGAATGAGTTTTTCAGGTTTTATCTAAATCTGTAAATTGTTGATATTGTACATTTTGTGAATAAGTTATATTTCAGTTAGTAGTTAGAGTTAGTATAGTAGTAGTTAGTAGATTAGTTTAATTAAATAAGTTATTTTTGTTTGTTTTAATAATTAGTTTTAGTTTAGTTTGTTTTATTTAGTTTTAGTTAGATTAGTTAGTTTAGATTAGTTTTTCTTTTTTGTTTTCTTAGGACCTTATATCGGCTAACAGAGCCACTAAACCCGTCAGGGTGGTTCATTCCAAATGGCTTGGGTTATTGGACAACCCCGGACCGGTTCCACTCTCTCAGTTGACAGACGGTCAATTTCGTCCGTCAACAAATGGTGCTAGAAGGAGGGCCTGAACTTAATTAATGGCACGAGGCGGTTGCAAGACTCCTCCACACCCTATTTGCTCACCTATAGTGACTAGAAGCCATTCACACAATAATATTCCCCTTCAAACATCAACCACTTCAACCGACGATCCACAGATCACAGTTGAGCCAGCAACCCCTAATCCTACAGGTGGTGACATAGAAGAGATTGTTCGTCAGTCTCTTATTAAAACACATAGTGCCTGAGCTCGCCTGAGGCAACCAAACCGTCCGTGGGGCCAACCTTTGGATTTATATGATATCAGAGAACAATTAGGTGGCACTAATCCTACTGTGAATCCTACAGATCCAATTTCAAATCCTGCTACAGGAGGATCCGAGATACCTCCTCCATCACCTCCATCATCTCCTTCCTCTTCTAGAGGAGATTCCTCTGACAAAGGAGATATTCCTTCTCAGCCTTCCACACCCACTACCCCAATGGAAAATCAGAAAAACCCTGCTAGACCCTGTCTTGTTCAGTATTCCGTAGCTATACCTAGTGATCAACATCCTTTAGCTAAACACCCAGAGAAATGGCTTCCCAAGTTTGATCCTGACTCAAAACAGATAGCTGAAGATCACATTAAAAAGTTTATGTTAGCCATTAGACTCCTCAATTTCGAACATGAAGACGTTGTCTATAGGTTGTTCCATTATACCTTCGAGGGTAATGCATCCACATGGTACTTTTCCCAAGAACCCCATACCATCGTGTTTTGGGAAAAGTTTGAGTCATGCTTTTTGGAAAAATTTGGAGACGGTAAACCTCTGGAAGTCCTAGTCATGGATCTTTCAAGCTTAAGAATGAACCCAAAAGAAAAAGTTAAAGACTTTAATCAAAGATTCTTAACACTCAAAAACCGAATCCCTGCTGATTCCATGCCTGCTGAGAGTCTTATAATAGCTTACTACACTAAAGCTTTGCATCAAAGTATAGCTATATGGGTTAAACGATCTAAGAAAGCCACGTTGTTAGAGGCCTTCGAGGAGGTCAGCCAGATTGAAAAAGACATACCTAGTCTTAAAGACTCTTCTAGCAATGAAACTGAGACTAGTTCTTCTTCCAAAAAGAAGATTGAAATACTCCCCTGACCCGTGCAAACTAAAACACAACCTGAAAACTCTGATTTGGAAAACCTAACTAAAGTTGTTCAAAAACTGTCAAATCAAGTTATAGACTTAAAGAGGTCAACCTAAGAAGCTTCCTCGAGAAAAGGACCCTACAAACCTCCTTTCCGAAAGCCTTTTCCTACCAACCGACCTAACCCAACCACCGAAGGCCTTAATCTAGAAAGTTTGCAATGTGCACTTCAAACAATTCTAGAAGCCCAAGATAACTTGATGCCTCTTGAGATCCCTGAGGAGGTAGTTGAACAAGAAATAGTCCAAGAAGAAGATTCTTCTCCAAACATTTTTGGACACTTCTCGGATATAATCTTTCAAGCTAACTTCGAGATAGTTCATCCTTATAACACTAGGAGTAAGACAACAAATAAAACTTCTACCGAAAACACTACAACTTCGCCTCCAAAGCAATCTAAATCAGCTAACACTAAACAGAGTAATGTGAACCCCAACTTAGATTATGATGTTGTTGAAGATCTTAAAAAGTTAAGGGCTAACATTTCTATTTATGAGTTATTGAAGTTTCTGTTTTTGTTACAAAAAATGTTGCAAAATATTTCTGAGAATGGAAAAAATGGTAATTCAAGTGGTAACAAGGTTGTGCCAAGCAAAGTCCCTCAGAAGACTTCCACTAAAAATAATCCTGATCCTCAAGATAAGGGAAGCCTTCCTGTAAATAATGTAAATAATGTAGATAAAGTAGCTTTAGAAACTGCGAGTAAAAAACCACAAGTTACTACTCTTAATACTCGCGAGAATGTACCTCCTTTTCTGTTAACTTTCGATATTTTTAATAGAAATGTGCATAATTGTATGGTAGACTCAGGGGCATCATCCAATGTGATACCTTGGTCTGTTTGCCAAAATATTAACGCTGAAGTTGAACCCTCTACTTTAAAAATCATACAACTTGATCGAACCAATGTTAAAGTTATAGGTGAACTAAAAAATGTGCTTATCAGATTATCATCTAACCCCAAGGTTCATCAAATTATTGATATAATTTTTGTGGATATTCCAGAAGTGTATGGTTTATTTTTAAGCGGGGACTAGTCGGAGCAGCTACATGGTTACTTCGTGACAGACTGGTCTCACTTATGGCTTCCAGAGAATGGAAAGCCCAACAAGATCAAGGTGAATCGTGAGCGCTACCTTAAATTCACGGTCACAGATTTGAACGATCCCATTGAACCATATACACCTTCTGCGGATACACCTGAAGTACAAGGGATGGACACCTTCTTTGGCAATTTCATGGCCGAGGCTTCGCCTATCATCAATCCAGAAAAACAGTTCGAGATTGCAGTATACGCACAGCCAACCACTTCCACGCAATGTTCCCATGTGCCCAATGCAAATCAAATTTGGTCTTCATATTTCGACAGGTCAAAGTCCAAAGAAGGAGCTGGAGTAGGCTGCGTCATTATCGATCCGGTAGGTAACAAAACATTGATAGCATGTAGGTTGGAATTTGAATGTACTAATAATACTGTAGAATATGAGGCTTTACTGCAAGGTCTCAAAAAATCTTTGGATATGAACAATCAAAATCTAACTGTCTTTGGCGACTCTGAAATAGTGGTTAGACAGGTAAGAAATTCTATCCACTGTCTTTCTCGGCATCTCAAGAGCTACCAGTCTGAGGTATGGAATTTAATGAATAAATTTTCCGCTTTCAATATAAATTCCATTCCTAGATTAAATAATGCTGAAGAAGATCTATTAGCTAATGTAGCTTCTAAACTTCTTCCTACAAAAGGCTTATCCCCAGACGCATTCTCCGTCGAGTTGTTGTTTCGGCCATCCATTCCTGACAATATCATGAACTGGAGAGTCTTTGACGATGATCAACAGATCATCAACTTTCTACACATGGAAGAAACCTTTCAAGGTGATGTGATAGATGAACACATGCACGACGACAATTTGCACGATTTTACGGTAATACATGATCTAAAAACTCCTGAAGATCTATCGGATATGGTAAACTCGATCCCAAAATCTGTAGTCAGATTAGAGAAGTTTTATGATTTTGAAGATAAATTTAGAAAGATGGTCAATTGTAAAACCAATAGTTCCTCGTTATCTTATGAAAAAGTGAACCTAGGAACTAATGAAAATCCTCAATGCATTAATCTAGGCTTGGGATGTTCTCGACAAGAAAAAGTTGCATTTATTAAATTATTCAAAGAATTTAAAGATGTCTTCGCATTGATGTATGACGATCTTAAGACTTTCGACCCTAATATCATACAACATGTCATCTCGATGAAGCCCCAAACCTTACCCTTTCAACAAAAACTGAGGAAAATGCACCCTAAATTGGAACCGACCGTCCAAAAAGAATTGAATAAAATCCTTAATGCTAAAATAATTTTTCTTGTTAGACACACTCAATGGGTTTCTAACCTTGTCCCAGTCCGGAAGAAAAATGGGGAAATTCGACTCTGCGTCGATTTCTGAAACCTCAATAGAGCATCTGACAAAGACAACTATCCTGTCCCGCCCATGGAACAGATCCTTCAACAGGTATCTGGTTCCGAGAGGCTATCCCTACTAGATGGTTTCTCGGGATACAACCAGATCCTGATGTCTCCACCAGACCAACTGAAAACTACCTTCCGTACTCCGTGGGGCACTTATGCTTATCGCAAAATGCCCTTTGGATTGATTAATGCCGGAGCCACTTTTCAGAGAGAAATGGACATTTATTTTCGAGGCTTAATCAATTAGTCTGTCATAGTTTACTTAGATGATGTGACCGTATTTTCTAAAAACAAAAACGATCATGTAGCTCACTTACGATCCGTCCTACTGCGATGTCGTAAATACGACATCTCCTTGAACCCCCAAAAGTCCATCTTTGCAGTAGAACAGGGTAAACTCCTAGGATTTATCGTGTCTAGCGAAGGGATGATTATTGACCCTGAGCAGACTCAAGTCATCGCAAAACTTCCCCCTCCTACATCCAAAAAATCCATGCAGTCTTTCTTAGGCCAAATTAACTTCGTGAGAATATTTGTCCCCAGCTTCTCTGAAATGGTTAGACCCTTGCAGAATTTGATTAAGAAAGACGCCTAGTATCACTGGGGATCCCTAGAAAACCAAGATTTTAATGCAATAAATAAGGCCATAATAGATGCTCCGTCTCTCATGAGCCCATATTTTCCCCAAGACTTTACACTCTACACTTTTGCTTCTAACCGTTCCTATGTCGAAAACCACGAAGTACCCATCGCCTTTATGAGCTCCACTTTCAAAGGTGCTGAACTTAATTACCCAGTAGTATATCGGCAAGCCTACGCTATTTTCAAAGTAGTTAAGCACTTCCGGTCCTACCTTTTGAAGTCAAGGATGAAAGTCATTGTCCCCTACCCAACTGTAAGGAATTTGTTAGTGCAGAAGGAACTAGGAGAAAAGAGAGCCAACTGGGTCACCTCCTTGCAAGAGTATGACTTAGAAATCACCCCAACTCAGATAGTAAGAGGCCAAGGATTATGTAAGTTAGTTGCTGATCCAGCAGCAGAACAACAAGAAGAAAGTTATACGCCAAACCTAGGACAAAGCGATCAAAGTCTAAGCTGTTGCGTACAAAACCTTGTTAGTCCTTGGTACGACGATATTAGATTATGTCTTGAACATGGATCATCTCCCTGTCACCTTGACTCCGCTAAAAGAAGAGTGTTGAGATTGAAGTCTGCCTCCTTTCATCTGGTTAATGGTATCATGTTTCGTCAGAGTTTTGACGGCGTACTGATGCGTTGTCTTGAAAAAGACGAAGCAGAAAACGTCCTTCTAGAGTTGCATGAGGGAGAAGCTGGTGGCCATTTTGGTGGTGACACCACTGCTCATAAAGTTTTGAGAGTCGGTTATTATTGGCCCACGCTTTTTAAAGATGCCCACGCCTTGTGTCGTAAATGTATCATCTATCAGAAAGCATCAGGGTAGTTACAAAAACCAGCCTTTCCTCTGCAACCCGTTACAGTAGATTCTCCTTTTCAGCAGTGGGGCCTTGATATCATAGGTCCAATTAACCCACCGTCCTCGCAACATCACAAATTTATTGTGACAGCCATGGATTACTTTACTCGATGGTCTGAAGCTGCTGCGCTAAGAATTGTCAACACCAGTCAGGTAATTGCCTTTCTAAATTCAAATATTATCACTCGTTTTGGTATCCCTGACTGTTTAGTTTTCGATAATGCTTCGTACTTTTCCTCTATTGAGATGAGCGAGTTCGCTTTGGAAAAAGAAATTAAGTTGAAGTATTCTACTATTTATCACCCCCAGGGCAACAGATTGGCAGAATCAACAAACAAGAACTTGATCAAAATAATCAAGAGAACGGTGGTTGAAAATCACAAGAATTGGCACAATGTGCTGCTAAATGTGCTGTGGGCTGATAGGGTAATGCCAAAAGCTGCTATAGGTAACTCCCCCTTTTTTCTCGTTTATGGAAAAGAAACAATTATGCCACCCCACATTCTTCTTCCTTCACTCCAGTTGTCACAGAAAGTCCAAGAAGAAGATTGTCCCCCTCTAGAAAACCGAATTAATGCTTTGATGAAGCTATAAGAAGTAAGAACCCAGGCTAAGCGTAAGTTAGATCAACATCAACAATTGGTGAAAAGATGGTTCGATTCTAATTCTTCTTCTGATAGAAATTTTGAAGTAGGTGATCTCGTCTTGAAGTGGGACAAACCGCACGAAGGAAAGGGTGAGCACACTAAATTTCAAAACTTATGGCTTGGACCGTTTTTAATTGCTGAAAAGTTGGGTCCCAGTTATTTTCGATTGGAGAACCTTGAAGGGCAGCTTGACACCTACCCAGTGAATGGCCAAGCCCTGAAGAGATACTTTGCATGATAACTACCCTTGTATATTATGCATATATTTTTCTTTTGTTTTCTTTTTCGTTTGCTTTCTGTTTTTTATTTTGAGTTGAAGTTTATAGTTTGTGTCTTTGAAATTACATGTACCTGTACACTGAGCTATTCAGACAAAGACGAAAGAAATTTTCTTCGTTGAAATAAATTCTGAAAAATTTGTACAAACATCAATGATATAGTGTTGAAATTTATATCTGTGTTGGAAAAGTCTGTTGTTTGAAAGAAGTTTATTGATTTCGATCTCTGAGTAAAGCTTGTTATGATCATCTATTATCTTTTTACGTTGTCCCTTTTCCGTAAAGGAATGACTCAAAAGATGTCTCCCTGTCTTAGGAAGTTGTTTTTAAATAAAACATCTCCGGATCTAAATAAAGGACAGTTCTAAAAATTCTGATGAGGTCTGAAAAAATATGTTAAAATATCATGATTTTCAGCATCACCCCGCTCAAATATATATCTATGAAAAAACAAAACAAAATAAAAATTATTAAGAAGAGTTGTGGGAAGTGCTTGTAAACCCGCCGGGATGCTGAACAGGTCTGCTGGCAATGGGTAAATGCATGCATGGCACCAAGACAACATTGTCGGGGTACTGAACAGGCCCGCTGGCAGCGAAGCAATGTCGGGTATATGAAAATTTACAAAAAAGAAACCTCTTTAATGTCCTTTATTCTGGTCCAGAACTTCTTGGCAAGATACATATGTCAGAGTGGGTTAAATGGAAACCCTGTCGAGGCTATGGACGTCTTTTGGCAGCAGTGGACATGCCAACAGTATTGGAGATTTTATCTTTAATATCGTGACTCGCTGGTCTTAAGATTGTTATTAGTTTTCATCTTGTAAGAGACTACTGGAAAAAATTGGTTAATGATGATGTTATACAATTTTCTGGTTGTTATTTTGAGTTGAAATTTTCTTTGCTGTCCTAAGTTGGATTTGTTTCTTTTAAAAGAGATAACTGCTTCTACCAGTGTGTCGCCATTGTTGGCAGCCAATTAACATTCTTCTATTGTCTTATAAGCTGCCTACACCAATGTTTGGCAAACATCATCTTTTTGTCACATTTTTCAATAAACGACATTTTTATTCTTTGCGACATTTGCATATTTGCCTTCGTTTTGTTTTCACGACTGTAAGCGTGAAAACTTAGTCTTTCGAAGTCGCATTGAAGTCATTATCTGAAATATCATTATCTCTTTTGTCGATATGCCTATTGATCTCACCTTTTATTTATCATTATACAACTGGTAAGGTCATTTGATCGGTACTCATGCTTCGATTGATTGTGTTATTTGTTTTCATTTGAGTGTGAAATACATTGTCATTTGGATTTGCATTTTTATTTTTGATCTACTTGACCTTTGGTTTCATGAAAGTGCATAGAGGTTATGATTAAATTTATATATATATATATATCTTTTGATATAATCCCTATGTTAATGTTTTCATAACAATTGACATGTTGATTACATGAGCACCATTGGCACATTGGTTAAACTATTGATATGAGCTGTTACAATACATTAGCGCATGGTTAATATTTGATTCTGGTTTCAATTGGAATGATTTATAGTTTAAAAACTTTGGCACAACGATCGATTGCGTGTTGGTTTATAGACTTGTCAGTTGATTCATTGGTCGGCTAAATTCGCATAATTGTCAAACTATGCTATAATGGGTTGAACTACTATGTAAATTGGCGGTTGTACTTTGGCATTTACTATTTTGCAAGGCAGAGATAAGCTCCACCACCTTCGCACGATGGCATTTATGCCTATCCCTTGTTCACCGTTTACCTCTGATAGCTCAGGTAGCTCTACTCCTGTATGGTTGTGATCCAAACCCTCGGCTTACCATGTGCTCGGATCCATGGCACCAGTCATGCGAATCGAGCCAAATGACATCCAGGCCCTGTTAATGTTTGATAATGCCCGCAAAGACTTGGAGGAAATCGGATGGCTCACTTTCATATAGCGATTCGAGGGTTTTAACCTCTGTGTATCATGATAGTTTGCCATGACTTTCGATGGTTGTAGAGCCAAGGTGGGTGACATATAGTTGGAGATCGATGAGAAGTTTATTAGCTCTGCTATAGGGTTACCTGTTTCGGGACAACATTGGTTTAAGAATTGTAAGGTTGAGGAGGTGCTATGGACACTGTTGTTTCTCTCACGCAAAGTCACCTCTTGTGACAGAGGTATGCCCATCTCTGCACTTAAACCATGTTGGCATGATACTTTAATGCTAGTCAAGCAGTTCATGACCTGTGAAGGTCGATACGGGCTTGTGTTCCTCTACCACTTGCGTTTGCTGATGATTTTTATAGGGTATCCTTTAAACATGCCTTTCTACTTTTAGCGCAGCTTATATAAAATGTCGAAGAGGTTTAAAAGGCATAAGGATGACAATAGCCTGTTCCACCATGGGCTTATTAAGCTCATCATCGTTCATCATTTGAGTTTGCATGGGGATAGCTGGAGAGCTTTCATCGCTCGTAATGGTTTTGAGGATTTAGATCCTGTCCCGGTTGATAAGCCTGTGGTAATTGAAACCAAGGCCGAGCCACCTGTACCCTTACATGTCCTACTGCCTAAACCCTTGGCTGACCCTAATGTTGACTTACCAGACATTGAAACTGACAAGTCCGAGCCTACAAAGACACCTATGAGAAAAAATCCCAAGGAAAACCCTGTTGCTAATGCCAACGGGAAAAGGAATGCACGACTCATTTCAAGAATGACAAGGAACAAACCTAAACCCTCTGCTGAGTCAAAACTTATTGACCTTAGTGAGGATTTGGATTCTGACGTGGAACGATTCTTAGCCAGCGAGTACCCTTACTCGCAGGGTTTATGCCCTGAACCACCTTATGATTTCGTGACAAACCTTCCCCCTTGCCTAAAAGATAATCCCAGTTACCCAGGGATTAAGTTGCCTAGCGAAACCCTCAGTCATGTGTCCAAACCCTCGCCTGCTCTTCCAAACCCCACACAGTCATCCTGTGACCAATGTGATTTATGGTTGGAACGTTATTACATTGATGTTCCCATAATCCAATAAAAAATCCAATCACTAGAAATTCGAATTGAGGTATTGACCAGCCAACGAGACCAACTCCAAGAAGCTGATAAGAAACAGAAGACAACAGGCTCGATCCTTTTCAAAAACATTGAATCGGCTACGACAGTTATCAACTCTAAATTGGCATAATTATGTCATCTCGTCGTTATACAGGTATGTAAATGTGATATCATTTTGATTGTGTGAGTGAACAGGTTGATATAACAATTTGAATTCTTTTTTCGAATTGCTCTGTTTGCATTTTGAATGGATCTGTTACAATGTGTGAATCATATATATAGTTTTTCTTTGAATAAAAAGGAATTTCGATTTGATATATGATTTGATCATTCCCAGTATAGCCATCGATAGATTTTATCAGATTTAAATGGTTGGCGTTTGGATTTGATTTGCTAAGTTTGTCTGATTGAAGTAACAAAATTAATGGTTTGTTTTCAATTCAATTCGTTTTACTCCGAACAGGAAGTTTTCAAACTCAATTTAGAATACGATTATGATTGGGTATGATGTCGTTATGATTCTTATGCTATGATTGGCAAATGATTTCAATGAATTTGGTTGTTACGATGCTGTGTCGTATAATGTCTAGTTTTGATAGTTTCCAGGTTGGGAAAAATGACTCTATTTTTTATAAAAATGATACGTTCATTTAAGTCTATGCAAATAATATTTGTGACCGAATCATGGGACAATTTCGAGTTACTATGATTATGTTAAAACCCCTCACTGTTCAATTCGATTAAAAATATTGCTATCTATTTTAAGTTGGTTCAATTGCTCTCATGAGTTAGATTCACATCGTGAAATGCTACTCTGTTTGTTTTCAACTTGCAAACGAATTGGTCAATATTTGTTGTCTCTATCGAATCCGATTATAATGTGTTTCGAACAAATAATCTCGATCAAAGGAAATCTATCTTGTTTACCTAGTTTGCAAAAAACAAACGATTCTTATGAACCCTGTTGCCAGCTGAGTGATTTCATCATGATTTCGTTTATAGACAGTTACGCACCAGTGTTGGTTTAATTCACTTACGGTATGAATCTTTTTCTATATCGTTGCAGCTATAACGATTGGAAAATGATTTTGTTGGATTTGATCGTATCTCCTGTTTAACAATTGCATACAATTTGTTTTGATCATATCATTTTCAATTGCATATGAAACGATTACACAACTGTTCAGTTATGATTCTGTTGACTCGATTTTGTGGTAACGAAAGAAACAAAGTACACCTATATCTGTATTCGGTTGATTGATTTAGATCCTGTTTGATCTCGAATGGTATAACAAATTCAAATTAAATAATTCGTTTTCAAGTGGCAATTGGATGTTAATTAAATGGAATTCTTTAAAAGATTTTCAATTAATTTCAATGCTGATTCTGTGTCTTACTTAGACTAGCTACAGAATCAGAGGATTCTGTAGCTAGTCTATAGAATTAAATTTTTACCATTTTATTAATAAAAGATCCTTCTAACTTGTCTATTTTTTACCCTTTTCAGGTGAATTCGAATTACATGGGATTTGATGGACAATCTAGAGGATATTTGGATGTTTTAGTTTTATTATAGTTTCTTGGTTTAGTTAAACTTGGGTTATCTTCCCAGATTATGTAAACAGTTTTTGATAACTTCCACAGGGAGGTTTTACCCTGTGGAAAACTTATAAATACTTATTATTTTTGTAATAAGGATCATCCTCACTTGTGGGAGAACCAGGCTATGGATTTCTAATACAAACTGAGATAGAAATTGATGTTCTGCTACAACTTTCACTTTCATAATATCAATCTTTTGTTTCATGTTTATGTTTATCAATTTGCATTTGATTAGTGACTACTTTAGCTATCATTGTCTTTTGCAAAGTGATATGATTTAATTAATATGATCCATGTTTGATTTCTTTCATTAATCGAAAACACAACAATTAATTGTCCAGTTTATGAATGACAGATTTCTCTTCTTCATCAATTGAATTGTTTTGTATAAGTCTTTACATACAGGTTTACCTAATTGTTAAGATTTATAAATTATATGATTGTTGTGATTTTTATGTCTTGTTTGTCCTGTAATCATACTTAAGGAGCATTGCAGCTATCGTTTACGAGAAGCTTTTGGATGATTCGGAGCGGGTTTCATCCCTCTAATCTGCTTAAACAGTCACCATACACAGGACAAATCTGGAGCGTTTCCAGGTCAGTTTGTTGTTTATTTGTTTAGTATATTTATTAGTAGTTTAGTTAGATATATGTGTAATTAGAATTAGTATATTAGTTGTTTAGTTTTAGTTAGCTTTCTTTCTTGTTCATAAAATCATAAAATTACAAAAAATATCTTTCTCTGTCTTAGGGTAGAATGCGAATGAGTTTTTCAGGTTTTATCTAAATCTGTAAATTGTTGATATTGTACATTTTTTGAATAAGTTATATTTCAGTTAGTAGTTAGAGTTAGTATAGTAGTAGTTAGTAGATTAGTTTAATTAAATAAGTTTGTTTTGTTTGTTTTAATAATTAGTTTTAGTTTAGTTTGTTTTATTTAGTTTTAGTTAGATTAGTTAGTTTAGATTAGTTTTTCTTTTTTGTTTTCTTAGGACCTTAGATCAGCTAACGGAGCCGCTAAACCTGTCAGGGTGGTTCATTCCAAACGGCTTGGGTTATTAGACAACCCCGGACCGGTTCCACTCTCTCAGTTGACGGACGGTCAATTTCGTCCGTCAACAGAAGGATAGACTGTACCCTTAGCCGTAGTAGCTGATTACCCAGGCACTAGAGAGTATCTTCTCGAGTGTTGTTCTCTATGGTACTATAGTAGTCAGGCAGTCAACCAGTTGATTTAGGGCTGGTTTCAGGATACCTAGGGAGGCTCCCAATATACCAAAGATACTTGGAAGAATAAGTCTATAAACAGGTGTTGTCTAAACTCGAGAGAAGGGCAAGGAGTATGATTCCACTGTGTCTACAGATTCGATGTTGTTGAATGTATCAGGTAAAGACTCGGCCAAAAAACTATGGGACAAGTTGGAAAGTCTATACCAATCGAAATCCTTGGTAAATAAGTTGTTCCTTAGAAATAAACTATATCTTCTGAGGATGAGTGAGGGTAGTTTGATAACTGAGCATTTAAATGTGTTTAATACCATAATAATCCAGTTATCTTATGTGGATATTAAGATCACTAAGGAGGATAAATGTTCTATGCCAGACTCTTGAGATAACTTAATCGTGAATATAGGGAGTAATTCAACCACATTAGTGCTAGAAGACGTGGTTGCATCTCCACTATCAGAAGAAATGAGAAGGAAGAACATGGAAGGATTGACCAAAGATGATTTAATGGTGAGAGGTTGACTGGTCAATAGAGATAAGGGAAAGTTCTCTGGTAGAAAGTATAATTCAAAGGGTAGATCTAAATCCTCTGTTCAGTGGATGAGAATATGCTAGAAATGTGGTAAATCTAGGCATTATAAAAGGGACTACAATTCAAAGGTAATGGAAGTTAGTATAGGATCCGATGAGACATAGTTGACTGAGAGAAAGAATAATCCAAACAAAGGAGGTGATGTGTATCTGGTTTCGACCAGTACATAGTGATATCAAGATGTTTGTTCGATCGACTTAGGAGAATCCTATCATATGACACCACATAGGGAATGGATCTATGAATATGAACAATATGAAGGAGGAGATTTCTTCTTGGAAGATGACTCGACAACCAACATTGTTGGATGATGAAGAGTTTGAATGATACTATAGGATATGAGTATTATAACACTCAAGGTGTGCAATATATTTTGGGTTTGGAAAAAAAACTAATATATATCATCAAGATGATTGATGTAGGAGTGCACACTCTATTTCAGAAGGACACATGCAAAATGTTCAGAGGTGCGATGGTCTTAATGAAAGGAGTTCGGATTGGAACCCTGTACAATTTATTAGGAAATGTCGATTTGACTAGATTCAACAACATCGTTGTTCCTGAAGTCGACTCAACTTGACTCGAAAAGTTATCATCAAGTTGACTCGACCATGCTATGGCACGAGAGGATGGGACACATTGGAGAAAAAATACTTCGAGCTATGTGAAATAAAGGTATGGTTGAATATTTTCCTAAATGTAATTTATAAGTCGATTTTTGTGAACATTGTATATATGGAAAACAAAGTTGGGTGAGGTTCCCATCTGTTAGCACTCTGTAAATTTATTCGACTGATAAAAAAATGATAGAGGCAATTGTTTCAACCAACTTTAGAACTGGGTACTAGCCTGCTCAAATCAGAGAGGGCTCTCTTATGTCACTTGATGTTTCTTTGGAAATCGATGGCTAGATTTAGTTTGTTTTGGGTTTTTTTTATAAATTTGTTGGCAAGGAAGGGGAGGGACACTTAGGGATATGGAGTCAAAATTCTGAAAATGAATGAAAACAATGACTCACCAGTAGAGATATCCATAGGATAAAGGCTATATGAGGTGATGAATCAGAGTTATAAATTGTAGTTTTCATAGTGTAATACGAAAAAGGAAACAAGTAACTGCATCAGAGCATTAATGAAATGAATTTTGAATTAGTTATGAATAATTTCACACAATTTAAATTGCTTAAGACAAGATCATTGCAAGATGAATTCTGGGCCTTTAAACTATCCAATTTAAACATAATACAATGTAAATGGAATTAAAGAACAAAGGAAATACATACAATGAGAGAAGAAAAAACTCATATCACCACCATTAGAATATTTTCACAGAGACTTCAAAAGCTTCTGCATATGTATTCAATTTAGCTTCAGAAAATTACAATAGAGTTCAGAAAAACTAAGGAGGTGCCCTTACACTTATGCCAACATTAATACATTCATAAATTCTAGCATTTATACAATTCAAGTTCCTTTCGTTTCTAAACTGGTTACAAATAAAGAAACATTTCGTTTGGAAACTGTTTACAAACAAATAAGCTTCAAAAATCCACCTGTAATTCTCAAACCATAATAGCTGTGTAAATATGAGAATGTTTTTTGTAGATAAGCTCATTATAAATTAAAAAAAATATCTCGGTTTCTCTAAATCCATCTCCAATTGGACGAAATATGTACTGCAAAAACATGTCTTAAACAAGAACTCATGAAAACTGAAAAATAGGGTTCAAATATTTCTTCGAATATCCAAATTCGTAACACCTGTGTAAAATCTGGGGGAGGTTTTTGTATATCATTTTGTCTTGAGTAAAAAAATCTCTCGGTTTTGTGAAAATTTTCTCCACCTGTCTGGGATCTTCATTTGAAAAAGATGTCTTCCAATGATAAAATTTAGAATCCGTAAATATAAGTCTCCAAGATGTCCTCGATTCTCCTAGTATGTAACAACTATGAGAAATATGAGAGACGTTATTTTTATTTGGCCTGTGTTGAGTAAAAACCTCTTTCGGTTTCTCAAAATGTGCTCTGGTTTTCTTGGAATTCACCTCGGAAGACAACCGGTCAAAATTACTTGGAATCTAGAAGCTGAGATTTGAAAACTGATATGCGTGAAACTGATTGAATTCGTCTGCAAATGGTCTAACCCCCAACTTACTTTCGCTAGCCATTTCGCAACAATTTTTGCATCACTTGTCTTTCGGAAATTTTGGGAGTGTGAGGGAGGGGTTTTAAAGTAACCCGCCTTTCACCTCGGAATGCATCTGGAGATGCCACATAGTCTCAAGTCGAAACCATTGTTTTCTTTTCGGCCCACTTTCAGGAATTATCCTCAGCGCAAGTTCTCTGCCCAAAATGATCCCTGACCGTTGATTTGTGGCGTCTGCGATCTGTGACCCACCGAGTCCCATCAACTCCGCATTTCCACTAGCTTTATCCTCCTCTCATTGTGTTTGGCAATGTCCTCCATTTTATCACGCTTCCACATTAGTTTATCACCTCACTAAGTCCTAGAAACTAGATTTCTCACAGAAATTGTTATAGTGATAACACCATCTAGAGAGACAAGGGAAAAAGGGATTCTAGAATTGGTTCATAGTGATGTGTTTGGCTTTGTTTTAGTGTCTACACTTGGTGGATCCATGTATTATGTCTCCTTCATAGATTATTTTTCCAATAAGACATGGGTATATTGCTTGAGGAAGATATCATAGGTTTTTGATAAATTCAAAGAGTTTAAGTCTCTTGTGGAAAACTAGACGGATAAGAATATCAAGATGTTGAGAACCGATAATAGTGGTGAATTTTGTGGAAAGGATTTTGAGAAATTCTACAAGAAGTGTGGCATAGCACGCCAAAATACCACACCATATACCCCACAAAAAAATGAAGTTGTTGAAAGAATGAACATAACATTGATAGACAAGGCAAGGAGCATGCCCAGTGGTGTTGTGCTCGCACAACAATGTTGGGTAGAGGCAGTCAACACTACAAAATATCTAGTGAATATGTCTTCTTCGTCGACATTAGTCGACTCGACTCCACATGAGGTATGGTTTGGTAAGAATCCTTCACTTTCACATCTCAAAGTATCTAGTTGTGATGAAATTGTTCATGTTCCCAAGGAAAATAGGAGCAACCTAGACAAGAAGGAAGTCATATGTATTTTCATTGGATACAAAGAAGGTGTTATCACTCTATAAATTTTCTTGGATGCAACAAAAAATCTCATAGGTAACCACAAACCTACTTTCAAACTGGAAGCTAGCCTCCTACCAGTCCAGAGAGGGATCTCTCCTATTAGTTCTTCAATAAATACAAGGGATATATTTTATTTGTATGAAAAGTTTATGAAATAGTTGGTAGGGATGAGAGAAACATCCATTGGGCATGGAGTCATATGGAAAATCAGTTCTAGGTTTTCAGAACTTGGTAGAAAATAATTTACTCTCAGAGGCCAAACAATCAACTATTTCTAGACGTACAATATTAAAATATGGACAGATGAAAAAAGGGAACACTCAAAGTCACACAGAGCATCCAACTTAGATGAATTCTGCATTAACTTATCAGTCAAAAAATGAATATTTGAAACAAGATAGATACAGAGCATACTGAAATGATTTATGCATCAACAATTTATCATTCAAACAAAGAAGAGTAAATTTAATGATAACAAAGAAAGAAGCACATACACTAGGAATATCGACTACAACAATTGAACACAGGAATCTCTGAGTAAATAGATCAAACACTTGTCTGCAAACCTTTCATTAATATCTAGAAAATATTACAATATCAATAGACTTTCTTAATCAACTCTCAAAATCTTCTATTGTACTTTTTATTACAATATGTATCAATACACTTCATCCTAATTCCATGAAGTCGAATCTATTAGGGTTTCATACTTAAAAAGGAGTTACAAGTGATTTAAACTGCTTAGTTAACAAACTACTAACTAATTTGCCATAGACTCCTATAATCTAGGGTTTCATTTCTTGACTAATTTATACAACCCTAATACATCTATGTTACATATTTTAGTGTAAAAATGATTCATTCCTTGATCTTGATGTTGACATGGAGAAGTCATCCAATTTGGCAGTTGAAAATTCCTCTTCATGAGTTGACTGGTGATTTCACAACAATGAGGAAATTTGTTGCAAAATCTATGTTTCAATAGTTTCACAACAAAAGTTGCTGTGAAATATCTATTTTTTCTTGTCGATGTTGAAAATTGCTTCAAGATTGATCCAAAACCTTGAGATGACTTCAAAAAAGAAAAAAAAAACATGATTTATCTTGAGTGTTACCAAACTATTCCACTGCAACCTAGGCCAACAAGTCCATATTCCTTTTTGCAATTTGTACCTTTCTTTGTTTTCCTTTTTCCTTAAATGTCCTATTATGTTTGTACATATTTTTCATTTGTCTGTGTAGGGGTAGATATCTCTTGACCATATTCTGGCTGTTCTCCAAGGATTTTCCACACAGGTACAAGTGTTATGCTATCCTTATCTTAATTTTCTTTTTTTCTTCCCCCAATTGTACAATTACAACCTGGGCTTCTTTCAACTGTCTCTTTAGTCTTTTGACTGTCACGTCCTCTTCTTCTGAAGGAGATTCAACCTCAACAAATATTTCAACAACACACTGGACATGCATCTTAGGTCTGGTCTTTTCAAAATGGATTTTTCTTCTTGTTGATGATCTGGTTATAGGTGTTAGTCCTTGATTTTTCAAATGGCTGATAAGAAAACCTTTTCCTTGCCCTATCCTTTCCTAGCTTTATTCTATGTTCTTTTTCTTCTTCTATAGTTTTTGAAGTGCTTTCATTATCCTTTTTTGGGTGTTTTTAACATGCATTTGTGTTATTAAGTATAGGACTAGACATTTTTTAGAGCTCTCCATCAAATCATAAATCATTTCTCACTTTTAAATTTGAATTTAAATTAAAAGGAAAAGGCGCTACAAGTATAACACTATTCTTGTAGCGCCATGGTATTCATTATTCTGCATGCATCAACTTCATGAGAACATGAGAGATCATGCCCGAGATATTTTCCTAAGAAGCTACTGTCACTAATGATCAATATCAGTTCATGGATGTGATAAGATATTCATTTGCAGAAATCAGGTTGTATTCCTCCATGTTTTCTTTGCAGGTTTGTTGAGTGTCATATAATCATTGCTGATAGATCAAACCTGAGTCTTCCTCCATATTTTATTTGGTCTATATAATTTTTGTAGATGTTAAATATTTTCTACAATGCTCGTGATTCAGAGGATTAAATTTGTTACTATAACCAACCCTAGCAATTTATGAGTTTCATGGATCATGATCTCTGTGATGGCGCCTAAGAAGAGTGGGAAAATTTCTCGATTAGAACATGAAGGTATAGAACTTTTCGAGGCTTATCCAGAAATTTCACAAAAATTTAGAGATGCAGGAGACAGAGGATGTGAAAAGGTTTCAGAAAAGGTTGTTGCTTCAAATAGATGGGAAAATATGAATTTTGATGTAAATATTAAAAAAGAAATCAACAGATGAGAAAACAAAGATTGAAAAGGCTTATGCAATAATTAGTGAACTAGATAAAAAGGTGGAAATCCCTGAGGGATCAATTAGAAACCATAAGAAAGAACTTAGTTCATTGGAGTTGCGAGCAAATGAAGAAAAAAAAGAAAGCACACGAGAAATTATCTAAATATGAAAAGATGGAAAACTTTGTTGTTGAGAGCTAGTTACAAATTCGACAAACAAAACAGTCTCTCCATATAGCTGTGGAAATAATGTTAAGGGCCCAAGAAGAAGCTGCAGCAGAAAGAACAGATGGAAGTAGATACCCAACCTCAACATAAATTTCGAGTTCCTAAAGAGGAACCTGAAGACTTCAAATAAATAAATCCAAATTTATTCATTGATCTAAATAAGTATGCACCTAAGGAAAGCTCTGAAAAATGTAAAAAAAAGAAGGCCATAAATCAATACAGACAATACTCTGTTTTTTATCTGTTTTAGTCTTTATCTTCAAGAGTAGTTTATGAAACTATGGAGATGAATTATTTGAAAACAAAATAGATTTTTGTTGGGAATGGGCCCCTTCACAAAAACCTCTCTCAGTTTTTACACATCTATCATAGTTTGATAGATTCAAATATATCTTTGAGGCCTAATTTTCAGAATTTCACAATAAATGATTTCATGTTTTAGTCACTAATTTTGGGCGAGGTTTCAGATACGCCGGAGATGACATTTTGAAAACAAAAAGAGGTTTTTGTTGGGAATGGTCCGATTCACAAAAACCTCTCTCTTTGTTTACACATCTATCATGGTTTTGGAAATACAAAGATATCTTTGGACCCTATTTTTCAGTAATTTGTCAGATTTATTTTCCTAAAATAACTCATAGACAACAGTTGATGAGACACCTCATAAATTCGACTTGGAGATAAAATACGATCTCCTCCTTTATTATTTGAAACAAAAAACTAAATATGGATGAGGAGGTTTTCAGATCCATTTCTTTTGGATCTTGATAATTATGTACTATTTCTATACAAAATCTGTAGATGGACAAAACCGGGGGTGGTTGTTGTTGTTTTAGGAATCAATTGCCCATTTTGAAGAACACTCTATTGTAAAGACAACCATATATTTCAATTGGTACTGAATGCTAAAGGAAATCTGATGGTTAAATTTCTAATTCTTGTCTATTTTTCTATCTTTTTCCTACTTGAATGCATGTTAATATTCTGCAATGCATATGTTGTATCTTTATGAGTAAGCCAGTGAAAACTTTATTGATTGTTTGTTCATAATCATATTTTCTTTCAAGTGTTTTTCTCTTGTGTCTTGAATGATATTTAGGATCAAGAGTTTCATGTGTGAGTGGACAAATTGAAATCTTACATATTTCCCCTTTCTTTATATTTCTCTTGCCATTTGATCCATTAGATTGACTACCATTTACTATGTCATTGAGATATGTTTTTGCTCTTGCATGTTTGAGACAGATTTTTCACATTATCCTTAACCCAACCTTCAACCAATTCAAAACCTAAATGCAAAATTTACCCATAAAACCATTGCAATAACTTGATGATGCCTTAGATTTCTCTCTCACAGTGAAGTGCAACTTTAGGGACTAACATCTTTTGGCATCATTGTCGAGGACAGAGGAACGAAGAATTTATCCCTAAGAGAAAGACAACGATCAATTATAGATATTGATGGTGAATAGGAGTTGGGCACTTTTTATGCCTGTATCATTCACCTAGCGACTCCATGAAGGAATAATCCATTAGAAACTTCATTGATCCAAGATGTTGAAAGCTATGGAAGCTATTTTGGCACAGAGGTTTGCACCATTTAATTTCTCTGATATTGTTGGTTTCCCTAATGATGTTCCCACTATAGATATATGGGGAGATTGCCTTCCACGGTTCAGAAAAAAAAGGATGAGGACAATATGACACTTCATGTGATTAAGTTTCATTAATGCATGGATCAACTTGATATTCATCATGAAGATGTATTGTTGAAAATGTTTATGTACTCCTTGGAAGGAGAGGTGAGAGAATGGTACCGATCTCTTCCTATTTCTAGTATTTCATCTTTAAAGGATTTTCATGATGCTTTTTATTCATATTACAAGAAATTTTATCCAGTTGAGAGTCTTTTTTAGCATTGTTGTGAGGTATATGCATTATATACTCAATATTCAATAATTGATCCTTCTTGTAGTGCAAATGAAATGTATGATTATGTTGAGGAAGAGAAAGAATAGTTATTATCGGTTCTATATTCTTCTTATTTTGATTTGCAGTAGGAGGACTGTAGTAATGAAATTCATGTAGATATATGTCAGGATTATGAAGATCATGATGAATTTGACACTTGTCAACATGTTTCTGATAACTGTTATCTGAATGTTCATCCTTATGAAGAATGTGTTGTTGAGAGTCTTTGTGAAAATCATTTGCTGACTGAAAAAACTCTTGTTGAAGACCATATTGTTGATGAGGAAGAACAAAAAGTAGATGTAGATACATCTGATACTTTTTCAGATGTGTCTAATGGTCAAAATTATAATAACAATCAAGGAATGTATTTATATTCATTCTTTCAAGATGATCATGAAACAAATGTCTCTAAATTTCAAATTTCAGAAAATTTTTCAAATCAACCGACATACGATGAATATGATGATGATATTGAAGTCCTAGATCCATATCTCTATTATGTAGTAGGATTTGACTAGCAGTTGCATGAATACATTGAGTCCATCGTCCATGAGGAACCACATCCTATATATGACAACTATGTATCAGAAGGTAGCAAGGAAGATGAAGATGAGCCTCCTGATTTTCATGATAATATTATTGTTTTGAATGTTGATGTCCAAGGAACTTATGAGTAGATTCAAAATGACCCCGTTTCTTTTGATTGTGATAAAACAAATGATCTTCAAAAGGATTATGGAGCAAAAATTTTAGAACAACAATTTTGTTCATGGAACTGGTTGGAGTTATGTCGTGATTTTCATGACCCAGTGGATATTTACATAGAGTCCATGTTTCCACAAGTTTAAAACGTGGCAGCATCTAGAATGAAAGTGGAATGGAGCAGTAAGTATAAATTTCATATTACATGTCTGCTAAAAAAAAATTGTTTTCCTTCATTTCTTCATTAAGCTACCAAAAAGAAGACCATTTTCTCAGTAAAATGATTACATGGTTGCCTTGGAAATTTACCTGCACATGATCAGCATGATGTTAGCTGGTTAGGAGAGTAGGATGATTGAATAAGCTTGCATCTGAGAAGTTTGTTTTTATTTTATTGGTATGATCATTAATAAAGACTCCATAAGCCCAATGGAAAGACTACTTGCTGTTTTCTCGTTGTTATTTTTGGATTGTAAATAAAGGAATGGATGGACAGGGAAATAATTACAGTAAAAGTTGATGATGATCAAGCAGATAAAAGAATTGGTTAGCAAGCTTTTAAAGTTTCATCGTGAAACTTTAATGATGAAACTTTATACCCAGAAGGAGCCAGTGTTAGTCCTTTATTTTGCAAATGACTGATAAGAAAACCTTTTCCCTACCCTATCCTTTCCTAGATTTATTCTATGCTCTTTTTCTTCTTCTATAGTTTTCGAAATGCTTGCATTATCCTTTTTTGGGTGTTTTTAACATGCATTTGTGTGATTAAGTATAGGATTAGACATTTTTTAGAGCTCTCCATCAAATCATAAGTCCTTTCCCACTTTTAAATTTGAATTTAAATTAAAAGGAAAAGGCTCTACAAGAATAACGCTATTCTTGTAGTGTCAGGGTATTCATTATTATGCATGCGTCGACTTCATGAGAACGTGACAGATTGTGCCCGAGATATTTTCCTAAGAAGCTACCGTCACAAATGATCAATATCAGATCGTGGATGTGATAAGATATTCATTTGCATAAATCAACTTGTACTCCTCCATGTTTTTTTTGCAGGTTTGTTGAGTGTCATATAATAATTGTTGACAGATCAGACTCGAGTCTTCCACCATATTTTCTTTGGTATATATAATTTTTGTAGGTGTTAAAGATTTTCTACAACACTCCTGATTCAGAGGATCTAAAGGTGTTACTATAACCAACCCTTGAAATTTATGAGTTTCATATATCGTGATCTTTGTGATGGCACCTAAGAAGAGAAGGAAAATTTCTCGATTAGAACCCGAAGGTATAGAACAGTTCAAGGCTTATCCAGAAATTTCACAAAAATTCAGAGATGTAGGACATAGAGGATGTGAAAAGGTTTCAAAAAAGGTTTTTTCTTCAAATGGATGGGAAAAGATGAATTTTGATGTAAATATTAAAAGAGAAATCAGGGGATGAGAAAACAAAGATTGAAAAGGCTTATGCAAGAACTAGTGAACTGGATAAAAAGGTGGAAATCCTTTAGGGATATATTAGAAACCATAAGCAAGAACTTAGTTCATTGGAGTTGAAAGAAAATGAAGGAAAAAAAAAGAAATCACATGAGAAATTATCTAAATATGAAAAGATGGAAAACTTTGTTATTGAGCGCTTGTTACATATTCGACAAACATTACAGGCTCTCCATATAGTTGAGACAATAATGTTAAGGGCCCAAGAAGAAGCTGCAACTGAAATAAAATATGGAAGTAGATACCCAACCTCAGGATAAGTTTCTAGTTCCTAAAGAGGAACCTAAAGGATTCAAATAAATAAATCCAAATTTATTCATTGATCTGAATAAGTCTGCACCTAAGGAAAGATATGAAAAATGTAAAAAACAAGAAGGGCATAAATCAATACAGGTAATACTTTGTTTTTTCCCTGTTTTAGTCTTTCTTCAAGAGAAGTTTCTGAAACTATGGAGATGAATTCTTTGAAGCCAAAAGAGAGTTTGTTTGGAAACATTCCCCTCCATAAAAACCTCTCTCTATTTTTACACATTTATCATAGTTTAAGAGATCCGAATATATATTTGAGGCCTATTTTTCATAATTTCAAAATAAATGATTTCATGTTTTAGTCACTAATTTTGGGCGAGGTTTAAGAGAAGTTGGAGATGGATTTTTGAAAAAAAAAAAGTTTTTTGTTGGGAATGGGCCCATTCACAAAAACCTCTCTCTTTGTTTACACATCTATCATGGTTTTGGAAATACAAAGATATCTTTGGACCCTATTTTTCAGTAATTTGTCAGATTTATTTTCCTAAAATAACTCATAGACAACAGTTAATGACGCACCTCATAAATTCGACTTGGAGATAAAATATGATCTCCTCCTTTATTATTTGAAACAAAAAACTAAATATGGATGAGGAGGTTTTCAGATCCATTTCTTTTGGATCTTGATAATTATGTACTCTTTATATATAAACTTTGTAGATGGACAAAATCAGGGGGGGGGGGGGTTGTTGTTGTTTTGGGAATCAATTTCCCATTTTGAAGAACACTCTATTGTAAACACAACCATATATTTCAATTGGTACTGAATGCTAAAGGAAATATGATGGTTAAATTTCTAATTCTTGTCTATTTTTCTATCTTTTTCCTACTAGAATGCATGCTAATATTTTTCAATGCATATGATGTATTGTGTTTATAAGTAAGCCAGTGAAACATTTATTGATTGTATGTTCATAATCATATTTTCTTTCAAGTATTTTTCTCTTTTGTCTTGAATGATATTTAGGATCAAGAGTTTCATGTGTGAGTGGACAAATTGAAAGCTTACATATTTCTCCTTTCTTTATATTTCTCTTTCCATCTGATCCATTAGATTGACTACCATTTACTAAGCCATTGAGATATGTTTTTTATCTTGCATGTTTGAGACAGATTTTTCACAGTATCCTTAACCCAACCTTCAACCAATTCAAAACCTAAATGAAAAATTTACCCATAAAACCATTGCAATAACTTGATGATGCCCTAGATTTCCCTCTCACAGTCAAGTGCAACTTTAGGGACTAACAACAGGTCTGCCAAGTATTTCTTTGTCAAGAACTTATGGACTAAACATCACATTTTTTCCTGGTGGAAGTTGGTATTCTTCAACATCTTCAACTTCATGACAAGGAGATGTATCATCTGCAGGAATTTCATCTACAAAAATTGGTTTCTTTGTTGCAAACCTGGTGAATGGTTTCATGGGTTTTTCTATTGTTGTTGTTTCAGGAGTGAAAATGATATTTCCCCCCTTTAGATTTCCTCTCCTATTGTCAGGTTTTTTTCAATGTTTACAGATAAATCAACACCTGGAATGGATTTTCACGCTTTTTCTTGGATTCTTTCCTAAGAGAAGTCTTTTTTGCAGTCTCAGGGGTTTCAATCACAATAGGTTGTTCTTTTTCATCTCCCTTTTTCCTCTTTAAAATACTAGAAGTTGATTTAGCACTGGTGGAAAGGGTAATTCCCTTGTATGGTCATGAACTAGTGGTTTCTGCACAAAAACATGATGTAGACAAAAAATCACTCCATTCCCTATTTTTATTTTTTAATCTCCTCAAGGACTAACAGTTTAATGAGACTAAAATGGAACAGACTAAGCTCAACTTGTTTAGATTTGGCTTGTACTTTATTAGCCATTTTCCTCTGGATTATACAAAGGTAATGTGGGATATTTAGAGCTTTTTGACATGTAAAGTGCATGAGAAATCTAATATGATACAGGTACACCTTGTTGAATCACCCCTCTCTAGTGAAGTATCTCTAAGTTACTCTCAGAAGTTGGTCATGGTGTTCTAACATATAACTCCTTGGCACCCATTTTGACAGGTTCGCATTCTGGAATTCTGACTTGAAACAATAATTAAAGTAGGAGGAATCCATAGGTGTCCCCTTGAACCACCTCTTACCTTGCATGGGAATTTTTGTTGATATTACAATTGTTTTCTCTATGACTTGAATTTCCAGTGATCCAACCTTCGTTTTAACCCCATCAAAATTTAGGGAAAATTATTTAGCGACCTCCATGTATATTTTCATAGAAGGTGAGACATCCTTCTCCTTGGAAAGATTCTCTGAAAATGGGATTTGAGTCCAACAATCGCAGACCCTGAGGTTTGAACCTCACTACCCCCCTTGTGTACTTTCCTCTTTTGCTTGCTTTTCTCCATGGATATTAGTGAAGAATGTTGTGATGATGTTGGGTGCAGAGGGTATCAAAACTTAAAAATCATGCAGGGAAGTCTGGTGTGTTAATTTTTGTTTGAAATATAGAGCTACAGGGATTTAGCAGCAAGGATTTCACAGTAAACTAACATGAATTTCACAGGAAATAAAGATGGCATAGTTTTGATAGGAGGTTAGGGTTTTATCACATGAGGAATCTGCAACAACAAGTGATGCTTCAAGGGTGTCAAAGGGTCTTTAAAGAATTTATAATTTGACAAAAGATCCATCCAATCCAAAAATTTCACAGCAAACAAGTAGTTTTGCACCGAATGCAAGAAATTTCACAACGATAGTTACAATTTTGCAGCGCACTAGAAATCTGATGATTTAAAAGAGGAAATACCACATGACCATAAAACCTAATTTACAAGGACTGTACTGACTCTCCTAACCTCACTCCCATGATTTCCTGACCATTATGGGTATTTTTAAAGTGATTTGACATGACAGTTAGTTGTTGTGAAAATCTAGGATATTTTGCAACGAATCTAAATTGATTGTTTACACGTCTTGAAGAGGTACAAATTGGATTGGGAAAGCTATGAAACCTTTAATACACATGTAAACATGCTCCCATGACCTTATAAAGACATGGTGTAATGACTTAAGACTCATACCTTCAAATGATGACAAAGGACCATATAACAAACTGAATTGACCTTAGAACTAGATTGGCCACTTTAATTATGACTTGGAATGAAACTCTAACTCCCTAGAAATGACTCAATCAAAAAAAAAATTGACTCATAAGTGAATGAACTCAAAACAAATTTATGGGACACTAATCCTAGGACCTTGACACATGATTTTTGAGAAACCAATACATGACCACATGACTCAATCAACAAAAATAACTGTTTTGACTTTGTAAATTAATACTCCCTAGCATAGGATCCAATGGGGATTTTATCCTCCCTGTGAGGTAGAAAATAACTAGCAGACCAATGCCTTATTCATTGGACTTATTACAAGACTGAAAATATATACAAAAGATCAGACAAAATTGAACTATTCAGACTTATTTACATACAAACTGAACTGAAATCAAACTGATAGTCACCTTTCTGAATCTTAGGGCCTTCACCTCAGAATTCAAACTCTTCAAAGTATCATCCACACCTACAAACTTTGAAAATAAAAAAACAAATATTTACAATGAAATGAATGTATTAAGTTTCTTTCAGGTTATATAGTGTTTTAAGAACCTTCCATTGACTAGACCTCAAGAAAGAAGTTCTCCATCCATATCCTCTAAAATGTAGGCATTGTTTTCATGATAAGAAACAATCTTATATGGTCCCTTCCAGAAATGATCAAACTTCTCATGTTTTCCTTTTTCTTCATTTTGAGCATCCCACTTCAACACTTCATCATTAATCTGGAAATCAACAACTTTGGTTATGTTATCAAAAACTTTCTTCATATTTTCCTGAAACAATTGGGTATTATTATAGACATCTTCTCTCATCTGTTGAACATGAATCAACTGGTTGATCCTCCTTTGAATGTCACTAGGTTCTTCTTCTTTCTCATGCAACAAATTCATGACTGGAAATCCCAAAGAAGTAGTAAAAACCACCTATGTCCCATATACTAATTGGAATGGTGAAGTTCCAATTGATTTTTTAAGGCTGATTTTGTCTGCCCACAATGCAAATATCAACTTCTTATGCCAAGCCTTTTTGTTCTCATGCAGTAATTTCTTGATGATCCTTATTAAACTTGTGTTTGATGACTCAGCCAATCCATTACCCTGAGGGTAATAGGTTGTAGAATGACTAATTATTATGTTATAATCTTCACATAATTTGATCATTCTCTTATACTTGAAAGTTGTTGCATTGTCATTCTTGGGACAACCAAACCTGGAAAAAATGTTGTTTTCTAAGAATTGAATTATCACAGCATCAATTGCTTGTCTAGTTGGCACAACCTCAATCCACTTGGTAAAATAGTTTGTAGTAGTCAATATCCACTTATGTTGACCTGAAGATGTTGGATTGATTTCACCAATGAATTCAAGACCCCACTGCTGGAAGGGTGCCTCCACTAAAATATAATTCAAAGACAATGGAAACAACTTCCTCTTTCCCTAAAAAAATTGACATTCATGACAAGTTATCACTCCTTTATACACATATGAAAATATTGTTGGTCATTAGAAGCCTACTCTCATAATTTTGTTCACAGTAGTCTTCCAATAGTGACATCCTCCACAATCACCCTGATGAAATTCTTTCATAGTATGTTGTGCTTCATCTTCCAATAGACAGTTTAATAAGACTCCTCCTGGATCTTTCCAATACAAGAAACCATCTATGATACATAATTTTGTTACCTTCAATTTCAAAAATATTGCCTTAGTATTGTTAAAATCTGGTGGGGATTATAAATTCTGAAAATTATAAATTATATCACTATACCACGGAGATGAAAGGAACTTCTGAGATACCTGAGGTGTTGGTTCTGCATCTACTAAAAATCCTACAATGAAATTGATTCCCAGGAGATCAAAATTTGAATGAGCCATCAATTTTTCCAATCCTTGACCTTTGACCACCTTTGTTGGCTTTATCTATAGATCATACTATAACAAAATTGCAATCCATTTTTCCCTTCTACCTTTAGGGTCTGGCTGAGTTAAAATTTCTTTGACTGCGCTAGTAGGAACAAAAGCAATAACATGAGAATACAAGATATAGACCCTTAAATCCTTCAATGCCTTCACCAATGCATAGGCCTACTTCTCCATGATGTTATAATTCAATGTTGAATCCCTCAATGATTTGTTGTAAAAGGATATAGGATGCTCCAAATTTTTCTTATTTTTCTGCAACAATACTCCTGCAATAGTATGTTCTAAGGAAAAGGAGAAAATCATAAAATATTTAGTATAGTCTAGGCTGACTAACACTGGTGCTTTAGTAATTTCTCTCTTTATGTCATCAAATGACCATTTTTCTTTAGTTTTCCATTTAACATGATTATCTTTTCTCAACATATAGGTAATGAATTTGACAATTTCAACAAAGTTTGGTATAAACCTCCTTAAGAAATTCACCCTACCAAGAAAATATTGCACTTCCTTTTTATTTCTAGGATTATGTATTTTCTAAATTGTTGCTACTCTGCTTGGATCTATCTTGATTCCCTCTTTTGATATCACATGCCCCAACAGGTTTCCTTCTTGCATTGCAAAACTTGATTTCTTTGGATTTAAGGAAATACCAAACCTCTTGCACTTATGAAAAACTTGTTTCCAATGCTTCAAGTGTTCATCATAAGAGTTAGAGAACACTATAATATCATCCAAATATATCACAATGAACTTATCCCTTTCTTCTGCAAAGGCTATATCCATAGCTCGTTGAAATGTTTCTCCTACATTCATCAACCTGGATGGCATCTTTGCATACATAAACTGTTGAGATTATGTACCTTGGGAGGTGTTCCCCATGTGTTTAATCTCTCCTAAACACATGTGGGATGTACTATGTACTTTGTACCTTGTACTTTGTGTCTAATTTCACTTTGACTTAGGAGTTTTAAGTCAAAAGTGAAATTTTTTCATTTATGCCTAAAATGACTATTAATTCACTTTGTGGGTGAATTAGAGACATAGAGTGAACTTAGGGAACTTAACCCAAAGTGGTTTATTGATTGAGATTATTTTGGAGAGATCTCAACCTTTGATTAGATGGGAGATGGGATGATCTTAGCCATCCGTATCCTAGGTTTCCTTATGGAAGTTCAAGAGGGGTGCAAACGACAAAGGAGAGCTCATAACTTCATTTGCTCACTTGGAGAGATTGAGAGGGATATTTGGAATGAGGTTTGTTGCATGAGGCAAGGATAGATTGGGTACACACTTTCATGGAGAGAGGCATCTAGCTTGGAGCCTGGTTTATTTACTGAGGAGCTCACTGTGTTATGGAGGGTGCACTTGTTGAGGAGGGTGCATCAGTAGTGGGGAGTTTTTAAACCTATCATATTGTAGTGGGATCAATTTTAGAGGGAGGCCACACACCAATGCTTGATTAGTGTGGAGGGGTTTTCCATTCAGAGCTCACAGTTTGCATCTGCAGCAGTTTTGGTGAATTTGATAGAATTTATGAGGGGTGCACCTTCCTAGGGCGCACTTGGTTCATTTGGACTTGTATTTCATCTTGGATCAAGATGCTATTGTATCAGGTTCATATATATTTTGTACTTTTTGTATTCCACCATATCTTTTCCTCATATATAGACATATATCCCAAACTGGTTTTGCCCAGGGGGGTTTTATCGAGGGTCATGTTGACCAAAAATACATGTGTACAAAATGATGTGTTTTAGTCTTTTAGATCTGCTTATTTTCAGCTGTAAATATCTCTAGGTGTGTTGTATTTATTTTAGTATGCATGTGCTAACTTCTGGTTACTAAAACTACATGCTAGAGCACCTAAAATTGCAAGTACAACCGCAACAAATCAACAAGAAGTTATTGAAATGTTGGCTGTCCTAAAACAACAACAAAACCTTTTCATAATAGTTGAAACTTAGAGCCAATATGTGGTCAAAGACAGACCTAGTTGGCATCCTGATAGGACATGGTAAATCTTCATGGTATCAGAGCTAAGGTGGCTGATTTTTGAGCAGTTTGGGAAGGATATGTGTTGGTTGCCATATACATATTCTTGGCATAATTTTGTGGAAAACCACTCATATTTTCAGTGGTTGTTAGTGGATAGATTTTTGTAGAGGACAATTGGGCAGTTGTGACAATTTTTCGTCAGTCTCTTTTTCACACCTATGGAGTAGGAGTGAGGCTAATTTGACTCGACCTCCTTTCACATCTATTTTTCTAGGAGTGAGGTCAGAGTACGCTTGTCTCTTTTCACACCTGTGTTGATAGGAGTGAGGTAGTGTTTCCTTTGCAGTTTGAGCTTCAGTTGGAGTGTAGTTTGGCAGACATGTCAACATCTCAAATGTGTGTTGAGGACAGGATAATGGGGGCTAGAAATTGGTCACCTTGGAAGGTGAGGATGGTATTTGTCTTAGAGGACCTCGAACTATGGGACATAGTTGAGGAAACTGTTCTAGTCATTCCTATCACTGCTCCCATCTTGGTGGAAGAGTTTAGGGAAAGGAACAACAAGGCAAAGAAGACCATTTGTGATGCAGTTCGTGATCATATCATACCCCATTTGAAGGGGAAGAATTATGCATACGAGATGTGGTCATATCCATGTAAGTTGTATGAGAGCTCCAATGAGATCCAAAAGATGGTTCTTCATGACCGACTCAGGGGCATTTGCATGCTCAAGGATGAGTCGGTAACTTCATTCCTTGGTCGCTACACTCAAATCAGAGACGAGCTTGGAGTCGTTAGAGAGGTGGTGGACCCTAACTCTTTGGTGAGGCAAGCTATGAATAGCTTCACCAAACCGTGGGGTCCATTCATCCATGGAATTTTTTTCCAGGGAGACCATGCCTACATGGGAGAGGATGTGGGATGACTTCATCCAGGAGGATATTAGGCTTGTAGAAGAGGCCTCTGGATAGAGACAACAATATTAGCAACAATTTGGTCAGGGTGATAAGGATCTTTCTCTTTGGACAAAGGGAAAGAAGAAGGTCAATCGTGGGGGTCGGAAAGCCCCCAAGTTTGAGGCCCCACCATAAGGGAGTCAAGGAGAGAGAAGCAGTGGTCAGAAGAGAGATATGAGAAAAGTGGAGTGCTTTGTTTGTAAGAAGTTGGGGAACTATGATGGACAGTGTCCCAATAGGAAGAAGAAGAGGGGTGATACCACAACTACAACAGAGGAGGCAAAGTTTCAAACACAATTTCAGAGAGAGTGTGCTTTCCTCATATGTTTCACTTCAGTTGAGATGGCACCCAATATCTGGTATATTGACATCAGGGCTTCGATCCATATGAATGGATTCAAAGATAATTTGATTGATCTGAGAGACATCGAGGTCAGGATAGAGATTTCTCTTGGAGATGACACATTGGTTAGAGTTGCTGAGATTGGCACAGTTACCTTTCAGAGAGATAGCATGCCACCTATATTGTTCAAGAATGTTCTCTATGTCCTTGGGCTAAAGAAGAATTTGATTTCAGTTTCTACCCTCCATGATAGAGGTTTTGAGGTGTCTTTCAGAGGAACTGAGGTACTCATTCATCCTCAGGGGTCTTCGCTTGCCTCAGGACAAGTGATTGGAGGGAGGGATGGGAAACTGTTCATATTGATTTTTCAGCCTCTTCATGCATTGGCAACGAGCAACGACAACAACAAACATATATGTGAGTTATGGCATCGTAGGATGGCCCACATACATCATGGATATCTCGGAGGAATGAGAGAGGTTGTGACCGGAGTGCCACAGATCATTATAGAGCATGAGGATGTTTGTAGAAGTTTCGATCTTGGTAAGTTTACCAAGGCCTCGTTCCCTAGCAATGACGCTAGGTCAGCTGGGATACTGGATTTAGTACACATGGACGTGTGTGGGCCCATGAATCAGAAGTTCTTGAGTAGTTGTGAGTACTATCTCACATTCATTGATGACTACTCAAGGAAGACCTGGATCTATTTCCTGAAGGCCAAGAGTGAGGTCTTCACACAGTTCAAAGAGTTCAGAGCTCTTGTGGAGAACCAATATGGAAAGAGGATCAAAGTATTGTGGTCAGATAACGGGGGTGAGTATTCCTATAAAAATTTCATAGACTTCTATGCCCAGCATGGCATTAGAAGATACATGACCATACCCTACAACCCCCCAGCAAAATGGGGTTGCCGAGAGGAAGAGCCAGGCTATTATCGGTGCAGCGAGATCCATGCTGCATGATCAGAGTTTTCCTTTGTACTTATGGGCATAGGCATGTGCTACTGCAGTTTACCTGCAGAACAGGAGCCCCCACATGATATTGGGGAAGATGACTTCTGAGGAGGTTGTTGGGCCCTTTGTTTTTGGGAAAGAATTGCACAAGTTTTGATTAAGCATGAGTTGTGCAAACTTCATCAGAAGTTGAAAGAAAAGAATAAAAAAAAAACAGTTGCGGGAGCTAGCACAACACCAGCTAAGCAAAAAATAGTTGCAACAAGACAATAAAGTGAGCAAGATGAATAGAAAGACATATCCCAGCTATACATAGGACTAAATATATATGTAAGTGGGTTGGTACTCGAGGTTGAGTCAATATATCAGGCTGTTCTTATGTTTATTAAAGATCCAAGGTTTTTGGGATTAACTAGTGAAACTCGATGTAAGAGACAACCCAGAGTCTGTAGTGAACATCTCTATGTAGTTCTGAATCTGTAATATAGGAAAGATCCAGAAGCTAATATGAAGAAATAAAATTTCAAATGTAATGTATCTTTGTATGTTACTTATGCATTGCATTATTCCTTTATGATTTATGAGTTATGTCTAATGCTTCTATGGTTAATCATTGTTCATACCATAAGTAGGTTTGGTTCTTGCATTTAAATGGTTTTGATCTGATAATGTTGATTGCACAAGAATAGGGGTGAGTTTCGAATGCTCTATGGATCTTACTTAGTTTTCTCCCTACCCTTCCCTATCTATCTGTCTCAGTAGCACTTTGGGTGAGACTTCTTCTCTTCGAAGGGGATGCAAATGCCAGTGCTCTAGACTACACGGTGCCTTTTGTTGGTAAATTGAGAAGAACCCTGGTTTGACCAAATTCGCGCCAACAAAATGGTCCCGTTATCGGGACCCGTATTAAAAGGGAACCTGTAAGAAGAATGCTACTGTTGATCCATAGGTCTGGCATTGAGCAATGGTGGGAAAGAAACTGTAACTCCTTCATATGGAAAGAAGTGGAACTAAGAAGAAAATAGGTGGGAACTACTCGGGAAGCGATTTTTTACTTAGAAAGATCAAGCGACCAGTACGAGATTTTTTGGGTTAAATTCCCGGAAGAATTTTTTCACTGGATCAAGAGGCTCCAATAAGCTCCATATTTCTAGGGACGGGTCAAGAATATCTGCATGTGGGATACTGACAAGTTAGCATCACTCCAGAGGCTGGATTGCCCAGTCACGCGGGTCGTAGATTTCTGGGTTACTACCACGATAGAAGGATACATAATTGAATTTGAAGTTGAGAACCACTAGTCTTTCTCGCGGGCAGAAGAAATTTTCAAGAAAGGATCAAGGGGAAGAATTTTAAGAGAAATACCCCTGTGGATTAAAGCCTTCTTGGCGGATGAAGGGATGTTGACTATGTATCCGACTGAGATGGCAGTGTAAACACCCTCACTTGGGGTAGGGCGAGACGGGGTGAGAGTCATGGCATGAGAGAGGGGAAGGGTTCTTTGAAAAATGGGAGGGAAACAACAAGAAATGGATTCAAGAGATGAGCGAGTCTTGAAGAGAGCCACCATAGTTGAGAAGTGGTGGCGTGTCAAGATCAATAAATCCACAAGACAGTCTGAAAAGTTGAGGAGAGAAGGAGAATCAGGAGAAATAGAGGAAAGACGGATGGAAGAAATGCAGAGGATGAGAAGACAGGAACGACTGTACAGTCAAAGATTAAGTGAGAGAGAAGAAAGGAGAGAAAGAAGTCCCCAGGAGGTGGGGTGAGAAGGAGAAAGCACATATGTAAGAGAGGAGGAAGCCGACATGAATCTTGGAGGAGAAAGAGAATATTCAGCCCCGATATCAGGAGAGGTCAAGAATTTGGCCAAAGAGATCATCCTAGTGGAAGCTAACGAGACCCACCAGATCAAAGAAATCTTCCCCTAAGCCAGTGATGCCATCCTTGAATCACCCATACCCCAAGTGCCTTCTATATAAGAAGTAAGTGTGACACTACCTTCTCATGCAAAATCTGTTCTAGTACAATTAGCTAACCAACCACAACCTGGAAGTGCGAGTACAGGGAGGATATTGGGATCCCCTGGTAGATCACAAGAAGGACTGTTAGGGTTCATACTAATATGAACAACAGGATCAACAATGGCTAGCCATGTAGGAGGGTCAATTGCCCGATACCCAAAATTTTTGGGTAAGGGAGATTCAGACGTTGAACAATACTGGTTCTTGTGTGAAGCCATTTGGAGATCCAGAGGGACACTGAATGTGAACAAGTTGGTCGAATTCCATACTACCTTGAGAGGTCACGCTCTCAAATGGTACATGAATATCATTGAACTAGGAGTGACAGGGACACAATGTCAAGCGTTCACACTTGACCAGGTACGGACGAGGTTCATAGCAGAGTTCAAACTACCTCAGTCAGAACAACAGGCTCTGTTTGAGTTGCACGAGATCTAGCAAAGGGAAGGAGAATCATCTTGGGAGTACAGCTAGAAGTTCAAAGATGCCATAGGAATTCTGGCAAACCTAATCCACGAAGAACATCAAATAGAGTGGTACATTCAGGGACTTTTACCCCTGAATTGGATTCTACTAACACAACAACGAATAGCCACGTTAACAGATGCCTTGGAACAATAAATGAAGATTAAATCCATGGAAGGATACCCTGGGAGCTTGAGAGTAACCTGACCCCCAATAGATGAAAATTTAGCGCAACTACAAGGGCAGATATCAGCACTTACTGAAAAGATTCAGGAGCTGACGATACCTAGACTAGGACGACCACAGGTTTGGTGCACCAGATGCTATACAGAAGGTCATTTGGTGACTGAATGCTTGCGAATGAGAGGAATGGGACCTCCTCATAACTTGATGATAACCCCACTAGGACCTATAGGAGGAGTTGTGTAATTATCGATGAACCCACTGTTCCATCACCCCACCCCATATCACGGTTTCCCAGGAGGATAAGCAGCACCAACAATGAAAAATTGTGAGATTTTCTGAACCCACGGCCATGGACCGAGACAGTTCCCCATCATGCATAAATATTCGACAGTACCAAACATAGTCCACAGTGAGTTATGTGTATCTACCACACATACCACTAATCAATGTAGGGCTTTGGATGCACTTGCGGACAGGCTAGATAGAACAACATTCTGGGTAAATGAGAACCCTCAGGGACTAGAACAAGGTCGAGGAGGTGGAGCTGGAGGAGACTTTAGAGGAGGAAGAACTGAAGGAAGAGGACCGAGCAGATGCTACAACTGTGATGAACAGGGTCACTTGTCTAGAGATTATCCTCATCCAAGGAGACCATGGTTCTCTCACTGCATAACCAATGGAAACGCAACTGAAGATTGCCCAGAGCTAATTGTGAAGTGGGAAGACAATGTGTGGAAAAAGAGGAACTAACCTCATCATTTCAGAGATCAAAAGGATTCCTAATGGACAATTACCAAATCTTAATATCGTTACTTGAGGAGGAGTGAAGACAGGAGCTGATGCTGATACCCTACCTCATATTTAGAAAGAAGAACCTAAGGGAGACAGGTATGACCCCCTAAAGAAAAAAATGTTCTTTAAAGATGCCATAGAAGTCATCCAGAACATTCATAGTTGTGAAATGTAAGAGGATCCCCCTCAACCGGTTGTATATCCTAAAGTAGCATAAGTACTTGTTTCATCCCTTGTGCCCAGAAACCTTGTAGGCTTACCAAGACAACCTGAGTAGCCTCAAAATGCAGTTGACCTCTGGTTTCAATTTTTCTCTGAAAATCTCAGGAATGATCAACTAATAGAGAAATTGAGCAATGCATTGTACCTAGTCTTAGGGAATGAAGAAACTTTAGAAGCAAGGATTCGAGCTAACCTTCCTGAGAAGAGTACTCAGAGAGTGCAACAAAGAAAAGTGAGACCGGGAAACGAATTCTGAATGATATCCTAGTTAGATGACTTTGAAATTAAGGATGTCATGTTGGACCTAGGGTCAGATGTGAACATTCTACCCAAGAAGATCTGGGAAGCCTTAGGAAAACAAAGACTGGCATATTCCCCAATTCAGTTAAGAATGGAAATTCAATATTGTATATTTCCCATAGGAAGACTGGAGAATGTGGAAATTGATGTAGCATGAGTGAAAAAAATGGCTGACTTTGAAGTCATTGAAATCATGGGAGACAAGGACCCCTACCCTGCGTTACTTGGCATCGATTGGGCCTATGAAAACTACGCAATAATTGAATTAAATAAATACACCATGACTTTTGAAGATGAGGGAATCAAAGTAGTTCAACCTTTGGACCCATATGTAGGACCCAGGTACACAGAACCAACAAACAATAATATAGAAGGAGAAGACCTAGACTAGTTGTACATCGTAACAACTGGGACAATAAATGATTATATAAACCCAACTGCAGATGGATCAGTAAGTTGGAGAAGTATACAACCAACAAATGAAGATTTAGAACTGTCTTTTGGTAGTTGGCAACAAGGTTCATACGAAATATTCTCAAGAAGATGTGCAACTGTCAGAATGACCAGATGGATTGAGACTGAGGTTAGAAGACACCCAATATACGATGACACCTCATAGATAGAAAACTTTTTGCAACACATGGAAGAAACTGTGGGAGAATATCAAAGAGTATTGGTACTAGATATGGCTTTTCAGAACACCCCTACCAGATGGTGGGCCACACATAAAGCTGCACTCAGAACTTGGGACGAGGTGAAGCAAGCTATTCAGTATAGGTTCGGGCACCAAGAGAAGCTGGAATCAAAAACACAGATGGGTCTCTGTTATCGGACTAATCGGTAGGTGCGGACACTAACGGATCTCCCTAGATCCACCTGGATCTAGAACAAAACAGGACAGGGCATGACTCTTTCCCTAAGTCAACTTATGCATATGATCAAGGAATTACACAATAAAGTAAGAACAAATTTATGGGAAAAGGACATGTCGTTGTATCATATTAATTGAAAGTAGAAGATACAACCTGATCGCCTTGATGTCGCAAGCTTCCTTTCGGTGACTCTTGGTTCCAACACACACTTGCTCAGTCCTTGCATGAAGAAGATCCAATTGCTCTTCATAGACCTACTAGAGTCTCCAAGCTTTTGTTCAAGCTAGGTTCTTCACACAATTCCTTCACCAATTCTTCAATTAATCTTGCTTAACCTTTTCCATGAGAATCCTTTCAATATATAGGAGAGGATGAGATGGTTACATGGATGAGAATGATCCCACCAAATCAGGGAAGCCAGTAAAATGATAACCATTCGAATGCCAACCCATTTTCTAGAAGATTTCCTTCTAGAACCATCGAGATTTTATCTTTTTCCAATCTTGAGAACAAGTTCGCACCCTAGGTATAGAGCACAGTGTGAGAAGTTCTCACCCTAGCTGAAGGTGGCCTGCGAGAATGGGTCATTCTCGCACCCTAGGCTATAAGCAGCCTATGAACTCACTTTAAAAACATGCTTTCTAGAAGGAGATAAATGCCACTTTTCTTAGGAGAAAGTTCTTGTTGGGAGCTTGATTACACCATTATTAATACACCCTCAAGATGACCAAAATCATGTGTAACAGTCTCCAAGTTGCGCAACCATTCAATGGAGAATCGAACCCTAGAATACACATTCAACAGTGCATGACACAGTGGCAGGCTGTTCAGATACCCTCTCAACTATGGATTCGGGTATTTCCCTAGTCTCTAGGCCCAATCCCAAAAGATTGGTTCATACATGAGGAAACCAGAAGAAAAACCAACGATTGGAAAAAACCGATAGCTCAATTTTGCAAAGACTTCTCCTTTACAAGTAAGTGCCATGAGCTTGAACTAGTCCTACAAAATATTAGAGAACTTATTTTTACAACCAATCATGATAAGAGATCAGACTTTGGACCATGTCCCAAGCATACCCAAGAACTTCAGACTAAAATCCACTTACCCTTGATCGAAATTCACATAGAATTCTATCAGATTAGCAAAGCTTCAGAAATCCTAGACAAATTAGAAGAACTAATAAAACTAGCCATCAAAGATACCGAGGGGAACAGAGAAATCCAAAACACTATACCTAGCCAGACCGATAGCTCCTACAATCACCCATTAAAACTACAAAGACTCAACATAGGGACCAAAGAGCAACCCAAAATAGCATTGGTGGGCAATTACTGGGATGAGCAAACCAATCAGGAAATACAAAGTTTACTACGGGAATACGATGATTTGTTCCCAAAGACTTTTTCAGAATTGAAGGGAATCAAAGGAGTTATGGGAGAAATGAAGATAGAGTTAAAACCAGGATCCAAGCCTGTCATACATAGGCCATACCATCTTAACCCAAGAGTAAAAGAGAAAGTTAAGAAGGAGATTGATAAAATGCTAGAAGCCGGTCTCATTTTTCCAGTAGAAGAAGCAGAATGGGTCGGCCATGTTATCGCGCAGTTTGTACTTTAGGTCACAGCCCACATGATAGTGGAAAAACTGGCTTACAGGAACCTTCCCCACCCAATGTCACCTCGATGGGGAGGTTCTTTCTGTTTAGGGAGGTTAGCCCAGGGGAGACGTCCCCGGTAACCTGGGGTTTGAAGAGGCAAAGAGTATAAGGTCAAGAGTTAAGGTTTTCCCTCCTCTCAGGTTACCACCAGTATTAGATAATCTGGCTTATCAACCAATAAAGAAGTGAAGTTCCCGTTGAGAACACTTGCCCGGAACAAGACAATAATAAAACAATATGTATATTTGCAGGTTATAATTCAAAGGGTTAGTACTTCTTAACTATCCGATTTCATTTAATAAGCAAAATAATAGATAAGATGAGGTCAACGTTCAACTAAATCACCTATGCAAGATTACCAATTCATCAATATCTATAGAAATGACCAAGCCAACAGTATATTTCAATCAACAAATTGCTCAACAAATGCTTGACGTCATCTTTTAATTGCTTGTTTTCTAGTTAGAAGGCTTGTTGCGTCAAGTATGACGTCAACCTAGGTTAGCAGCATTAGGATTAGTTAGGTTTTCAAAAAATTAAAATTTAAAATATGATTTTGTACACCTAAAGCTCAACGTTGGAGATATTACCAGTGCTTTAGGGTAAATGGAGTCAAAATCAAGGGAAAAAGGTCTCGGGAGGAATTAAACTTAGAGACTAGAAGGTAGGGTTCCAAGGTGTTGCAATGGCAGGGCCCTAGAATCAAAACCCTAAGGGAAGGAGGCTCACTCCGGTGTTGCTTAAGCAAGGCCTCGTGCTCCTTCCTCTCTCTCTAAATACACTTGGCAAAACGGCTATCTTCAAAGTACAGATTTAAGGGAGAAAGTGTTGCAGGGGCAAGGCTTTCAAACCCTAGAAGGTTAAAACCCTAGGTGTAGATTCAACTAGGCCTAGGACGTCTCCTTTTTTCAACCTATAACTTCAACGCTAGCTCAGAAAAAGGGAGAAAAGTGTAGCAATGGCTAGGCTATATCTTCCTTCATCAATGGATAAAACAATTTCTCAATCAAGGGGACATATAACAATGACCTACTTGTGTGCTTGCTACCTAGGGTTTCAAGATTCAACAATATAATAGCAAATGTAAGAAATTAAGCCTACAACCATTCACTTAAGAAGTTTTGCATGATAAATTCACTTACATATCATGAAGAAAGCATAATCAAACCCTAGTTGTAAACCTTCCTTGAGAGAAACAACATATATGCCAAGAGAAATCCTCCAAGAAGAGTTGTGCCTCACTTGAAACACCAAAAATACCAAGAAAAACGCTAAAAGATAGTCTCTCACAAGAGAGTGAGTTGTGTTATGTTCAAAATGAGGAAAAACGTCCTCAATATATATCAATCCATGACCTTTCAATTAAAAAATAGGTCATTAAAACAGCTGACAAGGATGACTACAAAATTTACACCATTTTTACATTGATTGCTAGAAAAATGACATAATATGAGCAAAAGGTGGGACGTCAAGACCTTCTGAGGGAGACGTTGGCCCTTTTTGGGCATATCCAACATCTAGAAGATAGATGTTAGCCCTTCTAGGGCTCATTCAAGCTGCCACACGTGCCAAATAGCCTCATCACACTACCACACGCTCAAGATAACATCCTGCTCTTCTAGGTGACCTCCTGTCCATCAAGGGGCAAACGTTCCATCTGAGGTGGGTGATTTCCCCTAGGCCGGGCTTAGCCAAAGTGTCCTGGGTGGAACATCCCTCTTTCTTCATGTGAAAAGCCTCATAATAACGTTGTCCTGTCTCTGCCATCCCAACAACCATCTGGTGGGATCTTCAACCCCATGGAGGTTCGAGGTAATCATATCCCCATGTGTACCGGTCCACTAGTACATGTCCGTCGGGTATGGTACTGCACATCAAAACTTCTCCATCCATGGGCTCATCAGTCCTTGGTATCATAGCAATGTCAAGCATATTTCATCATTAAATTCATCAAATACATGCACAAGACCCTAACATATCCTCTAATATCTCAAAGACATTACACTGATCTACTATACAAAGTTGAAGAAATAGATAGACCAACTTATTGGGCTAGTATCCATAAGAAGAAGAAAGTTTCCACAGAAGATTATTCAAGGCATGTACATAAAGTGATATGGTCTAAGGATTTCCAGTCATAGTGAAGACCAGGGGTAGGTATTGTCTGTGGGTGCCTTTGTAGGAGGTGAGTTGTACCCGTCATGGATGCACTTTTTCCAAGCCCCTTTATTGCCTTTATTCTTTTCTTATTATTTCTTATTATTTCTTTTTTACTTCAAGGTCTTACCAGAGGACACTGCCTTGGCATGGTGACCAGAGCTAACAGTGTTACACACTAGTATTTTCGCAGAAATGATAACGTTGGCTCGTGATGAGACCCCCTTTCCCTTGGCCATGCAACCAAGGGTCATTTCCCTGGCATGGTGAACAGATAATGGCAATTCCATACTGCTAGATACCTATGATCATAATCAGTCGGCTCGTGATGAGACCTCCCATCCTCTTGGTTAGGTCTTGTTTTATTATTTTTCTTCAGGTCCCTTTTGTTTCTTATCGAGAGGCATTTTATTTCCTTCTCAGGGATCCCTGGGCGAAGCATCTCTAGGTTTTATTTCCTATGGCTTTTATCTTTTACCAGCTGCTTTTACCCCCTGGGCCTTTAGCCCCTTCTTCCCATAGGACGAAGTGTAACCCCTCAAGTAGGTCACCCTAATGCCCAGACTAGGGGAATTGGATGGATGTATGGGAGATAAGATGTAAAGTTATAGTACGGTGGGAGCGGACGATGGCTCTTCAAATCCCCCCTGGTGGCTAACCAAAACCCATGGATACAAGCTTGCTAGGGCACCCCGTTAATCCCCCCAACAATGGTCAAGTGGGTTAGTGTAAGATCCAAGAAGTCGTAAAAAATGTAAGGAACCTGATGCATATATAAGAAAGTTATAATGATCAAACATGATACATACCATGATACCTGGACCAATTACCTCATGGAGAAAGAGTCTTTTATGATGCAAGTTCAAGCTGATAGTGATGGATGTTGTTGCTGCTGACAAGAAAAATTTGGCAAAGAAGAAGAAGGAGGGGCCCTCCAGGGCCATGCTCAGGTCAATCCTGCTCTCGGTACTTCCATGTCTAGGACCTGTGGACCTTGAGACATGATCTCCTAGTTATCCCTAGAAATTGGGGATAACATCTGGCTCCAACTTGGGGGCATGTGCTCACCATAGAGCTCATGAGAACCTTATCATCTCTGGCATAAACCTGCAGACCTGCTCACACTCGAATAGGGCATCAACAACAAAAGTGGGGTGGTATTGCCACCCTGCAAATATATGAATATAAAGTAATCATAAATGCAAATAGAAAGTGAAACACTTACCCGTACTTACTTGTTGGTTGCATGTTGGTGTAGTCAAACAACCAGTGAAGCCAATCCAACAACGTTCCTCGATACTTGCCTTTGTGCTTCATCATAAACCAAAACAGTGATAAATCAAGCACAAAAAGGTCATGAGTTAGAATATATATCACATTATCGGGAATCTCAAAGTCTAACTCATGGAGGCGGGAGGGATAAAATTATGCCAAGTCCATCTCTGAGGAAAGTACTCAATCCACTTCAAGAAAGGTTCAGAAAACTGACTCAAAGGGCTTGCAAACTGGCCACCTAGGGCATCCTCATGCTCTGAAGTCAAGGAAGGGATCGACTGAAATACTATCAAGGGAAAGTTGAAAAACGGGGACAACTTACTCAAACTTGCAGTATTCAGCCAAACGCTGGATTTTAGGGCTTGCCTAAGAGGAAAATCAACATAAAAAATGTACTTCCCAACTACACCTTTAATGGAAAATCATGGTAAAGCAATAACATGTGGTTGGAACGAAAAGTCATGAGAAACCTTCTTTAGGCAAATGATGTCCTTGCTTGTATCAAATTTTGAGCAAAGTGGTGGTTGGCAATCATCTTCATGAAAAGAGTCCAAGTGCTCAGAAGGGTACTCATAAAAAATCTCAAGATAAGTCTGAAAATCATCAGGAGAATAAGGTACTAGGTCATCCTTGGTTTTTTGAAAAGTACGGGTAAAAATCTCATCTCCTTGTTGCCATTGGTTGGAAGTAATCTGTTGTGACAATTGCAAGGGAAACAACTGGAAATGACTCTTAGTGTCATAGATGGGATCCAGGTCATAACCAACTATATCCCACCTACGTCTCCCAACATGTATTAACTCATCAATGTTATCAACAATGTCACTATCTGTGTCATAACATGCAGGGTTTGAAACATTTGAAATTTCATCCTCCTCCTCCTCTTTATCACAAGGTAAAGCATTATCGAAAACTAGGAGAGGAGGGTAACTTATTGTTTCTTGTTGCGCATGAACTTCGAGGACCTCGATGTTTTCAACATGTGTAATTATTTCATCCTCATGGATTTCTTATTTATATTTGATTGCACAACAAGGGCCATCAACTTCATTCAAAGCTTTCTTTTCTCCTTCATTTTCTGAATCAAGGAACAAGGTGTCATTGGCATCTTGAAATGGAGTGCAACTAACCTCATCTTCTTTTTGTTGTGTAGGAGAAAGGGGCTCTTGGATTTCTTCATCAGAGGGGCACACATTGATACTTCATCATTTTTCTCAGGTTCCATCTCCTCAACCATGTCTTCAATCATCCCATGTTGAATGATGGTCTGCTTCCCTTCTTCTGGAAATCATCAACAAGGTTTTCATGGGAATACAAACTTTCCATAGTAAGAGTACCCGAGGTGAAGAGGTCCTTTATCCCTAATGAGAATATGTTTTGTTCAATTCCTTTAGCCATGCCATAAGCTTCATTGAGCATCTTTGGGGCCCTTTTACTGAGGGGAAAACCTAGGTGAGCCAAGATCGCATGGGTATAGAGATGGACAACATACTCTTCTTCAGGATGATGGCTTGCAGGAAACTGATATAGAGTGCCCTCAAACCTACTCTGAAAGTTAAGTAGGGTTTCATTCTCAGTTTGTTTTATATGCTTGAATATTTTTAGCAGTACTGAGATGTCTCCCAAACTTATGCCCCATTCTTTGAGAAAATCTTCTTCTAGCTGGTTCATGGAGATGATGCTAGCATCGGGAAGATCATCATACCATTTTTTAGCATTTCCGTGAAGAGTGGTGGGGAAAAATTTCATCACTACATCTTTGGCATCATCATCGATAGGGTGGAGTCCAAAATAAGAATAAAATTCATCCATATGAAAGTCAACTCTTTCCCCATTGCCACCAGTGAATCTAGGGAGCCATCTCTTGGATATCGGGGGCATTTTTCTTGGGTATCCTAGGATTTTTCTCATGTCTAAAGGCTTATAGTTCTCGGTATCCCATTGTGAAGTCATTGTTGGCTTCATCATCAATGGAGTCGCCAGATAATTTTCTTGAAACTATCAAAGAATAGGGGAATAAAGTCTTAGTTGAGTCACCAGGTAAGATTGTAAGAGAAAGGTCTTTGAGGCAAGGCTTACCAAAGGATTTGTCATTGAGGAAGATTGACTCAGTGTTCCCCGACAACGGTGCCAAAATGTTATCGTGCAGTTTGTACTTTAGGTCACAGGCTACAGGATAGTTGACAAACTGGCGTAACAGGAACCTTCCCCACCCAATGTCACCTCGATGGGGAGGTTATTTCTGTTTAGGGAGGTTAGCCTAGGGGAGACATCCCTGGTAACCTGGGGTTTGAAGAGGAAAAGAGTATAATGTCAAGATTTAATGTTTTCCCTCCTCTCAGGTTACCACCAGTATCGGATAATCCGGCTAATCAGCCAATAAAGAAGTGAAGTCCCTGTTGAGAACACCTTCCTAGAACAAGACAATAACAACACAATATGTATATTTGCAGGTTATAATTCAAAGGGTTAGTACTTCTTAACTATATGATTTCATTTAATAAGCAAAATAATAGATAAGATTAGGTCAGCGTTCAGCTAAATCACCTATGCAAGATTACCAATCCATCAATATCTATAAAAATGACCAAGCCAACAGTATATTTCAATCAACAAATTGCTCAGCAAATGCTTGACTCCATCTTTTAATTGCTTTTTTACTAGTTAGAAGGCTTGTTGCGTCAAGTATGACGTCAGCCTAGGTTAACAGCATTAGGATTAGTTATGTTTTCAAAAAATTAAAATTTAAAATATGATTTTGTACACCTAAAGCTCAACGTTGGAGATATTACCAGTGCCTTAGGGTAAATGGAGTCAAAAGCAAGGGAAAAAGGTCTCGGGAGGACTTAAACTTAGAGACTAGAAGGTAGGGTTCCAAGGTGATGCAATGATAGGGCCCTAGAATCAAAACCCTAAGGGAAGGAGGCTCACTCTGGTGTTGCTTAAGAAAGGCCTCGTGCTCCTTCCTCTCTCTCTAAATACACTTGGCAAAACGGCTAGCTTCAAAGTATAGATTTAAGGGAGAAAGTGTTGTAGGGGCAAGGCTTTCAAACCCTAGAAGGTTAAAACCCTAGGTGTAGATTCAACTAGGCCTAGGACGTCTCCTTTTTTCAACCTATAACTTCAACGCTAGCTGAAAAAGGGAAAAAAGTGTAGTAACGACTAGGCTATATCTTCCTTCATCAATGGCTAAAACAATTTATCAATCAAGGGGACATATAACAATGACCTACTTGTGTGCTTTCTACCTAGGGTTTTAAGATTCAACAATATAATAGAAAATGTAAGAAATTAAGCCTACAACCATTCACTTAAGAAGTTTTGCATGAGAAATTCACTTACATATCATGAAGAAAGAATAATCAAACCCTAGTTGTAAACCTTCCTTGAGAGAAACACCATATATGCCAAGAGAAATCCTCCAAGAAGAGTTTTGCCTCACTTGAAACACCAAAAATACCAAGAAAAAGGCTAAAATATAGTCTCTCACAAGAGAGTGAGTTGTGTTATGTTCAAAATGAGGAAAACTGTCCTCAATATATATCAATCCATGACCTTTCAATTAAAAAATAGGTCATTAAAACAACCGACAAGGCTGACTACAAAATTTACACTGTTTTTACATTAATTGCTAGAAAAATGACATAATATGAGCAAAAGGTGGGACGTCAAGGCCTTCTGAGGGAGACGTTGGCCTTTTTTGGGCATATCCAGCATCCAAAAGCCAAACGTTAGCCCTTCTAGGGCTCATCCAAGCTTCCGCACCTGCCAAATAGCCTCATCACGCTACCACACGCTTAAGATAATGTCCTACTCTTCTAGGTGACGTCCTTTCCATCAAGGGGCAAACGTTCCATCTAATGTGGGTGATTCCCCCTAGGTCGGGCTTAGCCAAAGTGTCCTGGGTGGAACTTCCCTCTTTCTTCATGTGAAAAGGCTCATAATAACGTTGTCCTATCTCTTCCATCCCAGCAACCATCTAGTGGGCTCTTCAGCCCCATGGAGGTCCGAGCTAATCATATCCCCATGTGTATCAGTCCACTGGTACTCGTCCGTCGGGTATGGTCCTGCACATCAAAAATTCACCCTCCATGGGATCATCAGTCCTTTGGATCATAGCAATGTCAATCATATTTCATCATTAAATTCATCAAATACATGCACAAGACCCCTAGCATATCCTCTAATAGCTCAAAGACATTACACTGATCTACTATACAAAGCTGAAGAAATAGACAGACCAACCTATTGGGTTAGTATCCATAAGAACAAGAAAGTTTCCACAAAAGATTATTCAAGCCATGTACATAAAGTGATATGGTCTAAGGATGTCCAGTCATAGTGAAGACCATGGGTAGGTATTGTCTGTGGGTGCCTTTGTAGGAGGTGAGATGTACCAGTCATGGATGCACTTTTTCCAAGCCCCTTTATTGCCTTTATTCTTTTCTTATTATTGATTTTTCTTTCTTTTTTACTTCAAGGTTTGACCAGAGGACACTACCTTGGCGCGGTGACCAGAGCTGACAGTGTTACCCACTAGTATTTTCGTAGAAATGATAAGGTTGGCTCGTGATGAGACCCCCTTTCCCTTGGCCATGCAACCAAGGGTCATTGCCTTGGCGTGGTGACCATATAATGACAATGTCATACTGCTAGATACCTATGAACATAATGATTCGTCTCGTGATGAGACCTCCCATCCTCTTGGTTAGGTCTTGTTTTGTTATTTTTCTTCGAGTCCCTTTTGTTTCTTATTGAGAGGCCTTTTATTGCCTTCTCGGGGATCCCCGGGCGAAGAATCTCTAGGTTTTATTTCCTATGGCTTTTATCTTTTACCAGCTGCTTTTACCCCCTGGGCCTTTAGCCCCTTCTTTCCACAGGATGAAGTGTAACCCCTCAAGTAGGTCATCCTAATGCCCGGACTAGGGGAATGGGATGGATGTATGGGAGATAAGATGTAAAGTGATAGTATGGTGGGAGCGGACGACGGCTCTTCAAATCCCCCCTGGTGGCTAACCAAAACCCATGGATACAAGCTTGCTAGGGCACCCCATTAATCCCCCCAACAATGGTCAAGTGGGTTAGTGTAATATCCAAGCAGTCGTCAGAAATGTAAGGAACCTGATGCATATATAAGAAAGTTATAATGATCAAACATGATATATGCCATGATACCTGGACCAATTACCCCATGGAGCAAGAGTCTTTTCTGATGCAAGTTCAAGCCGATGGTGATGGATGTTGCTGCTGCTGACAAGACAAATCTGGCGAAGAAGAAGAAGGAGGGGCCCTCCAGGGCCATGCTTAGGTCAATCCTACTCTCGTTACTTTCATGTCTAGGATCTGTGTGCCTCGAGACATGATCTCCTAGTTATCCCTAGAAACTAGGGATAACAAGCCCGATAGTCATCCAGAGCAAGAAAGACACTGAGGATATTAGAGTCTGTGTGGACTATAGAAGCCTCAACTCTACCTGTGTGCACAACCCTTTCCCAACACCCTTCACTGATGAGGTCCTAGAATAAGTTGCAGGGAAGGAAGCATACTCATTTACATACGGATTTTCAGGATACCACCAAGTTAGGATTGTTGAAGAGGACAAGAGGAAAACCACCTTCATTACCAAATGGGGATCTTTTGCATATAATGTGATTCCATTTGGTTTAAAGAACAACCCTGTAGTTTTCTTCAAGATTGTGATAGCAACCTTTAGAGAGTTCATTCACAAGTTCATAGAATTCTATATGGATGATTTCACAATATATAGCATGATGAAGGAACATGTAGCACTATTAAGGATAATGTTCGATAGATGCCGAGAGTTACAAATCTCATTAAATCTCAGGAAGTGTATCTTTTGTGTGCCACATGGAAATTTTTTGGGCCACATAGTATATCGAGAAGGAGTATTGGTAGACCCAACTAAAGTTTCATTCATTATGAATATGCCGCCACCTACGAGAATTAAATAGTTGCGCTACACACTAGGACATATAGGCTACTATCGCAGGTTCATTCAGATGTATGCCTAAATTACTGCACCTCTGGAAAATCTCCTGAAAAAGTTTGAAACGTTCTGATGGACTCCCGATTGTGACAAAGCATTTGAGACACTTAAGGAGAATCTCATTACAACAGTGATCTCGATATTCCCAAACTGGGATAAATAATTTCATGTCCATGTAGATGCTTCATGAATTTCTCTAGGAGCTATCCTAGTGCAACCTAGAGATGGAGCTATGGATCACCCTATCTAATTTGCGAGTTGAAAGCTATCAAAAGAAGAGCGCAACTACACAACAACAGAACAGGAAGGATTAGCAATGATCTACGGTTTAGCGAAATTTAGAAATTATCTATTAGGATCTCATTTTAAATTCTTTACTGATCATTCAACACTAAAATACCTAGTTAACAAACCTCTGTTGGAAGGGAGAATTTGTAGATGGCTACTGTTATTTCAGAAATTTTCCTTTGAAGTCATCATTAAACCAGGATGATACAACATCGGACCCGACCATCTATCCAGACTAGACTCAGGAGAAAGCAGCGGAGCAGTCGATGACCAACTCCCAGATGCAGATTTATTCAGAATCAAGGCCATCCCAGAATACCTGGGGGACATAGCAGTCTTTCTCAGCACAGGAGCATGCCTTGAAACATATTCCGCAACCTAGAAACAAGATATGGTCATCAAAGCAGTAGATTATCAGTTGATTGCCGACCAATTGTATAAATGAGGGTTAGACAACATCCTCAGACGATGTGTCCTAGATCATGAAAGGCAAGATATACTCTGGGAATGCCATAGAGGAATTGCAGGAGGACATGTAGGAGGAAAGTAAATGACACATAAAGTTCTACAGGAAGAACTTTGGTGGGAAACACTTTTCAAGGATGCAAAAGCATATGCTAGATCGTGTGATTTTTGTCAACAAGTGGGCAAGCCATTATGACGAGATGAATTACCACTACAACCAGTTAGAGCTCTAGAGGCATTTGAGAAATGGGTAGTTGACTTCATTGGGCCAATCAACCCTACAACCAAACATTCAAAGGTAAGATACATCATTACCACAATCGACTACCTTACTCATTGGGAAGAAGCAACAACGGTACAGGATTGTTCGATGGATACCGCCGCCAGGTTCATTTTCAAGAATATCATTACTCGCTTTGGATGTCCCAAGATCCTAATTAGCGATCAGGGAGCTCACTTCATTAGCAATACCATAGAAACACTTACTGCAAATTTTTTTATTCAACATCACAAGAGCAGTCCATACCACCCACAGGCCAATGGAATAGTTGAAGCCTTCAACAAAATCCTAGAAAAGGGACTAACAAAAGTATGTTGCACAAACTGAGAGGATTGGGATGATAGATTTTTAGTGGTACTATGGGCCTACAGGACAACAACAAAGAAAATCCATAGATACACATCGTTCTAGTTGGTTTATGGAAAAGAGGCAGTGATGCCTGCAGAGTTCATCACCCCAAGCCTATATGTTGCACAAGTCACACGTACGACAGATGAAGAATCAGTGGCCCAAAGACTTGCAGAGCTACAAGAACTTGAAGAAACCAGATTGTTGGCAGACTTCCATCAGTCGATTGAAAAGGCAAGACAAAAATCTTGGCATGATTGCCACATTAAAAGAAAGGTATTTATACAAGGATATAAGGTGTTACTCTATGACAGTCGATACCAAAAGAATCCTAGCAAGCTGTGTATGCACTAGTTTGGACCGTTCATAGATGCGAAGATTCGACCATCAGGAGCAATTCAAATCATGCAAATAGATGGTGTTCTACAACCAGGATGGGTGAATGGTGCTCGCCTGAAGCCCTACCTCTCCCTAAACTGAGAAGAAGAGTAGTTGCTCCGATCCGACCGAGCTTCTACAATAGTTATATTTGATTTTTGTTTTTATTTCAAAATAAATAAATAAATCCTTTGTTAATAATGTTCATGTGTGCAGTGTTGCACCATAACACATAGTTCAGTTGTGTTTTTTAAGTGTTGGTCGATACAGAGTTGATGACACAACAATACCGAACCTGAAGTATGAAAGGTCCACTAACGACAGTCATAAAAAATGACGGGGACAACCATTTTGGTCGAAGGGGCCACACACCCAAATCCAATCTGATTTAAAGGCCACGCACACCCAGTCCAATCACACCCTTTAATGACATTCCGGTACTCCGACTATTGCTCGTTACACCATAAATCTGCATTATTCCAAGATGCCATCGAACTTCGCATCGGGACACCCACCCGCCAAACAGAAAGGTCTCAATTTGGCCACGTCCCTATTCCACTCAGACGAGTAAATACCAAGATCGCCTAATTGGATTTCCCTTGATCAAACCGTCCCATCGAACAACTCAAACCCTGTTGCATCTATACGGTCATAATAAGGAGAAGTTATTTCTAGAACTTACCCGTTAATCCTGATATAAAATTCTCATAACTCAGCTGAAAAAGTATTGTTTCTAAAAACAAGCATAGCTATTTTCGAACCCATCCATGCAAACCAGTTAAGGACCACTGCCAAACCTGCAAACAAATACTTAGTTCTAAAAACAACCACATACACACTCATTCCAAGAGTAACAACCAGCTGAATCACCATGACTAAAGAAGCAGTACCGGAAAATATTTGCAACCCCCGGGTCAAGATTATAGGTGATCTCAAAGGAAAGATAGAACAGGTCAAGCTACTCGACCTTGACCTCATGGATTCAACCCTATTTCCATAGATGCATCCAGACGTCTTTTGGGAGTTAGCCCCAGATGGAATAGGAGATATGCACTTTAGACTAAAAAAAGAGTTCATCAACCTATTGAACTCCACTATCATGAACCTGAGAGACTTACCAGTCTTCGACACCACCAACGAAATTGCACGCTGCACGAAGTTCCTGATAAGCAGAGTGCACGACAGAAGTGTATGGTTGGATAAGAAATATCCAATCCATGCACAAGATATCCAGCAGCTTACTGGACTATCTTTTGAAGGAGAGGATGTGTCAAAGGGATTTCAGGGACTCGGAAAGCACAGGAAGAAGAAAGGAGAGCTCAACTTGTACGAGAAGTTTAACACCAAGCGAGCAGGACACACAATAGTCATTGAGCCAATACTGCCCGAAACATTCCAGACTGGCTGATACGTCATAAATAGCAAGGTTATGAGGTCCTATTATAAGGGAGAATGCACCTTAGACACGCTATCAGTTGTTGAATTCTGCAATCAGGGAGCAGTATTCAACTGGTGTAGCTTCTTGCTGGAGGAAATACTCAAAGATTATGAGGAGGCACAGGAGAAAGGAACAAAAACCTGAGTCTTTCACATAGGAAGAAGCCACCAAAACCAGAGAAGAGTTGGAAGCCAGCCGTACCCAACAAATCACCTCACCATCCAAGGGTGAGGATGCCCAAGAAATCTCAATGCATGATGCAGAAGTACTGGAGGACATGGAGATACCAGATGTGCCCAATGAGCCCAATGAGCCAGACTCAACAATGGACCAGGATGCAACAACTAGGCGAGCGAAAATGGAGCAAGTCCTCCAGAACCCCCAACAATGTGTAAACTTGATGTGGCTCTGCATAACCAGAACATAGGTTCTGACACTTCTACCCGAATATCTAAGATTGAGGATTGCACCAGTGCCACCAACAGAAGAGGAAGTAGAAACTCGTTTGGAGCACTTAGTGGCCAATGGACTTCCTTTGCAGACAAGAGCACCCACTAATGCAGCTCCATCAGCCACCAAGCTGGTACAATGGCCATCATCATAGTTGTTTAGACTAATCAGAGCCTCCATAGACCAACTAGAGAAAATGATCTAGGATGCCGAGAGCTCAGTCGAGCTCGAAAGAAAAGAACATTTATATGCACAAACATGTAGAATGGAAGAAAAACATGATCGACTCCTAGCCCGACGCAAACTGGAAAAATTGCAAAAAAAACTTGCAGAAGCCTAGCTGGAGATTCATAGAGTTGTGCCCGACCTACCCGAAGCCAGTGAGATAAGAGAACCAGAGAAATAGATTGAGTTGTTACAAGCAGCGTGGAAATAGCTCGTGACACGCACGGAGAAGATACAAGCAAAGTTACAACAAGTCCAACAAGAAATAGAACAACAGCCTCGGTATCTACAGGAACAAATGTAGAAGATCATACTACAAGGAAACAATGCCCGAGCGGCACTACATAAGAATACAATGGATTGCACTAGAATATTCAAGGAAGTCAGTGATTGGATGGGCATCATTGCTCGACGGAATCAAGTCCTGGAAGAATTGTTCACCCGGATCCAGGGGCTCAACGAGGAAGTTTCGGTCACAATGGACACCATAGAGCAGCAACAAAAGTTCGATCATATCCAGCAGGCCGATAAAGAACTCAATTCACTCTATGAAGAACATTCCGTAGCCAAGAAAGAGTTGCATGATTTTCAACCGATAATTCAAGCCGCCTATATGAAAATGCACCAGATCGACACAACAACTGACTCTGAATGGAACTCATTGGTTGCAACCAAGACAAAAGAGTACAACAAAGATACAACCCAACAGTTCCTAGCAGAAGCATCACTCCTCGCTCGGAAATGGTAGGAAAAAGTTGAAAGCTTTCACAGAGTAAAGCACAAAGAATTAGATCTGGTTCCATAATTGGGCCCTTCGTTTGAAGAGGTGAAGGAAGAAAAGGCACAAACAAAATAGCTCAAAGAAGAAGAAAATCTGAACAAGGGAAAACAACAATTTCTCTTGGAGAATGTGAAAGAACCAAGTGCTTGACTCAAGGATGAGCCAAGGATTGTGGTCGGAGACTGTTGGGCCCTTCATTTTTGGGAAAGAATTGCACAAGTTTTGATTAAGCATGAGTTGCACAAACTTCATCAGAAGCTGAAAGAAAATAATAACAAAAAACAGTTGCGAGAGCTGGCACAACACCAGCTAAGCAACAAACAATTGCAACAGAACAAGAAAGTGAGAAATCTGAATAGAAAGACATAACCCAACTATACATAGGTCTAAATATAGATGTAAATGGGTTGGTCCTCGAGGTTGAGTCGATATATCAGGTTGTTGTTATGTTTATTAGAGATCCAAGGTTTTTGGGATTAGCTAGTGAAACTCAATGTAAGAGACAACCCAAATTCTGTACTGAACATTTCTATGTAGTTCTGAATATGTAATAAAGGAAAGATCTGGAAGCTAATATGAAGAACCAAAATTTCAAATGTGATGTGTCTTTGTATGTTACTTATTCATTTCATTATTCCTTTATGATTTATGAGTTATGTCTAATGGTTCTATGGTTAATCATTGTTCATACTGTAAGTAGGTTTGGTTCTTGCATTTAGATGGTTCCAATATGATAATGTTGATTGCACAAGAACATGAGTGAGTTTTGAATGCTCTATGGAAATTCCTTAGTCTTCTACCTACCCTTCCCCATATATCTGTCTCAGCAGCGCTTTAGGTGAGACTTCTTCTCTTCGGAGGGGATGAAAATGCCAGCGCTCTAGACTACATGGTGCCTTTTGTTGGTAACCTGAGAAGAACCCTTGTCTGACCAAATTCACGCCAATAAAGGCCTTCACTAGTAGGAGGCCCAATGTCGAGCACATTAGGATCTTTGGGTGCTTGACATTTTCTCATGTCCTCTTGGAGAGGAGGAAAAAACTAGACCCCACAACCCAACAAGGATTCTAGTTGGATACTCAGAGGTGTCCAAAGCCTATCACATCTACATTCTGCCACTTAGGAGAGTGGTGGTGAGCATAGATATCAGTTTTGATGAGGATAGGGATTTTTACATATCTCTTGAGTCGAGAGTCAGAGTTGAGGATGATGCAGAGGCACCAATTGATGTCTCAAAGGGAGAATAGCCTCAGGATTTTAGTATGCCAGTATCATGGGTGACAGGGTCACCATGCACAACTTCAGGGTCACAGTCAGAGCATGTTCATTTAGAGGGGGAAAAAACTTCAGGTTCTCAGAGTGTTGAGACGAGTCTTGAGGCAGTCACTCTTGGGAAGAGAGACCTTAATTCTTCGTTGACCACTTCAGGGAAGAGGAGACCTAGATGGTTTCATAAGACCCTGAAGGAGACTAGAGAGAATGTAGGGGAGCCCAAGAGCCAGATCAGAGAGAGCAGGCCTCCAGTCATATTGGGAGCATATTTGTCACTAGTTTCGAGTATCAGGGATACTGAGCCACATACATTTTTGCAGGCAGTGGACCAACAGGTCTGGAGAGAGGCCATGGTAGAGGAGTATGACTCCATTGTGTGCAATGATGTCTGGTAGGTGGTTCCAAGGCCAGTGGGGAATTTAGTTGTGAATTTCAGGTGGTTGTACAAAACCAAGTTTGTTGCATATGGCAACATTGAGAAACACAAGGCATGTTTTATGGCATGAGGCTTCTCTCAAATTGAGGGAGTCTATTATGACAAGACATTTTCACCAGTTGTGAGATACACCTCCATCAGGAGTATCATTTCCATAGCAGCAGAGATGGGTTGGATCATTCACCAGATGGATGTGAAGACTGCATTTCTAAATGGCTTTATTGATGAGGAGGTGTACATAGAGCATACACAAGGGTTTGAGGTGAGTGATAAGGAGACTCACATGTGTATTTTCCTAAAGGTACTTTATGGTCTGAAGCAAGCTCCTCGAGCTTGGTATTCATGCATAGACACATACTTGCTTCAGATGGGCTTCGAGAAGAGCGATGTTGATCCTAACCTATGCTACATCATTAAAGGTGAGGACACACTCATTCTCATTTTATATGTGGATGATTTGTTCATCACTGGAGCTGAGGATCTCATAGCTGAGTGCAAGATGGGACTTGCATCAGAGTTTAAGATGAGTGATATTGGATTAATGCACTACTTTCTAGGTATGGAGGTATGGTAGGAGGAGGGTCACATATTTCTCGGGCAAGAGAAGTATGCAACAGATATTTTGAGAAGATTTCAGATGGAGGACTGCAAACCCATGTATACACCTATGATTACCAACTGGAAGAAGCTTAGTGTTTCAGATATCCAGTTGGTAGATGCCACATTTTATAGGCAATTGATCGATTCACTCATGTATCTGGTTAACACCAAATCAGATATTTGTTTTTTCATGAACACTCTCAGCGAGCATATGGTAGAGTTGAGGAGTGTCCACATGATTGGGGAAAAACACGTTTTGAGGTACATTGTTGGGATAGTTGATTATGTCCTAGACTATATCAAAGTTTATGGAGTCAGTTTGGTTGGCTACACAGACTCAGACTGGGTAGGATGTGCTACTGACAGGAAAATCACCTCAAGGTGTTGCTTTGGTTTGGGTTAGGACTTGTTTCCTGGATCAACCGGAAGCAGAAGTTAGTTGCTTTGAGTTCGTCCAAGGCAGAGTACATGGTGGCCAGTCAGGTCAATTGTGAGGCCATTAGGCTTCCTAAGATGATGGTTGGATTTTTTGGTCAGGAGATGCCACTGATTGTCATTCACTATGATAATAAAAGTTGCATAAAACTCTCTTAGAATCCAGTGTTTCATTACCAGTCGAAGCACATTGACATCATGTACCACTTCATCCTTGATTGGGTTCAAAGAGGCAAAGTTCGGTTGTAGTATATATCGACTGACGACTAGGTTTCAAATATACTCACCAAGGCCCTGTCAAGGGGAAAACGTGTCTACTTCAGAGACAAGATGGGCTTGGCGAGGAACACCTTCCTCAGTAAGAGGGAGTGTTGAGATTATGTACCTTGGTAGGTGTTCCCCATGTGTTCTCTCCTAAACACATGTGGGGTGTACTATGTACTTTGTGTCTAATTTCACTTTGACTTGGGAGTTTTAAGTCAAAAGTGACATTTTATCATTTATGCCTAAAATGACTATTAATTCACTTTGTGGGTGAATTAGAGACATAAAGTGAACTTAGGGAACTTAACCCAAAGTGGGTTATTGAGTGATATTCTTTTGGAGAGATATCAACCTTTGATTAGATGGGATATGGGATGATTTCAGCCATCCATATCCTAGGTTTCTTTATGGAGGTTTAAGAGGGGCGCAAAGGGAAAAGGAGAGCTCATAACTTCATTTTCTCACTTGGAGATATTGAGAGGAATATTTGGAATGAGGTGAGGCTATCTTGGGAGCACACTTTCATGGAGAGAGGCATCTAGCTTGGATCTTGGTTTATTTACTAAGGAGCTTCCTGTGTTGTGGAGGGAGAATTTGTTGAGGAGGGTGCATCAGTAGTGGGGAGGTATTACACCCATATTATTGCAGTGGGATCCATTTTAGAGGGAGGCCACACACCAATGCTTGATTACTGTGGAGGGGTTTTCCATTAAGAGCTCACAATTTGCATTTGTAGCAGTTTTGGTGGATTTGAGAGCATTTATGAGGGGCACACCTGGTTCATTTGTACTCTTTCATCTTCAATCAAGCTACTATTGTATTAGGTTCACCTATATTTTTTACTTGTTGTATTCGACCATCTCGTTTCCTCATATATAGACATATATTCCAAACTAGTTTTCCTCGAGGGCTTTTTTATCCAGGGTCATGTTGACCAAAAATACATGTGTAAAAAATGATGTGTGTTAGTATTTTAGATCTTCTTATTTTCATTTGTAAATATCTCTAGGTGTGTCGTATTTATTTCAGTATGCATGTGCTAACTTCTGGTTACTAAAAATACATGCTAGAGCACCTAAAATTGCAAGTACAACCATAACAAATCAACAAGAATTTCATGAACTGTTGGTTGTCCTAAAACATCAGCAAAACCTTTTCATAATAGTTGAAACTTAGAGCCAATATATGGTCAAAGACAGACCCAGTTGGTATCCTGATAGGACATGTTAAATATCTCCTCAAGGTGTGGTAAAAGTTTTATTTTCTTGATCATCTGGATGCACCATGATCTGATTATACCCTGAATAGTCATATAACATTGACATTTTTTTCTGATCCCACAACTTTCTGTAAAATGTAATCCATCTTTGGGAGAGGATAATTTTCCTTCAAAGACACCCTGTTCAAATCCCTGAAATCTACAAAGCATTTTTTCCCCATTCTTCTTCCTGACAGGAACGAGGTTTTCCGACCATTTAGAGAACCTCAATGAGACAATAATATTTTCATCAAACAAGTTTTTCACTTCTTTCTCAATTAAAGGCAGGAGCAATGGATTTATCCTTCTTAGTTTTTGTTTGAATGTTTTCTAATCTTCTTTGATTTGTATTGTATGCTGGATAATGCATGTATCATATACCTTCAAATCCTCATAACTCCATGCAAACACATCAAATAATTCCTTCATCAATTTGAGATACCTTTCTGTATTTTTAGGAGTTAAAGTCGTAGACAATTTGATGAGTCTTGGTTACTTTTCAGTTCCAATGTTGTAATCTTCTGCCTCACCTTCATTTGAAGTCACCTTTGGGATTTTTGGTACAACATTATTATCAAAAAGATTCTCAATAGGAACCAAACCCTTTGGGATGAAATTATTCTTCAATTGAATTATCTCCTTTCCAGCTATAACATTTTGATAATCCTGTGAACTTGGAGTCAAACCTGCATTTTCTTCTTCAACAAACAAATTTTCTTCATCAATATGTGTACTAGAAAATTCATCTGAATTTTGAAGGAATCTAATTACTTGGTTATCATCTTCAAAGACCTGCCAGTATTTGATATTGTCAGAGATTGATGTCTCGTGTTTGACTTCAATCTCATACTTCTTATTTGGATGAATAGGAATTTTGAAAACACTGGCTGAGGTTGCTAAAGAATCAAAAATCATGTTCTAAGTGATACATCATATTCTATAAATCCTTCCAACAACTCTAGTACTGCATTTATGTATTCCCTCATCTTGGGGTGCTTGGTTTGGTAAATACCCTTAACTTGTTTAATTACTAGTTCAAAATCACCATGCACAACTATTCTTTTATATTTGAAATCCTTCAAAGCATTTAGCCCCAAAATTAAAGCCTCATATTCAGCTACACTGTTTGTACAATCAAAATCTAGTTTGAAAGAATAAAGTTTTGAAGCACCATTTGGAGGAACAATCCACACACCTTCCCCAAATCCTTCTTTACTAACAACTCCATCAAAATCCATATTCCACAATCCATCATCATCATCATCTACCTGATCTAGAATGAGCTCTTCCTGCAAATGTTCACTCTTTTTCTCTGGAATTTTAGATTCATTCTTGTCACCCTCTTCAAAAAATAGAAGCTCCAATATCAGTGTCAACAACATAGATAAGGTGATTATTAGGCCTATTTGGGTTACTTACCATATATGCCAACTGTGTTTCTTTGTACAATCACCTTTGATTCCCAAACAATGGAATTGTAGCATATGACATGTCCATCTGTAAGGTACCTTTGAGTTTTGTTGCTCAAGATCTAGATAATAGCATCCCAAATTTAGGTGGAATGTCAGCAACCACTACATCTATAACAACACTTTTAGATGGGATCTGCGTTAATGTAACAACAAGATTTTTAATCAACCCTGTGCATTTAACCTTCCTTGAATCAAATGAAAAAAAACCTTTATATGTCCTTGTGATGTCTAACCCAGGATTTTCCATAACCACCTTTGGCATCAAATTGTGTGATGCCTTTGACTCTAACATGACATTATGCAGGTTCATATCATGAAAATTGAGACTGACATAAAAAAGAGGTACTTCACTATCATTTTTTTGAATTTATGGTAAGATGATGAATTTCTAATTTTCTTACTATGTACCATGAACTGAACCATAACTACTATAACAAACCAAGATCACAAGAAGAATAACCATGCATAAGAACACAATAAGTATTTTGGGAAACCCTTCTCAACAAGGGAAGAAAACCCAGACAATACTTTGCTATATTCTCAAGAGAAAGACCTCCCACACCATCAACAAACCTAGCACACAAGAGGGTGTTGTAATTCTCACAATTTCAGACCACAACTTCTGAAATAATGACATGACACAATGATAAGTGTGTTTCCTCAATGTGGATTCACCTTTGTTAAATTTTCAAAATCCCAACCCAGTTTCAGTCTCGCTGATTTTTCAGTCAAATTTAAATGCCAAACTCAGTTTCAGCACTGTTTCAGCATATGTTACAGCCTGGTGTTTCAACATATGA